>OZ010587.1:108720198-108912698 GCA_963932145.1 Acanthosepion lycidas | reverse complement strand
GACTTCTATGTTCACTTTTATATTTACACACGCTCTATCTCTGATACTGAGCACTTTATTCCATAAATATAGCACACCTTAAGACTATATTTCTTCATATATATATATATATATATATATATATATATATATATATATATATATATTGGGGTAGAAATGCTTCAATTATATATCTTTCATCGAATTATACTGGGAAAATAAAATTCTGTACGCTTTTTTACTAAATTTTTCTTCTGGAATTTTTATTTTATGAATATTAAGGGTGTATAAGGGCCGTGATTATTGCCATAAGCGTTTTCGCTAATTATTTATCTATATTGAAAGGGTTAGGTTAATTTTTGTTGTTAGTGTATATATATAGATATATAAACATATAATTGTAAAAGAAGCTTAAAGATAATTGAAGCAATTCTTATAAAAGTATACAGACCAAGTCTTAACATGATAATCCTATGCAAATATAGTATAGAATACTAATACAAAAATATACTAAGAATGAAAAGTAACCTCCGTGAAAATGGCTAAAGAATTAGCCGAAAGCTCTTGGGACAATAACAGCTATGCTCCTAGACGGCTTATTTATCATAAAGACACGAAAAAGAAAAGACACACACACACACACGCACACACACACACACACAGAGAGAGAGAGAGAGAGAGAGAGAGAAAGAGAGAGAGAGAGAGACAAAAATAAATAAATAAAAATTTACAAAATTTTGTAAATTCAATGAAACGCGCGCACATGCGCACACATGCGCACACATACGCACACATGTTTAAGTATTAAGCATACAGAGTTAAGTATCGGTTTATGTAACACCCTCACTTCTCATTTCGAGGGTAAGGTAGTTTTAGAAAAATAACACACACACGCACACACATATATATATAATTAATTGGGCGCTTTGACGTGTAGTAATGGTTAACAATCTTGCCTCGCTATATCAATTACGGCTGAATAGTTCGATCCTCATAAGATGCCCATACCTTCGGCCTTGTGCCACATCTAAGCTACGTTTATTAAATTGCTATATCTTATTGTTATTTTTATTAAAGTATTAAGTAGGTGTTCTACGATCAATAGTGTCATTTTGTTTCTGTATAAGACGCACTTCCACCTGCAAAATTTCCAAATGTTGCTTTGCGTTCAATACGTATTCTGGGTAGGCCAAACCCGTCGCTATGTTTTTAAGTGTGGGCGGGATTTTTAAGTGGGTTTCATGTAAAAAGGTGTTTAAACGCACTCCTATTCGTATGAAATGTGACATAAGGCCAAATTCTATGTAAAAATCCCACGTGAGACCAGAGTTTAAAAAAAATTTAGTTCAGTCTTTCTCGGTACTTCTCCTTTGGAATCACCTCAACTTCCTGGTAATTACCAGCGTTGTCTCCCTAGGTAGATATTATTGCCCGGGGAGACGGGCCTACACTCAGACTGGCCGATATAGTCTTCTTCTTTTATGTGCCGTGTCCCTTCAGGACTTAGTCGGTCATGGCTCTCCCCCTCTTCCTGTCCCTTGTAGCTCTCATTTTGTCTTTTGGCTCTATCCGCCCTGTGAGTATCAGATTTTCCAAGCCCACCTTTCTCATTATGTACCCCAGAAATTTCAGCTGTCTCTTCCTGATGTTAAGTATGAGTTTCCTTTTTGTTTGCATCCTCTCCAAAACCCCATTGTTGTTCATATATTCAGTCCAGGAATCCTGGGATTTTAAAAATGCATTTATACATTATAAAATGCACAAAGTCCGACAATTATTTTAAGACATTTTTATGTTTAGACATTGTTTTTTTTATAGATACAAATATTTAAGTAAATGATCTGTTTATAATAAACAGTATTAACAACATTTACCGGCCTGGATGTCCGAGAAATTGTCATGAATTGTCCGACAGGATTCGAACCTTTATCCTATACGGAACCATCATATAGCCTGACGTGCTTTTACCGATTTCGCCACAGAGGAGCTTTTCAGTTAGGTGACGTCATTTCTTTACATTTGGATACGCATCGAGCAGATATGAATGTACGTGAGAAAATCATGGAAAATTGTAGTTTAAAAAACAGTAAGATCGACCTTGTTAACCGAAACGCTCCTCTGTGGCTAAAATCGATAAATGGAGATTGAGTAAAGTCGGGTGGAATTTATATCGTAAATAGCAGGGGCGATTATTTGATTTAAAATCTATTCACGTTATAAACATTTAATGGGCAAATATAATTTCCCTGGGTAGGCAGAGAAGAATTCACTGTATCCTATTGATGTCAATACGATGAAAAAAAACCAAAACAAACCCGTCTCTAATCAGTGTCCATGCATAATTACATCCAAAACCACCGATCGGAGGGGTGCCTAGACTGATCGGGAGCACCTTTGTGACACTCGCTATCTTATCAACATTTGTTACATTTATATATACGTTACAAATTAAACTAAGTACAACTGACTATTAAAGGAGAAGGATTTTGATATCATTATGTTGTGGACGTTGTCTAAATCCGTGAATTTGTTTTACCCATGCTAAATCTAAAAAAAAAAACCAAAAAACAAAAAAAAAAACAAAACAAAACAACAAAAAAAAAACTAATTTACTATTTCTATCCATAATGTTGAACGTATCTGTCTATATTTCTGAGATGAGGTATTATATACATCATTTACATTATTCGGACTATTGTACTCATCTTTGTCGCCATATTTATTACAACGTTTCGGCCGTTGTACGCTTCGGCCTTCTTCAGGTGGTTGGAATGTCGAACTGAACCCTTTATTTCGCTCACTGGGGTAGAGACTGTTCTAGTTCCACATGCCATGTTTAATCGATGTCAGTTATCAGTTATCTCCTGTTAATTTCCCTCTGGAAGTTCTCCTTGAGGACACATGGCACAATGGATAAAGGCGTTGGTTAGATCCACTGACAGGACCCAAAGAGTGTGAGTTCAATACCCGGTTAAGGCAGTGTGGAACTTTCAGAGGGTAATGAATAGTCCGAATAATGATGAACGTGTTGAATGATTCAACTTTTTAACAAGACAAATCACAAGTTGATGCTAGAACTTGCTGCAAAACATTGCTGATTGATTTCAGACGAAATAATCTATTATGACATAATCTCTAATTTGTTTTTAGAAACATTGAATTTATTTTCAATTTTTCTAGTTCATCTATATTGCATATGATCCATTATTGTAAATAATGTTACAATAAAATTTGTATTTTATATGAATACTACCTTATGAAAATTGAGGCGTGGTAGAGTGGGGGTCCTATATCATATGTTTGTTGAGGGATACGATATCCTTAGAAATAGTATTCAAACGCTGTAAATGTGCTAAAATTAGTTCACATCCTTTTCATGACAAGGAGTGGTAAGTGATTTTTTGGCGGGGAGAAGTCAACCCTAAGGCCCCCATTGGCGAAGGGTCTGGGATAGGCATAGGGAAAATTTGAATGTCAGTAGCGATGACAGGTTTTCATGTTTTTTCGAATTAATATGCTAACACGTGTTTGAAGGCAAACACCACGAGATTGTTCACTAAACATGGAAGTCAAAATAATTGTCAATACATTTCCGTTCGTTGTTCACACTGATAAAAAAACACGAGACTAAATCTCTCAGGTGTAAAATTAATGCTTAATCCTTTGTCAGGAGTATAAATAAACTAAAACATTAGCCATGAAAAACAAAACAAAAAAAGAAACCAGTTTCCTCTAGATCCACTTGCCATATCACCCAAAGACCTATGTATAAAACCCTCACAAAGAGGAGTAACACATATTCTGATAATCGCTTAAGACGAGAACCTGACAGCAAACATGCAGTCGTAATTTTTATCTAGACTATATATATATATATATATATATATATATATATATATATATATATATATATATATATATATATGTGGGTCGTCTATTTCAAATACGTGTATTCGTTATAATAACTTTTGACATAAGAAAAATATCGGAGTAAAAATAAACTTGTTATATATATATATATATATATATATATATATATATATATATATAGTTCAAAAGTTTGGATCCACTCCAAAATAATAAAAAATGGGATAAACTTGACAGAAGATTAAAAAATGAAAAAGAGCTCTTAGAGTCACTAAATAAAGAATGGAATCAATTATCAAACTTATACTTTGAGAAACTTTTGCAATGAATGCCAAAAATGTTTTGCTGCAGTAATCAAGATTAAAGGAGGATATTTCGACAAGAGCAAAATTTAATCATAAAATGATGTTTTTCTTTTTGTCATAATAAAGTTCCTAAAAAATATGTCACAGTTTTTTTTTTTTTAACTATATATGATAATTTTCTCTTATTTAAAATATAAAACAACTACGTTTTGGGGGAAATTAAAAAAATACCAAGGGTGGCTCCAAAATTTCGAACTGTAGTTAATAGCTGTCCACTGGTATTTGTGGATGTAATTACCTATCTTTGTTTGGATTTTGTCGCTACAGCTGAGAGTGGTGGGTGCATGCAGCCTGGGCAGCGCACGGCTTCTATATACTCAACAATAATGGAGAAGCTCGAGTCGTGGCTTTAGACATCTCTAAAGCGTTTGATAGGGTTTCGCATACTGGCCTTCTTCGTAAGCTTCAGGGAGACGGTATTACCTGACGATTATTTGACTTAATTCAATCATCCCTGTCAAAATGTGACATGAAGGTCGTCCTAAACGGCTTTTTTCATCATGAATGCTGGTGTTCCCCAAGGCTCTATCTTGGACCCTACACTGTTCCTGTTCTTCATCAATGACCTTCCTGACGTCATCAGTTCCCATGTTGGCATCTACGCGGACGATACTACTATTTACTCCTGTCTCAATAGTAAATCTGGTATCGTTGACAAAACTGGCTGCTGATCTCGAAAAGGACCCCCAATCTGTGGTTGACGGGGGCAGGAAATGACTTGTAAACTTCAATGCCCCCAAAACAAAACTGCTCTCCTTTAGCCACCACAGAGAACCCTCCCTGCCTCCCATTAGAATGGCTGATTCCCAACTCCTTGAGAGCGCCTCGTTCTCAACCATCTGTAACCCCTTGCGTGCTAGTGGCACTTCCACCTTGCTTGGGGTGAAATGCTTAAAAAAACCCAGCGCACAGCCTCAATGTACCATCATCACCATTATCGCGAGATAAACGAATGACTACTGCTCAATAAAATGAAATGAAAAGAAGAAAATAATCTTTTTTAATAATTTGAGTCTCTCTCTGGATCAGGACCGCCTTGTCTTTCTATTATTTGTTGTAAAACCGTGTAGTGGCGGCTGGTTTAACGCAGTGCCCTGTTCATCTAGCGCTACCCATCTACATGATGAGTGCACTCGGGTCAGGGTCACAATCTGTCTTGGGCTCAAATTATGTAAGCGTCACAGAGGCGGATGTGGAGCTTCCATTTATGAGTTTGGTTTGCATCCTCTCTCCTGTCGCTGTAGTGCCGACTGCTTTCCAAGACATGCAGCAATAAACGACATCATCAGAAGAGGTATGGATGTAGCTGGGTTCCCCTCCCAAATCGAACCCGTAGGCCTCGACCGTGGTGATGGAAAGTGGCCGGATGGCATTACCATTTTCCCTTTTAAAATGGGGAAGTCGTTGATTTGGAATGCGACTTGTGCGGATACATTTTCGGTCGGTAATTTGATCAGGACCTCGGTTGAGCCGGGGTCTGGGACGCAGAGATAAACAAAAAATAGTTAAATATTTATTTTTACTCCAGTGGCAGTGGAGACTTCTGGGATAATTGGCGTTAATTTGGAGGGTTGGTAGGATTGTGTTTCGATTAATGTACGAGACTCACCAAAACAGAGTGGCTCTTGCAGCGTGTCTCACTGGCGATAGTGTGAAGTAATGCTTTCTCCATCATTGCGGCTAGAGGCTAGCAAAAAAAAAAAAAGCAAAAAACAAAAAACAAAAAATTGTTTTTGTTTACAGATATTTCTTCAAATATAAACTTTGCTTCAATAATCTTTAATATATTTTGTTCCACAAGGAGCCAAGTCACGTAACAATGGCAAGACGTTGTTTGTTCTTTGTTCCGTTTCTTCTCAATCTGATGTTCACGTGGAGCGTTTTTTTTTTATTTGCGTCCAAGCCGATTCTTGGATTTTCTACCAAAAAAAAAAGAAAAAAAAAGAAACAAGAAGCTTAACCAATCATAATTCACTTGAGCCTTGACCTTCGGCGAGTAAGTGTGTCTAAACTGTCAAAGATTCGAATTACAGATGATCAGTTAAAGTACAAACAGTTTGAAAGGTGAGTTGCTTTGTAATAGCGGCAATTTAAAGCCAGCACAAATTGCAACCGCTTTTATTTTTGTATACGTATTAACTGATTCTATTCAACGTAAAGGGACACAATTACGCACGTCTAATGAACTTTCCAATTATCTACAATATTTAATGAAGTAGCCGAATTTTGCTGCTTCAAATCACGAAAAAATAATTCATATTGTATCAGATTGGAAGAAAAAGGAACCGAAATGAATATCAATAAGGCTTTTAAGGTGGAAAGTATCAGCAAAGATGATCTGATTGTTTGGTTTCGGAAGAACATTTCAAACAAACTGCATACCATTGAGGAACTGGGAAATGGTGGGGAATTTTTGCTTGCGATAGAAATGATGATTCCAGGCTCTGTAGCCTTAGAGAAAGTGAAGTTTAAGAAAACAACTGAAAGTGACAGACTTCGCAATTTCAGAACCCTTCGGAAGATATTCCATAAGTTAGGAATCGACAAGGACATTGAGGCTGAAAAAATGGTAAGAGGACTCTTTAAGGAGAATTACCACTTTGCTCTATGGTTCCGGGCATTCTTCAAGACGAATTACAAGGGCAATAGTAAATATCCACTGAATTCTGCCAATCCTCTGAACCAAAGGCAAAAAACAAAGGCAGGTTTGGTCAATGAAGAGCAGGATGAGAGCGGGGTCATTAGGTGCAGGGACGATTTCCCAGAAATCAATCCTAATGGCAGAATAAACGATTCCACTTCAATATCGAGAAATGTCAAAGAATCAGAAAAGAAAAACGCGACCGGAATTCAGAAAAAAGACCCCAATTTTGAAAAAAAAATCCGAGATGTTACTAAATATTGTAGTGTGAAGAACACAAGTAAACAGGATTTAATTCGTTGGTTCCGTTCCACTCTCTCGCCAACTCTTCATTCTATCGAAGAATTGGGGACAGGAGCCGATTTCTGTCTCGGTTTGGAAGTTTTATTTCCGGGTTCGATCCCTATACATCACATCAGGTTCACTAAGACGACTGAAAATGAGCGCATCGCAAATTTCAGGGTTCTTGGAAGAGCGTTAGACGAACTTGGTGTCAAAAGGGAAATTTGTGACGAAAGATTAGCAAAAGGGATATTTAAAGACAATTTTCAATTTGCCCAGTGGTTCAAGGCCTTTTTCATGTCCAACTATCGAGGACAAGCTTACGATATAAACGAGATTCGAGCTGCGAAGAAGAAGAAATCAAGACCACGATTAGATTTCCCTAATGATCGAATATCGACGAAGGAAATACTGTCAGAAAATATTGGGCAGGGAGATGCTTTCGGACGGGACAGTTTCGGACAGACTACAATCAAGGGAGAGATGGGACTGCCAGAGTTCGGCAATAATCTTAGTCAAGAAGCTAAAGTTGATGTTGCGTCACAGACCGACCAGCCGTTACCCAGTGTGAGTAGAGGAATGTTGTCTTCTGTTGGAGATTTGGACAATCAAGAAAAACTATTAAGAATAAGGTGTGCTTGTGATGATCTTCCTCATAATGAACTGAGTCAAATTATTTTACGTCTGCTTGATGGAGATAATAATGGAGATGTTTTTGATGATGAGGAAGAAGAGGACGAAGAAGGGGAGATAGACGATGAAGAGGTAGAGGAGTATGGAGAAAGGGAGAAGGAGATTCAGTCTTATAGTGGACAATTATTGCCTGCTTTGTAAATTGATTTACAGCCTCGTTTTAATCTCTGGTTTCAAAAATTATGTAGCATTCTCTCCCTTATTTATTTAATCATTTTATCAATTTTGCTTTTTTGCACCCATTACTTAAATAAATGTAACAACGGATATTTTTTGTTGAACCAGCTTCTTGGATACATATTTTTTAAATATCGTCAACAATTGATTTGATTGTTTACCGTGTACACAGTCCTTGGAATAAACAATCCGTTAAAAAATGACGTTGCTACAACATTGATTGATTCGTATTTTACGGCTTATCAACCCATTGCAGGTTATTTAAGGCCAGGAAATATTTTTATACTATAAGAATTTTCCTTTGGAGATAATAATGATTTAGGGATACAAGTCTTACTAATTAACCCATAGCTAGGGTAGAAGAGGTGGATTCATACCTTTCCCAAGGGTATTTGTGCGAAAGTAAACATAACGAACTTGACTGGAATTCGAACTCGGTTCTTCAATTTTCACTTCCGAGCCGGTATCCATTACACTACTCACAATTCTTTACTACTGCAATTATCAATACTATACGTTTGTTTATGAATTCCATTTAGTGAAGTGTTTTATTCAAGTCGTTGCATTCCTCCGGTAAATAATTCAATTATCGTCATCCGATTGTTCAGTGAGGTATACTTTTCAAAATATTGAAATTTGAGGTATACTTGTCAAATTATTGAGATCTGGGGTATACTTTACAAAATATTGAGATCTGGGGTATACTTGTCAAAATATTGAGATCTGAGGCATACTTGTCAAATTATTGAGATCTGGGGTACACTTGTCAAATTATCGAAATCTGGGTTATACTTGTCAAAATATTGAGATCTGAGGTATAATTGTCAAAATATTGCAATGAGATTATGCCACTATTTTATTCACTTATGTTTATTCCATTCAGAATGGATTCAGGCAAAAGCCTTTCGGATTTATGGTTAAAATGGTTGAGATCGGGCCCGACTTTGATATGGACAGGACTAAATCCTGAAAAATGAATGTAAAATACTTCTTTGGTGAGAGAAGCAATATCCTTTTGATGTTTGTCTAAATTAAAATTTCTTTATGAGTTTTGGAAGTTAATTCCGGAAAGTTTACGAAACACTGAAGCACATTATCAAAAAGGTGAGTAAATATTTATATATTCTTTATTAGAATTGAATAATTGTATGTTCTATAGAACTGGATATTCTACATAAGCTTTTAATACTTAGAAAATAGTAAAAAGTAACCTCTGAGTTTAAATAAAGATTTAACAAACATTGAATAATGAAAGACATAGCTTTCTGTAATTAGTTTGTTAAAGCGAGGACTTACTGTATTTTAATTATTTCTTATTACGAAAGTGCATTCCCTGAGCCTGGGAAACCACCTTTTCGCTAAGCATGCTTTACTGTTCGGCCACTGAGGTCCCTACAGCAAAACTAAACTTAGTTCTTAAAGAATCTTGGGACTTTTTGACTACCCAAAACAATATAATAGTTCTTTTTTTAGAGAATGAGTCAACATGTACTATTCAGCATTCGTAAAATTTCGGAACTTGGCTAAATGCGCGAACACAACTAGTTCTGCGATAGTAGAACGTTCGATAGATTATCGGAATCGTTCTTTGGCCTCGTGTGAGGCTATGTTCTGTGTTTAACCGTTCATAGTCAGACTTTCACTTGATAGTTTTGGAGACCATAGATTTTAAATTAGCACATCCTTCTTTGCGTAAATAGAAAGAATGGTTTCTTGGTCAATGTTATCAGCCTATGATATACTTCGGTCCATATACACTCTTAATATTCAAAAAATAAAAATTCCAAAAGAAAAATTAAGTAAAAAAACGTAGAAAATTTTACTTTTCCAGCACACACACACACACACATATATATATATATATATATATATATATATATATATATATATATATATATATATATATATATATATATATAGTCATGCAACCCCCCCACACACATATATATAATTAGAAAAAAGTCAACTGGTTAATATTAATACATGTGTTTGGTACTGATTTCATCGATACCCTTTCGTTTGACTTTGTTGTATTGACCAATTTATCTACTCTGTTATATATATAAAGAGGCACGGTGGAGTAATGGATATCGGCTTGAATTGAGAAATCGTAGAGCCGAGTTCAAATTCCAATCGAATCCATTACATTCACTTACGTGCTAATACCTTTGGGAAAGGTATGAATCCTTTTCTTCTCCCCCCAGCTACGGGTAAAATAGCAGGACAGACCGGGTTCTATAGCATTGGATGGCAACTGGTCTAGGAGAAGGACAACTCTGAATTCAAAACCTGCGGAGGGTCGTTTGGGAACCTTGTGGCATTCGGTGCACCAGGTCTCTGTATTCGTCCCTCCAAAAAGTGTGGATGGTCCTGCACGAGGCCTTCACCACTATAATCAAATGTCACGTGCCGGTATCGGGCTGTCGGTTTCCTGGAAACTGATCTGCTTGACCCTCATACGTCGAATCTCGAAGGGAGAGTCGATCATATATATATATGCACTATTTACATTTTTCGGACTATTGTCTCATCTTTGTTGCCATATTTATCACAACGTTTCGGCCGTTGTACGCTCCGGCCTTCTTCAGGTGGTTGGAATATCGAACTGAACCCTTTATTTCGTTCGCTTGGGAAGACTGTTCTAGTTCCATGTGCCATGTCCAATGGATGTCAGTTATCAGTTACCTCCTGTTAATTCATCTCTCCAAGTTCTCCACTGCCTTTAAAAGTTGTGAGTTCAATACCTGGTTAAGGCAGTGGAGAACTTGAAGAGATGAATTAACAGGAGATAACTAACAACTGACATCCATTAGATATGGCATGTGGAACTAGAACAGTCTACCGCCGAAACGTTGTGATAAATTTGTTTGTGAAGATGTTTATTTGCCATTTATATCATTAACTTTACTAATCTACTTTTTGTATGAATGATTCATGTAATATATATATATATATATATATATATATATATATATATATATACACACACACACACACCGGGCTTTGCAAAACTTCTGTTATTTTAGTTTCAAAGCCCGAATAGACGATGTTCTGGGTGTAATCATACAAATATTGTTATTCGAATAATTTATTATGTGCTTACACAATACTTTTAATCAATATTCCTATCCTGAAGTGAGTACGATGTTCAGGCGTGGTCGGAAGGCTGCGCACACTTTATGGACGTAGTCTTTCCTCATCCAGGCCCATGCGCGGTTAAGGGAGGACTTCAGCTCTTCGACATTGCTATGCAAGCCTTGTTCTCAATACGCTGTAATTCAGGCGGTTGAGGTCGGGTTACTGTAGCGACCAGAAGTCCTTCGACTAGAAATTTATGTTTCGTATGCTGGGGCACCGTCCTGCTGAAAAAAAAAACATAATCTGCATTCTTGTTAATTTTTCTCATCCAAGGCAGGACTTTCGTGGCCAAGATAACTCTTTAGTCGGCTGCAGTTAACCAGTAGCCGGTTTCGAACCACACAGATGGCATCTTCTCCCCATTTGAGGCCACGATGCCAAGCATCATCACGGAGGTCGGACGCTTGTTCGTAGAAAACTAGCTGACCTCGGAGACTTCCTGGCCGATATTCTCATCTGAGAAAATGACTATGTGATTCTCATGGCTTTTCTCATATATGTAGAGTTATTTTCACATCAACTATAAGTATGTATATTATTAGGTAACAATTTTTTTTTTATTTAAGTAAACTTTATGACAATGACGCCAAAAATAGCTAATTGATTTCACTGATTTAGTAAACTTTTATTTTTTATATAAACTTAGTAATATCTTGTTTACTGTAAGGGATTCTAATACATTTACTGGTTCTTAAAAGAATTATAGTATATTAAAAAATAATAGTGAAAATATTTTTCAAATTTTAGTTAAATAAAACGTATTCTAACCTGAACCCCCCCCCCCAAAAAAAATCTTTAAATATACAAATAGAAAAAATGCCGTAAGAATTTTTGCCGTTAACAATAAAATTTAAAAAAAAATCCAGACGACATGCATTTAACGGATGTCAGATTTCATTGATGAATACATCCCTACCCCCTACCAAAACGTAACTAATAACGGATACATCAAAATACAGACATAAAGAACACGCAAACACCCCTGTCCAATGGAAGTGAATTTATCTGTAAGCTTGGAAATGTGAATTATGATTTTATAGCTGTGTCTTTAAAACCCAGTAATTTTAAAAGTTACTCCAAAATTCGCTTAAGGATGAAATGGAACTAATGTCTTTAATTTAATTACAAAATTAAATTCGGACCTTCCATTTTTGAAACATGGTTAGAAATGTGTAGCGGAAAAACTATATTTTAAATCAATTAATTTATAATATTAATGCTCTGTAAATTTACATTGAGCACTATTTTGTAAAAATAAAAATATCTATAAGAACAACGGATTACATATCTTACTGTTCTTTCTTTATATATATATATATATATATATATATATATATATATATATATATATATATATATATTGTGTGTGTGTGTACCAGTACACTACGTTCTACTGGTAGATCGTACCTGAGAGTAAATGAATTGTTCGCCTATTGATAGTCGAACTCAGTAGGTTGGGTATCGGTGATCCGGGATAGAGCGTGTGTAAATATAAAAGCATACATTGAAGTCAACACAACCTTGAGTAGCCATTAAAATAACGTTTAGACAAATAAATAAAAAAATATGTCAGATTTAATACATTTCGTTAAAAATTGTCTTTGTTTACGTTAGGATACAGAACAGATATGTATATTTCGAGAATCGGGAAAAAGATATGCGTTCAAAAGCACTATTCGGGCTTTGTTTGATCAGGTGGTCCTACGCGGTCGAGAGAAGGCACGTCAGATATATATATATATATATATATATATATATATATATATATATATATATATAATAAAAAAATAATAAAAAAAACGCTCAAACACTAATATTCCATGCTTATAATTTATTACATTGGAATCGTAATCACGATCCAATTCATCAGACCTACAGACTCAAAATCTAATTTTGCTTATTATTTTTTAGAAAAAATGCGTATTATACATGGGGAATTATACATGGGGTTAATTAAACAGTATTAATTACATTTACCAGTCCTGAATGTTCGAGAAACGTAGTAGAAAATATTCATTCTCCGACAGGAATCGAACTAGCATCCTATGAAGAATCACCATTAATCGATTTATCATATCTGCTTTGTTTTCATATCCTAACGTAAACAATGACAATATATCATAGGAAATGAATTTCAAAAAATATATTTCTCATTGTTTACATTATATTATGAAAACAGATCAGATATGATAGATCGATTAATGGTAGTTCATCATAGGATGCAGGTTCGATTCCTGTCGGAGGACGCATATTTTCATTGTTTATGTTAGGATGCAAAATCAGAAATGGTAGATCGAGAAAGATCAGCGAAAGTGTGTGTTTAAAAGAATTAATTGAGCTTTCTTCAACCGGAAGTTCTCTGCGGTTGAACGGTTATAGCACGCCAGATTAATGGTGGTTCCTCAAACGATGCAGGTTCGATTCCTGTCGGAGAACCCACATTTTCTACGAAATTTCTCGAACATTCAGGCCGGTAAATGTAATAAATAGTTAAAGAAGAGAGCATTGGCTTAAATAAACGAACCCATAAAAAATAACGTATAAACAAAAAATTGTCGGATTTAATCCATTTCCTATTATATATATATATATATATATATAATATGATATAAAAGGCTCAAACACTAATAAACCATGGAATATTAGTGTTTGAGCCTTTTATATTATATTCTTAGTCTGTCCTGGATATTGAGTTCTACCTGGATTCTATCCTCTTGGGAACTTATATATATATATATATATATATATATATATATATATATATATATAAGGTGCGATGAATAAATCGTCGCCTAAATTACAAAAATGAAAATAACACTGGCATCTCATTTTAACAGATATATTTACCAAAATTACAAAAAAATTATCTTTAAATACTAAAGAGTAAATTTATTCAATAAAATCGCCATGACTTCGGAATCTCCTGCAACTATTCTGGACGGTCTCCGTGTTTAAGTTGGTGAATGCTGCCATAATCCTTACCTTCAGATCATCTTTGGTATTACAAATAGTTTTGTTGGTCTATCGCTCAACTCTGCTCCACGCATAATAATCAAGGGTGTTGCAGTCTGGCTAGTTAGGTGACCAGATGTAAGGGGTGATGTGGTCGGAGAAATTGTCTGATAGCCTTGACTGGGTTCTCCTGCTTGTGTGGCATGGTGCAGAATCCTGTTGCTAGACATAGTCTTCCAGCAGCCAACATCTTGACCCAGGGTAGCACTACTCCCTCAAGGCACTTATCGGATGCAAACGAGCGTTGTAGCTGCAAAACTTGAAGCTCAATAGGTGTGTCGTTTGAACTTTTTAAAAAAGACATCCTTCTGTAGAACCACATTTCTTTTGCCTTGCGTCTCTTCATCTGTGAGGAGATTGTTCAGCATTCACTGCCATATAGGGGGAGCGATATTGCATAACAATCCAGTGGTGGTTTCTTTGTTTCTAACGAAATTTTCCTGTTTCTTAATACTTTGCTTAACTTTTGGAAGGCATCTTTCGCTATTGCAATGCCTTCTTTAACATTTCGATGTTGCCTTTTCACCCTCTGTTAAAACACTTCCTAGATATTTAATTCTTTCTACTTGCTTAATTTTGGTGTCTCCAATCCGAAGTTCCCATCTTTTGCTGTTATGTTTGCTGACAACTATACATTCTGTCTACTTACAATCGATAGCTAGTCCTTTCTTTTCTCTTTCCTTTACTATCTTCTGTCGCAGTGGCTATAGTTTACTTTCCTATAAATACTATCTCATCTGCATATCTTATATTGCTAATATTTTGGCTGCCAATAATAAATCCTGGTAGGACATCTAATTGCCTCAGAACTGCATTACTGTAAAGGTTGAATAAGTCTGGCGAGAAGCCACATCCTTGTTTTATGCCCCTTTATATTTTTGTGTATTTACTGCATTCATTTTCTATTCGTATGTAAGTGGTATGCGTTCAATATAAGTTCTCGATTGTTCTAATATCCTTCCCCCAATAAATAAAGCTTACCCAGCAGTTCAAATAGTTCTTTGTGTTGTACTTTATCAAACGCTATTTTTATAGCATATGAATTTTTAATGACAACAATCTTTTGCACTTTGATGGAATTAAGAGGACATTTCTATCGTATTTATTTTTACCTTCAGAGAGACATTTGAGAAAATGATACGAAATAGGGAGCTATTATGAAAAATTCGTCTTTTACATTTAAAGAAACACAAATATATAAGTCCCAAGTTCATTCAGTTTTGCGTGGGATATTACGAAAAATAAAGAAGGAATCACTGGAAATAACAAACAATAAGGTCGACCAAAATGGCGCGTGATAACACGTCTTTCTGCAACACTTCTCTGACAATTCCACAGTGATGTCTTAAATTAGCATTCTATTATTTTTCCGTTTCTCTTCACCTCTATCTTTTTATTTTTTTTCCTTGAGTAGAAAGATAAATAGCTCCATGTAATACTGGCCAGTTGAGCTGTGTCTTCGGAGAAAGTGCCACGTAAGCGATATCGGATCACAAAAGAAGCATTCAAAGCCGGTTGTTGTCGAGACCACCCAATGCATGAGAACCTGTAAAATCATAGCCTCGTTTTCAAAAGATGGCGGACGGGGGTAAGAAATTTAACAATACAATCCCAGTCGCAGGAAGGGGTAAACTACAACACCGAACACCCGCCCACCCACGCGTACCCGTGTGTGTGTGTGTGTGTGTGTGTGTGTGTGTGTGTATATATATATATATATATATATATATATATATATATATATATATATATATATATATATATATATATATATATATATATATATATATATATATATATATATGGGTGTGTATCAGGAAGGTTGATTCCTTAACAAGACAAGAAAATGTCAACATAGCTGATGTGGTTTCGAGCGTAGCGGTCCCCTTGGTTTTTGCTATATCTTTTCACACCCGACGGCCAATAGATTGTCTGATGATTTCTGCGTGTTGTAAAAATGGTAAAAAAAATAACAACAAACTGATCAAATTGAAAACAAAAAACAAAATAAAACATCAAAAACCAAAAGAACAAAACCCATAAAGTTTCATTGATACTGGCAAGGGACTTCTAGGGTTGCAGCGAAAACATAAAACATTTACTTTTCACACTGTTTTTTATTTATTTATTAAATGTTTGCTAAGCTTGTTAGCATGGAATCTGGTTAGCACCCGAACGGGGAAGAGAAAACAATTTCGTTGTAATTAGAGTTTGTTCGGGGATCTCTCTCTCTCTCTCTTTCTCTTTCTCTCACACACTCTGCATTTTATAAAAAAAAAATAGAATAACTGTAGTTATGAAATGAATATATATTCCTTCCCTATCTTTTGAATAGGAGGAGAGGATAATTCCTTGTTTCCTGTTTAGGATTGGATTTCCGGTTCCTTCTAAAGTCTTCGCAATCTTTTTCACTCCCAGTAGTAACCTCTTGCATCTTAGTGGCATTATCGCTTTGCTCGGGGTGAAATGATTAATATATATATATATATATATATATATATATAATTATTTATTTAAAAATATGATTCCAACACGCTACATAAGAGTTCCCATGTTTCAAAACAATAGCCGAAAACTTCAATATAATTATTTGAATTAAATTGGATTAAAGTAAGCTCTGTTCCACCTTCAAGCGAAATTTTTTTTTGAATAACTTATTTCAGAAATTTACCTGTTTTAATAGCAGATTCATTATTGAAATCAAAATTTCCATGGTGACGGCCAGCGCGATTTTTCATATAGAAAGGGGCGCATGGTGTTAATAATTTGTATCAGTAAAGAGTTACATTTCTAGGTGTCAAGTCAGGGTAAGGTTGGGGTGTCTAAATTTAAGATGATTTAGTCTAGTCTGGTTTACGTGTCTAGGGAGATTTATTTATTTTTTATTTTATTTTTTCTAAAAGGGTATGTGTATATAAAAAAAAAACTGACGTAACATTTGTTTTTAGACGATTTCATAAACGGTTATCTTTTTTGTAGGGTATTTAAGCTATTTATTTTCATCTTTTTTATCAAATCGAAAAAATGATTGTAAATGATTATCTGTCCTTTTTTTTGACAAAAAAACAAAGTTTCTGACGTGCTAGGAACTATTAAAAAATTTAAAAAAATACCCCCAAAATACTTTGATCTTTCCTCTTTGATAATAATATGAACATTAGACGATAAAATTTTGTTTTCGTCAAGTTCCGCGTCTTTTTCATCATGCTATCTCTGTTTGTTTACATTTTCGTGGAGGTACCTAACCTAACCAGTTCTTTCCAATTTTCTATATATTTTCATATATATATATATATATATATATATATATATATATATATATATATATATATATATATGTAAACCCATACAACTGAATATGTTAGCTCTATCACTGATAGTGAACACTTTCCAATAAGTACTGAGCATATGACATAACGATATATACATACATACATACATACATACATACATATATATATATATATATATATATATATATATATATATATATATATATAAAGAAATATAGTCTTAAGGTGTGCTATATTTATGTGATAAAGTGCTCAATATCAGAGTGTGTAAATATAAAAGTGAACATTGAAGTCAACACTTAGAGGTCTGTTTCAAGCTAGAGGCAATCGTCAGGCCACGATTGTTGTTTTTTTTTCTCGGCTATTTATATATACGGTTCAGTAGTGCATTGTGCATAGTCTATTTTGGCTGTTATTTTGCCGGAAGTCGTTTATTTGTTTATTTATTTGGGTTAATTTATTTTGCTTGTTTTTATTTTTATTTCTTATCTTATATATTTATTTTTATTTTAATCGGTATTTTATTAACGTAGTAAAAATTTGTTTATATCGATTATTTAATAGTTTTGTTTTGGTTTGGGAAGATGATTAAAGCTATTTATTCAATTTTGGGGTTGATTGGTGTAGTTTGTTGTAACTATTATTTTGTCGGGAGCAGTTTTTAATTTGTTTATTACTTCATTTATTTATTTGGATTCATTATCTTTTCTTGTTTTTTTATAACGGTTAATTTATTGGGAGCGGTTTGTTAGTTTGTTCATTTATTTATTTGGATTAATTTAGATTAATTTATTTGACTTGTTTTTATTATTTATTATTTTATTATTTATTATTATGTTTATATATATATATATATATATATATATATATATATATATATTCAAAACATTAATTTAAAACAGGTTTCAATACAAGAGTAGTGCAATAAATATTTATTATACACTGTTACATTAGAACATCCAAGTAGTCACTACAAAATTGT
Source organism: Acanthosepion lycidas (assembly GCA_963932145.1). Taxonomy (NCBI): domain Eukaryota; kingdom Metazoa; phylum Mollusca; class Cephalopoda; order Sepiida; family Sepiidae; genus Acanthosepion; species Acanthosepion lycidas. The sequence continues at coordinate 108,894,269 of OZ010587.1, read as the reverse complement.
ACATTTTGTTTAGACGTTTAATAAAGAACGTCTCATCAGGTAGTTAACAATGATGGTAACAAACGATCATATTTAAAATTGCAATTTATGAAACATCACTTCATTTTCCGTTTTCGGAAAATTTTACATACAAGGTAAAAAGGATTTTTATAAAGAAAAAGGAAAGAAAATGAGAAATCAATAAAAGGAAAAGGAAGGGGGAAGAAAAGAAAGGCAATAGAAAGCATAAAAAATTAATCCTACTACAAAGAGACTAGACAAAAAAGAAAGGGAAAAGGAGTGGAGTATATTCAAGATTACACAGATACAACGGAAAAGGAAAGTTAAGAAAATAACATATGAGAAGATGTTAATACGAATTAAGTCAATGAAATTATATTGGATAAGAGAATTCAAATTTGAACGGAAATGAAACGTCAACAGGTACATTGGTTACAATGTCGCATTAAAATTTTTAATCCACTGTTCGTTGTCGTGTATTAAGACTAATTTTCTCCAGTTAAAAATTCGGCTGATAATTTTGATATAACAATGGGATCTTTGGACTCTGCAGAGTCTTCGAACTTTTCTTATTGCACAACCTCACTGCGTATGAAGAGATTGATTTGAATACTATAGGGCTTTATATAGATGATGGACTCATGATTGTAAATAAATCTACTGGAAGTAAGATTGATAAACTTAGAAAATTAATCCACTGAGTTTTTATATCTTTTAGTCTTAGTTATTAATTCTAATATTAAATAAGTTGATATCTTAGACGTAACGTTAAATTTGGTTTTCAATAATTTTCAACCTTACATGAAAAACAATGGCAACCCGATTTTATATCCACCCTACCTCTAATCGTCTGTAATCCAACATATTTCATCATCGGTTGAAATTTTTAACTTCATGGACCACTAAATGTATAATTTTAAATTTGACGGACCACTAATATGAATTTCAAAAAAAAAAAAAAAAAGAAAAAAAAAAGGTAAATACATTCATATAATAATAATCGGAAAACTTTTATTTTATTGAAATGCACCCATTAAATGTAACAAAGTTATAGTGTAATTATTTAAATAAAACAAATTAAAAATTTGAAGTTTGCAAGTCATATTAGGCTGGATAATATCACATTTGTGTACTCGTGTTTATTTTGAGATTACATAAGGTCTTCAACATATATACCATCCATAATATGTTTTCTTACTCGTCATTTTTTAATACGAAGCTTCATAAAAATTGCAATAATGTCCAATTTTTCTGCAGACCATTAAAAATTTTGTACGGAGCACCAGTGGCCCGTGGACCACTGGTTGGCGACCACTGTTATATACCACTTAGTCTTATATTCCGAAGGATACTGTCACATTGTTCTGAAATTTTTATCGACATTGCTTGGTTAATTTCATTTTTATTGTGAAAGCATTTAAAAAAATATATAATATGAGCAAAGATCAAATTTCAATGAGATCTAATGAGTTCAATCATCAGTTGCGGGCGCAGTTCTGCTCCTGGGCAAGTTTAAGTTGAGTAAATATAAAAGCCCATTTAGTTTGGAAATGTCATGTCACTTTAAGGAGAAGGCGATCTTAGTTCTCCATAGATTCTTCTTTCTTTATTTTTTGTGAATTGCCACGATTTGTGGGGAAAGATACTGGACTGGGTTCCCATTGCCTTCTGCACAGATTCCTATTTTTATAAACAGTGAATTGCAAAGACATGTTTGGAAAGATAGTAGATTGGTTTGCCGTTGTATTCTGTATAGATTCCTTTTCTTTATTTTCAGTGAATTGCCACGACTTTTGGGGAAATGATAATACACACACACACACACACACACACACACACACACACACATATATATATATATATATATATAATGGATTAGTTTCCCTTTGTTTTCTGTACAGTTTTGAATATAGAATAGTTCTTCACTTTTTCTGGCTACCACTCAAGGCTAGAGAGCCTAGTCCACCCTCCTATTTATTTCATAGACTATGGTGGAGTGGAGATGAAATGGCTCCACATCTTTCCCAAGAACATTTGTCTGCGAAAATGAACGCAACAGAATCTGCCTGAATTTGAACTTAGTTCGCCCAGTCCATTTTCCGTTCAGATATCTATGATGTTGCTCTCACTCTCATAACACTGACAACAACGGGGTAAGGAAAACACCCAATAACAAAAACAACGACAAATTATCCCAAAGTAAAGCTTTGAGTAATGAAGCTTATCACCTCGCGAAGGTAAAAAAAAAAAAAAAAAAAAAAAAAAATGAACAAAAAATCTCATTTTAAAAAAGAGAAATGGAAGGGTAAAAGATATTCGGGTCGCTTGGAAAATAGGGCGGAATTAACAATATGCGAAACCTGAATCTCGCAAGAACGCTATCTTTCCGCGCAAGCATACACAACAAAAGTTAAAAAATGGCTACTGATGGGAGCGGTAAACAGCAAACGTTTCATTCTCTGCTTCGTCTCTCCCAGTCTCTTTCTTTCTTCCGGTTATTTTAGCTATAATTTGACAGTATCTAGTAGAACCTTTGCCTTCGATGCATTACTGTACCGATAAATTTTGTTCCGCCATTTAACCAAAAGTGTGTGTGTGTGTGAGAGAGAGAGAGATTACGAGAAGACTGCTGCATATTCGTTCTTGTAGACATTTGTTCCCGGTGGAAAGTGACCGGAAAAACTGTCCTCTTTTGCATGCGGTAGTTAGCAGACAGAAATATAATTAAAGTAAAAATACAATTCAAGATAATTGAACAGAATTTTTTGCTGTCTTCTTAAAGGCTATCCTACAAAGATAAATGATTCACGCATATATTTTGGATTTTAGAAGTACCCCAGAGAAATATGCATTTTTCTCTTGATTACAGATTTCAAAGAAGTTAACAGAATCAAAGGGCATCTTATGAGCGGGAATTTTTCAATTTTCAATGTCTAAATAATAAAAAAAAACCAAAAAAACCCAGCAACTTACTAATTCTAACGAATTAGTTATTACTACTGGATTCAACACATTAAAGGCAGAGATAGATAGATAGATAGATAGATAGATAGATGAGGAGAGAGATCGATAAATACATAGAGAGAGGGAAGAGAGAGAGTGGGTTGCGAGAAAGATGGAGGATAGATAGGTAGATACATAGATAGATAGATACATACATATATAAGGAAAGAGAATGGAACCAATTAGCTAGGTAGCTAGATAGAGAGGGAAAGAGAGTGGAGATAGATAGATAGATAGACAGATAGATAGATAGGGAAGGAGACTGGAGATAGATAGATCATCATCATCCTCATCATCTTTCGACCTTCCTATAGTTCGTCGGAATTCCATTGACAATCCCTTTCCACATTGTTCGGTCCAGCATTGCTGTCCCCTGATCCCCAATGTCTAAGCCTGAGTCCCAAGCTATGGTGCCTGGGAAAGTCAATTTTCAAGAGATGCCATAGTAGTAAGGATGAAACAAATTCCCTGATAGATAGATAGATAGATAGATAGATAGATAGATAGATAGATAGAGATATAGATAGATAGATAGACTAGAGATAGATCATCATCATCTTTCGACCTCACTATGATTGGTCGGAATTCCATTGAGAATCCCTTTCCACATTGATCGGTCCTGTATTGCTGTCCCCTGATCCCCAATGTCTAACCCTGAGTCCCAAGCTATGGTGTCTAGGAAAGTCAATTTGCAAGAGATGCCATAGTAGTAAGGATGAAACAACTTTTCTGATAGATAGATAGATAAATAAAGAGACTACAGATAGATCATCATCTTTCGACCTCACTATGATTGGTCGGAATTCCATTGACAATCCCTTTCCACATTGTTCGGTCCTGCATTGCTGTCCCCTGATCCCCAATGTCTAACCCTGAGGCCAAGCTATGGTGTCTGGGAAATTCACTTTTAAAGAGATGCCATAGTAGTAAGGATGAGACAACTTCCCTGATAGATAGATACATCAAGAGACTAGAGATAGATCATCATCATCTTTCGACCTCACTATGATTGGTCGGAATTCCATTGACAATCCCTTTCCACATTGTTTGGTCCTGCATTGCTGTCCCCTGATCCCCAATGTCTAAGCCTGAGTCCCAAGCTATGGTGCCTGGGAAAGTCAATTTTCAAGAGATGCCATAGTAGTAAGGTTGAAACAAATTCCCTGATAGATAGATAGATAGATAGATAGATAGATAGATAGATAGATAGAGATATTGATAGATAGATAGACTAGAGATAGATCATCATCATCTTTCGACCTCACTATGATTGGTCGGAATTCCATTGAGAATCCCTTTCCACATTGATCGGTCCTGTATTACTGTCCCCTGATCCCCAATGTCCAACCCTGAGTCCCATGGTATGGTGTCTGGGAAAGTCAATTTTCAAGAGATGCCATAGTAGTAAGGATGAGACAATTTCCCTGATAGATAGATAGATAAATAAAGAGACTAGAGAGAGATCATCATCATCTTTCGACCTCACTATGATTGGTAGGAATTCCATTGACAATCCCTTTCCACACTGTTCGGTCCTGCATTGTGTCCCCTGATCCCCAATGTCTAACCCTGAGTACTGATCTATGGTGTCTGGGAAAGTCAATTTTCAAGAGATGCCATAATAGTAAGGATGAAAAAACTTCCCTGATAGATAGATAGATAGATAGATAGATAGATAGATAGATAGATAGATAGATTAGATATCGATCATCATCATCTTTCGACCTCATTATGGTTGGTCGGAATTCCATTGACAATCCCTTTCCACATTGTTCGGTCCTACATTGCTGTCGCCTGATCCCCAATGTCTAACCCTGAGGCCAAGCTATGGTGTCTGGGAAATTCACTTTTAAAGTGATGCCATAGTAGTAAGGATGAGACAACTTCCCTGATAGATAGATACATCAAGAGACTAGAGATAGATCATCATCATCTTTCGACCTCACTATGATTGGTCGGAATTCCATTGACAATCCCTTTCCACATTGTTTGGTCCTGCATTGCTGTCCCCTGATCCCCAATGTCTAAGCCTGAGTCCCAAGCTATGGTGCCTGGGAAAGTCAATTTTCAAGAGATGCCATAGTAGTAAGGATGAAACAAATTCCCTGATAGATAGATAGATAGATAGATAGATAGATAGAGATATAGATAGATAGATAGACTAGAGATAGATCATCATCATCTTTCGACCTCACTATGATTGGTCGGAATTCCATTGAGAATCCCTTTCCACATTGATCGGTCCTGTATTACTGTCCCCTGATCCCCAATGTCTAACCCTGAGTCCCAAGCGATGGTGTCTAGGAAAGTCAATTTGCAAGAGATGCCATAGTAGTAAGGATGAGACAACTTTTCTGATAGATAGATAGATAAATAAAGAGACTACAGATAGATCATTATCTTTCGACCTCACTATGATTGGTCGGGATTCCATTGACAATCCCTTTCCATATTGTTCGGTCCTACATTGCTGTCCCCTGATCCCCAATGTCTAACCCTGAGTCCCAAGCTATGGTGTCTGGGAAAGTCACTTTTAAAGTGATGCCATAGTAGTAAGGATGAGACAACATCCCTGATATATAGATAAAGAGACTACAGATAGATTATCATCATCTTTCGACCTCACTATGATTGGTCGGAATTCCATTGACAATCCCTTTCCACATTGTTTGGTCCTACATTGCTGTCACCTGATCCCCAATGTCTAACCCTGAGTCCCAAGCTATGGTGTCTGGGAAAGTCGCTTTTAAAGAGATGCCATAGTAGTAAGGATGAGACAACATCCCTGATAGATAGATAAAGAGACTACAGATAGATTATCATCATCTTTCGACCTCACTATGATTGGTCGGATTCCATTGACAATCCCTTTCCACATTGTTCGGTCCTACATTGCTGTCCCCTGATCCCCAATGTCTAACCCTGAGTCCCAAGCTATGGTGTCTGGGAAAGACACATTTAAAGAGATGCCATAGTAGTAAGGATGAGACAACATCCCTGATAGATAGATAAAGAGACTACAGATAGATTATCATCATCTTTCGACCTCACTATGATTGGTCGGAATTCCATTGACAATCCCTTTCCACATTGTTCGGTCCTACATTGCTGTCACCTGATCCCCAATGTCTAACCCTGAGTCCCAAGCTATGGTGTCTGGGAAAGTCGCTTTTAAAGAGATGCCATAGTAGAAAGGATGAGACAACATCCCTGATAGATAGATAAAGAGACTACAGATAGATTATCATCATCTTTCGACCTCACTATGATTGGTCGGAATTCCATTGACAATCCCTTTCCACATTGTTCGGTCCTACATTGCTGTCCCCTGATCCCCAATGTCTAACCCTGAGTCCCAAGCTATGGTGTCTGGGAAAGTCACTTTTAAAGAGATGCCATAGTAGTAAGGATGAGACAACATCCCTGATAGATAGGTAAAGAGACTACAGATAGATTATCATCATCTTTAGACCTCACTATGATTGGTCGGAATTCCATTGACAATCCCTTTCCACACTGTTCGGTCCTGTATTGCTGTCCCCTGATCCCCAATGTCTAACCCTGAGTCCCAAGCTATGGTGTCTGGGAAAGTCAATTTTCAAGAGATGCCATAGTAGTAAGGATGAGACAACTTTTCTGATAGATAGATAGATAAATAAAGAGACTAGAGATAGATCATCATCATCTTTAGACCTCACTATGATTGGTAGGAATTCCATTGACAATCTCTTTCCACATTGTTCGGTCCTGCGTTGCTGTCCCCTGATCCCCAATGTCTAACCATGAGTCGCAAGTTATGGTGCCTGGGAAAGTCAATTTTCAAGAGATGCCATAGTAGTAAGGATGAGACAACATCCCTGATAGATAGATAAAGAGACTACAGATAGATTATCATCATCTTTCGACCTCAATATGATTGGTCGGAATTCCATTGACAATCCCTTTCCACATTGTCCCGTTATGCATTGCTGTCCCCTGATCCCAAATGTCTAACCCAGAGTTCCAAGCCATGGTGTCTGGGAAAGTCACTTTTAAAGAGATGCCATAGTAGTAAGGATGAGACAACTTCCCTGATAGATAGATAGATAAATAAAGAGACTAGAGATAGATCATCATCAACTTCCCTGATAGATAGATAGATAGATAGATAGATAGACAGATAGATAGATAGATAGATAGATAGATAGATAGATAAAGAGACTAGAGATAGATCATCATCATCTTTCGACCTCACTATGATTGGTCGGAATTCCATTGGCAATCCCTTTCCACATTGTTCTGTCCTGCATTGCTGTCCCCTGATCCCCAATGTCTAACCCTGAGTCCCAATGTATGGTGTCTGGGAAAGTCAATTTTCAAGAGATGCCATAGTAGTAAGGATGAGACAACTTTTCTGATAGATAGATAGATAAATAAAGAGACTACAGATAGATCATCATCTTTCGACCTCACTATGATTGGTCGGAATTCCATTGGCAATCCCTTTCCACATTGCTCGGTCCTACATTGCTGTCCCCTGATCCCCAATGTCTAACCCTGAGTCCCAAGCTATGGTGTCTGGGAAAGTCACTTTTAAAGAGATGCCATAGTAGTAAGGATGAGACAACATCCCTGATAGATAGATAAAGAGACTACAGGTAGATTATCATCATCTTTCGACCTCACTATGATTGGTCGGAATTCCATTGACAATCCCTTTCCACATTGTTCGGTCCTACATTGCTGTCCCCTGATCCCCAATGTCTAACCCTGAGTCCCAAGCTATGGTGTCTGGGAAAGTCGCTTTTAAAGACATGCCATAGTAGTAAGGATGAGACAACATCCCTGATAGATAGATAAAGAGACTACAGGTAGATTATCATCATCTTTCGACCTCACTATGATTGGTCGGGATTCCATTGACAATCCCTTTCCACATTGTTCGGTCCTACATTGCTGTCCCCTGATCCCCAATGTCTAACCCTGAGTCCCAAGCTATGGTGTCTGGGAAAGTCACTTTTAAAGTGATGCCATAGTAGTAAGGATGAGACAACATCCCTGATAGATAAAGAGACTACAGATAGATTATCATCATCTTTAGACCTCACTATGATTGGTCGGGATTCCATTGACAATCCCTTTCCACATTGTTCGGTCCTACATTGCTGTCCCCTGATCCCCAATGTCTAACCCTGAGTCCCAAGCTATGGTGTCTGGGAAAGTCACTTTTAAAGAGATGCCATAGTAGTAAGGATGAGACAACATCCCTGATAGATAGATAAAGAGACTACAGATAGATTATCATCATCTTTCGACCTCACTATGATTGGTCGGGATTCCATTGACAATCCCTTTCCACATTGTTCGGTCCTGTATTGCTGTCCCCTGATCCCCAATGTCTAACCCTGAGTCCCAAGCTATGGTGTCTGGGAAAGTCACTTTTAAAGTGATGCCATAGTAGTAAGGATGAGACAACATCCCTGATATATAGATAAAGAGACTACAGATAGATTATTATCATCTTTCGACCTCACTATGATTGGTCGGGATTCCATTGACAATCCCTTTCCACATTGTTCGGTCCTACATTGCTGTCCCCTGATCCCCAATGTCTAACCCTGAGTCCCAAGCTATGGTGTCTGGGAAAGTCACTTTTAAAGAGATGCCATAGTAGTAAGGATGAGACAACATCCCTGATAGATAGGTAAAGAGACTACAGATAGATTATCATCATCTTTAGACCTCACTATGATTGGTCGGAATTCCATTGACAATCCCTTTCCACACTGTTCGGTCCTGTATTGCTGTCCCCTGATCCCCAATGTCTAACCCTGAGTCCCAAGCTATGGTGTCTGGGAAAGTCAATTTTCAAGAGATGCCATAGTAGTAAGGATGAGACAACTTTTCTGATAGATAGATAGATAAATAAAGAGACTAGAGATAGATCATCATCATCTTTAGACCTCACTATGATTGGTAGGAATTCCATTGACAATCTCTTTCCACATTGTTCGGTCCTGCGTTGCTGTCCCCTGATCCCCAATGTCTAACCATGAGTCGCAAGTTATGGTGCCTGGGAAAGTCAATTTTCAAGAGATGCCATAGTAGTAAGGATGAGACAACATCCCTGATAGATAGATAAAGAGACTACAGATAGATTATCATCATCTTTCGACCTCACTATGATTGGTCGGAATTCCATTGACAATCCCTTTCCACATTGTCCCGTTATGCATTGCTGTCCCCTGATCCCAAATGTCTAACCCTGAGTTCCAAGCTATGGTGTCTGGGAAAGTCACTTTTAAAGAGATGCCATAGTAGTAAGGATGAGACAACTTCCCTGATAGATAGATAGATAAATAAAGAGACTAGAGATAGATCATCATCAACTTCCCTGATAGATAGATAGATAGATAGATAGATAGACAGATAGATAGATAGATAGATAGATATATAGATAGATAGATAAAGAGACTAGAGATAGATCATCATCATCTTTCGACCTCACTATGATTGGTCGGAATTCCATTGGCAATCCCTTTCCACATTGTTCTGTCCTGCATTGCTGTCCCCTGATCCCCAATGTCTAACCCTGAGTCCCAATGTATGGTGTCTGGGAAAGTCAATTTTCAAGAGATGCCATAGTAGTAAGAATGAGACAACTTCCCTGATAGATAGATAGATAAATAAAGAGACTAGAGATAGATCATCATCATCTTTCTACCTCACTATGATTGGTAGGAATTCCATTGACAATCCCTATCGACATTGTTCGGTCCTGCATTGCTGTCCCCTGATCCCCAATGTCTAACCGTGAGTCCCAAGCTATGGTGTCTGGGAAAGTCAATTTTCAAGAGATGCCATAGTAGTAAGGATGAGACAACTTTTCTGATAGATAGATAGATAAATAAAGAGACTACAGATAGATCATCATCTTTCGACCTCACTATGATTGGTCGGAATTCCATTGGCAATCCCTTTCCACATTGCTCGGTCCTACATTGCTGTCCCCTGATCCCCAATGTCTAACCCTGAGTCCCAAGCTATGGTGTCTGGGAAAGTCACTTTTAAAGAGATGCCATAGTAGTAAGGATGAGACAACATCCCTGATAGATAGATAAAGAGACTACAGATAGATTATCATCATCTTTCGACCTCACTATGATTGGTCGGAATTCCATTGACAATCCCTTTCCACATTGTTCGGTCCTACATTGCTGTCACCTGATCCCCATTGTCTAACCCTGAGTCCCAAGCTATGGTGTCTGGGAAAGTCGCTTTTAAAGAGATGCCATAGTAGTAAGGATGAGACAACATCCCTGATAGATAGATAAAGAGACTACAGATAGATTATCATCATCTTTCGACCTCACTATGATTGGTCGGAATTCCATTGACAATCCCTTTCCACATTGTTCGGTCCTACATTGCTGTCCCCTGATCCCCAATGTCTAACCCTGAGTCCCAAGCTATGGTGTCTGGGAAAGTCACTTTTAAAGAGATGCCATAGTAGTAAGGATGAGACAACATCCCTGATAGATAGGTAAAGAGACTACAGATAGATTATCATCATCTTTAGACCTCACTATGATTGGTCGGAATTCCATTGACAATCCCTTTCCACACTGTTCGGTCCTGTATTGCTGTCCCCTGATCCCCAATGTCTAACCCTGAGTCCCAAGCTATGGTGTCTGGGAAAGTCAATTTTCAAGAGATGCCATAGTAGTAAGGATGAGACAACTTTTCTGATAGATAGATAGATAAATAAAGAGACTAGAGATAGATCATCATCATCTTTAGACCTCACTATGATTGGTAGGAATTCCATTGACAATCTCTTTCCACATTGTTCGGTCCTGCGTTGCTGTCCCCTGATCCCCAATGTCTAACCATGAGTCGCAAGTTATGGTGCCTGGGAAAGTCAATTTTCAAGAGATGCCATAGTAGTAAGGATGAGACAACATCCCTGATAGATAGATAAAGAGACTACAGATAGATTATCATCATCTTTCGACCTCACTATGATTGGTCGGAATTCCATTGACAATCCCTTTCCACATTGTCCCGTTATGCATTGCTGTCCCCTGATCCCAAATGTCTAACCCTGAGTTCCAAGCAATGGTGTCTGGGAAAGTCACTTTTAAAGAGATGCCATAGTAGTAAGGATGAGACAACTTCCCTGATAGATAGATAGATAAATAAAGAGACTAGAGATAGATCATCATCAACTTCCCTGATAGATAGATAGATAGATAGATAGACAGATAGATAGATAGATAGATAGATATATAGATAGATAGATAAAGAGACTAGAGATAGATCATCATCATCTTTCGACCTCACTATGATTGGTCGGAATTCCATTGGCAATCCCTTTCCACATTGTTCTGTCCTGCATTGCTGTCCCCTGATCCCCAATGTCTAACCCTGAGTCCCAATGTATGGTGTCTGGGAAAGTCAATTTTCAAGAGATGCCATAGTAGTAAGGATGAGACAACTTTTCTGATAGATAGATAGATAAATAAAGAGACTACAGATAGATCATCATCTTTCGACCTCACTATGATTGGTCGGAATTCCATTGGCAATCCCTTTCCACATTGCTCGGTCCTACATTGCTGTCCCCTGATCCCCAATGTCTAACCCTGAGTCCCAAGCTATGGTGTCTGGGAAAGTCACTTTTAAAGAGATGCCATAGTAGTAAGGATGAGACAACATCCCTGATAGATAGATAAAGAGACTACAGATAGATTATCATCATCTTTCGACCTCACTATGATTGGTCGGAATTCCATTGACAATCCCTTTCCACATTGTTCGGTCCTACATTGCTGTCCCCTGATCCCCAATGTCTAACCCTGAGTCCCAAGCTATGGTGTCTGGGAAAGTCGCTTTTAAAGACATGCCATAGTAGTAAGGATGAGACAACATCCCTGATAGATAGATAAAGAGACTACAGGTAGATTATCATCATCTTTCGACCTCACTATGATTGGTCGGGATTCCATTGACAATCCCTTTCCACATTGTTCGGTCCTAGATTGCTGTCCCCTGATCCCCAATGTCTAACCCTGAGTCCCAAGCTATGGTGTCTGGGAAAGTCACTTTTAAAGTGATGCCATAGTAGTAAGGATGAGACAACATCCCTGATAGATAAAGAGACTACAGATAGATTATCATCATCTTTAGACCTCACTATGATTGGTCGGGATTCCATTGACAATCCCTTTCCACATTGTTCGGTCCTACATTGCTGTCCCCTGATCCCCAATGTCTAACCCTGAGTCCCAAGCTATGGTGTCTGGGAAAGTCACTTTTAAAGAGATGCCATAGTAGTAAGGATGAGACAACATCCCTGATAGATAGATAAAGAGACTACAGATAGATTATCATCATCTTTCGACCTCACTATGATTGGTCGGGATTCCATTGACAATCCCTTTCCACATTGTTCGGTCCTGTATTGCTGTCCCCTGATCCCCAATGTCTAACCCTGAGTCCCAAGCTATGGTGTCTGGGAAAGTCACTTTTAAAGTGATGCCATAGTAGTAAGGATGAGACAACATCCCTGATATATAGATAAAGAGACTACAGATAGATTATTATCATCTTTCGACCTCACTATGATTGGTCGGGATTCCATTGACAATCCCTTTCCACATTGTTCGGTCCTACATTGCTGTCCCCTGATCCCCAATGTCTAACCCTGAGTCCCAAGCTATGGTGTCTGGGAAAGTCACTTTTAAAGAGATGCCATAGTAGTAAGGATGAGACAACATCCCTGATAGATAGGTAAAGAGACTACAGATAGATTATCATCATCTTTAGACCTCACTATGATTGGTCGGAATTCCATTGACAATCCCTTTCCACACTGTTCGGTCCTGTATTGCTGTCCCCTGATCCCCAATGTCTAACCCTGAGTCCCAAGCTATGGTGTCTGGGAAAGTCAATTTTCAAGAGATGCCATAGTAGTAAGGATGAGACAACTTTTCTGATAGATAGATAGATAAATAAAGAGACTAGAGATAGATCATCATCATCTTTAGACCTCACTATGATTGGTAGGAATTCCATTGACAATCTCTTTCCACATTGTTCGGTCCTGCGTTGCTGTCCCCTGATCCCCAATGTCTAACCATGAGTCGCAAGTTATGGTGCCTGGGAAAGTCAATTTTCAAGAGATGCCATAGTAGTAAGGATGAGACAACATCCCTGATAGATAGATAAAGAGACTACAGATAGATTATCATCATCTTTCGACCTCACTATGATTGGTCGGAATTCCATTGACAATCCCTTTCCACATTGTCCCGTTATGCATTGCTGTCCCCTGATCCCAAATGTCTAACCCTGAGTTCCAAGCTATGGTGTCTGGGAAAGTCACTTTTAAAGAGATGCCATAGTAGTAAGGATGAGACAACTTCCCTGATAGATAGATAGATAAATAAAGAGACTAGAGATAGATCATCATCAACTTCCCTGATAGATAGATAGATAGACAGATAGATAGATAGATAGATAGATAGATAGATAGATATATAGATAGATAGATAAAGAGACTAGAGATAGATCATCATCATCTTTCGACCTCACTATGATTGGTCGGAATTCCATTGGCAATCCCTTTCCACATTGTTCTGTCCTGCATTGCTGTCCCCTGATCCCCAATGTCTAACCCTGAGTCCCAATGTATGGTGTCTGGGAAAGTCAATTTTCAAGAGATGCCATAGTAGTAAGAATGAGACAACTTCCCTGATAGATAGATAGATAAATAAAGAGACTAGAGATAGATCATCATCATCTTTCTACCTCACTATGATTGGTAGGAATTCCATTGACAATCCCTATCGACATTGTTCGGTCCTGCATTGCTGTCCCCTGATCCCCAATGTCTAACCGTGAGTCCCAAGCTATGGTGTCTGGGAAAGTCAATTTTCAAGAGATGCCATAGTAGTAAGGATGAGACAACTTTTCTGATAGATAGATAGATAGATAAATAAAGAGACTACAGATAGATCATCATCTTTCGACCTCACTATGATTGGTCGGAATTCCATTGGCAATCCCTTTCCACATTGCTCGGTCCTACATTGCTGTCCCCTGATCCCCAATGTCTAACCCTGAGTCCCAAGCTATGGTGTCTGGGAAAGTCACTTTTAAAGAGATGCCATAGTAGTAAGGATGAGACAACATCCCTGATAGATAGATAAAGAGACTACAGATAGATTATCATCATCTTTCGACCTCACTATGATTGGTCGGAATTCCATTGACAATCCCTTTCCACATTGTTCGGTCCTACATTGCTGTCCCCTGATCCCCAATGTCTAACCCTGAGTCCCAAGCTATGGTGTCTGGGAAAGTCGCTTTTAAAGAGATGCCATAGTAGTAAGGATGAGACAACATCCCTGATAGATAGATAAAGAGACTACAGATAGATTATCATCATCTTTCGTCCTTACTATGATTGGTCGGGATTCCATTGACAATCCCTTTCCACATTGTTCGGTCCTACATTGCTGTCCCCTGATCCCCAATGTCTAACCCTGAGTCCCAAGCTATGGTGTCTGGGAAAGTCACTTTTAAAGTGATGCCATAGTAGTAAGGATGAGACAACATCCCTGATAGATAAAGAGACTACAGATAGATTATCATCATCTTTTGACCTCACTATGATTGGTCGGGATTCCATTGACAATACCTTTCCATATTGTTCGGTCCTACATTGCTGTCCCCTGATCCCCAATGTCTAACCCTGAGTCCCAATCTATGGTGTCTGGGAAAGTCACTTTTAAAGTGATGCCATAGTAGTAAGGATGAGACAACATCCCTGATAGATAGATAAAGAGACTACAGATAGATTATCATCATCTTTCGACCTCACTATGATTGGTCGGAATTCCATTGACAATCCATTTCCACATTGTTCGGTCCTACATTGCTGTCCCCTGATCCCCAATGTCTAACCCTGATTCCCAAGCTATGGTTCCTGGGAAAGTCACTTTTAAAAGATGCCATAGTAGTAAGGATGAGACAACATCCCTGATAGATAGATAAAGAGACTACAGATAGATTATCATCATCTTTAGACCTCACTATGATTGGTCGGAATTCCATTGACAATCCCTTTCCACACTGTTCGGTCCTGTATTGCTGTCCCCTGATCCCCAATGTCTAACCCTGAGTCCCAAGCTATGGTGTCTGGGAAAGTCAATTTTCAAGTGATGCCATAGTAGTAAGGATGAGACAACATCTCTGATAGACAGATAAAGAGACTACAGATAGATTATCATCATCTTTCGACCTCACTATGATTGGTCGGGATTCCATTGACAATCCCTTTCCATATTGTTCGGTCCTACATTGCTGTCCCCTGATCCCCAATGTCTAACCCTGAGTCCCAAGCTATGGTGTCTGGGAAAGTCACTTTTAAAGTGATGCCATAGTAGTAAGGATGAGACAACATCCCTGATATATAGATAAAGAGACTACAGATAGATTATTATCATCTTTCGACCTCACTATGATTGGTCGGGATTCCATTGACAATCCCTTTCCACATTGTTCGGTCCTACATTGCTGTCCCCTGATCCCCAATGTCTAACCCTGAGTCCCAAGCTATGGTGTCTGGGAAAGTCACTTTTAAAGAGATGCCATAGTAGTAAGGATGAGACAACATCCCTGATAGATAGGTAAAGAGACTACAGATAGATTATCATCATCTTTAGACCTCACTATGATTGGTCGGAATTCCATTGACAATCCCTTTCCACACTGTTCGGTCCTGTATTGCTGTCCCCTGATCCCCAATGTCTAACCCTGAGTCCCAAGCTATGGTGTCTGGGAAAGTCAATTTTCAAGAGATGCCATAGTAGTAAGGATGAGACAACTTTTCTGATAGATAGATAGATAAATAAAGAGACTAGAGATAGATCATCATCATCTTTAGACCTCACTATGATTGGTAGGAATTCCATTGACAATCTCTTTCCACATTGTTCGGTCCTGCGTTGCTGTCCCCTGATCCCCAATGTCTAACCATGAGTCGCAAGTTATGGTGCCTGGGAAAGTCAATTTTCAAGAGATGCCATAGTAGTAAGGATGAGACAACATCCCTGATAGATAGATAAAGAGACTACAGATAGATTATCATCATCTTTCGACCTCACTATGATTGGTCGGAATTCCATTGACAATCCCTTTCCACATTGTCCCGTTATGCATTGCTGTCCCCTGATCCCAAATGTCTAACCCTGAGTTCCAAGCTATGGTGTCTGGGAAAGTCACTTTTAAAGAGATGCCATAGTAGTAAGGATGAGACAACTTCCCTGATAGATAGATAGATAGATAGATAGACAGATAGATAGATAGATAGATAGATAGATAGATAGATAGATAGATAACGAGACTAGAGATAGATCATCATCATCTTTCGACCTCACTATGATTGGTCGGAATTCCATTGGCAATCCCTTTCCACATTGTTCGGTCTTGCATTGCTGTCCCCTGATCCCCAATGTCTAACCCTGAGTCCCAATGTATGGTGTCTGGGAAAGTCAATTTTCAAGAGATGCCATAGTAGTAAGGATGAGACAACTTCCCTGATAGATAGATAGATAAATAAAGAGACTAGAGATAGATCATCATCATCTTTCTACCTCACTATGATTGGTAGGAATTCCATTGACAATCCCTTTCGACATTGTTCAGTCCTGCATTGCTGTCCCCTGATCCCCAATGTCTAACCGTGAGTCCCAAGCTATGGTGTCTGGGAAAGTCAATTTTCAAGAGATGCCATAGTAGTAAGGATGAGACAACTTTTCTGATAGATAGATAGATAAATAAAGAGACTACAGATAGATCATCATCTTTCGACCTCACTATGATTGGTCGGAATTCCATTGGCAATCCCTTTCCACATTGCTCGGTCCTACATTGCTGTCCCCTGATCCCCAATGTCTAACCCTGAGTCCCAAGCTATGGTGTCTGGGAAAGTCACTTTTAAAGAGATGCCATAGTAGTAAGGATGAGACAACATCCCTGATAGATAGATAAAGAGACTACAGATAGATTATCATCATCTTTCGACCTCACTATGATTGGTCGTGATTCCATTGACAATCCCTTTCCACATTGTTCGGTCCTACATTGCTGTCCCCTGATCCCCAATGTCTAACCCTGAGTCCCAAGCTATGGTGTCTGGGAAAGTCACTTTTAAAGTGATGCCATAGTAGTAAGGATGAGACAACATCCCTGATAGATAAAGAGACTACAGATAGATTATCATCATCTTTTGACCTCACTATGATTGGTCGGGATTCCATTGACAATACCTTTCCATATTGTTCGGTCCTACATTGCTGTCCCCTGATCCCCAATGTCTAACCCTGAGTCCCAAGCTATGGTGTCTGGGAAAGTCAATTTTCAAGAGATGCCATAGTAGTAAGGATGAGACAACTTTTCTGATAGATAGATAGATAAATAAAGAGACTAGAGATAGATCATCATCATCTTTAGACCTCACTATGATTGGTAGGAATTCCATTGACAATCTCTTTCCACATTGTTCGGGCCTGCGTTGCTGTCCCCTGATCCCCAATGTCTAACCCTGAGTCCCAAGCTATGGTGTCTGGGAAAGTCACTTTTAAAGAGATGCCATAATAGTAAGGATGAGACAACATCCCTGATAGATAGATAAAGAGACTACAGATAGATTATCATCATCTTTCGACCTCACTATGATTGGTCGGAATTCCATTGACAATCCCTTTCCACATTGTTCGGTCCTACATTGCTGTTCCCTGGTCCCCAATGTCTAACCCTGAGTCCCAAGCTATGGTGTCTGGGAAAGTCACTTTTAAAGAGATGCCATAGTAGTAAGGATGAGACAACATCCCTGATATATAGATAAAGAGACTACAGATAGATTATCATTATCTTTAGACCTCACTATGATTGGTCGGAATTCCATTGACAATCCCTTTCCACATTGTTCGGTCCTACATTGCTGTCCCCTGATCCCCAATGTCTAACCCTGAGTCCCAAGCTATGGTGTCTGGGAAAGACACATTTAAAGAGATGCCATAGTAGTAAGGATGAGACAACATCCCTGATAGATAGATAAAGAGACTACAGATAGATTATCATCATCTTTCGACCTCACTATGATTGGTCGGAATTCCATTGACAATCCCTTTCCACATTGTTCGGTCCTACATTGCTGTCACCTGATCCCCAATGTCTAACCCTGAGTCCCAAGCTATGGTGTCTGGGAAAGTCGCTTTTAAAGAGATGCCATAGTAGTAAGGATGAGACAACATCCCTGATAGATAGATAAAGAGACTACAGATAGATTATCATCATCTTTCGACCTCACTATGATTGGTCGGAATTCCATTGACAATCCCTTTCCACATTGTTCGGTCCTACATTGCTGTCCCCTGATCCCCAATGTCTAACCCTGAGTCCCAAGCTATGGTGTCTGGGAAAGTCACTTTTAAAGAGATGCCATAGTAGTAAGGATGAGACAACATCCCTGATAGATAGGTAAAGAGACTACAGATAGATTATCATCATCTTTAGACCTCACTATGATTGGTCGGAATTCCATTGACAATCCCTTTCCACACTGTTCGGTCCTGTATTGCTGTCCCCTGATCCCCAATGTCTAACCCTGAGTCCCAAGCTATGGTGTCTGGGAAAGTCAATTTTCAAGAGATGCCATAGTAGTAAGGATGAGACAACTTTTCTGATAGATAGATAGATAAATAAAGAGACTAGAGATAGATCATCATCATCTTTAGACCTCACTATGATTGGTAGGAATTCCATTGACAATCTCTTTCCACATTGTTCGGTCCTGCGTTGCTGTCCCCTGATCCCCAATGTCTAACCATGAGTCGCAAGTTATGGTGCCTGGGAAAGTCAATTTTCAAGAGATGCCATAGTAGTAAGGATGAGACAACATCCCTGATAGATAGATAAAGAGACTACAGATAGATTATCATCATCTTTCGACCTCACTATGATTGGTCGGAATTCCATTGACAATCCCTTTCCACATTGTCCCGTTATGCATTGCTGTCCCCTGATCCCAAATGTCTAACCCTGAGTTTCAAGCTATGGTGTCTGGGAAAGTCACTTTTAAAGAGATGCCATAGTAGTAAGGATGAGACAACTTCCCTGATAGATAGATAGATAAATAAAGAGACTAGAGATAGATCATCATCAACTTCCCTGATAGATAGATAGATAGATAGATAGACAGATAGATAGATAGATAGATAGATAGATATATAGATAGATAGATAAAGAGACTAGAGATAGATCATCATCATCTTTCGACCTCACTATGATTGGTCGGAATTCCATTGGCAATCCCTTTCCACATTGTTCTGTCCTGCATTGCTGTCCCCTGATCCCCAATGTCTAACCCTGAGTCCCAATGTATGGTGTCTGGGAAAGTCAATTTTCAAGAGATGCCATAGTAGTAAGGATGAGACAACTTTTCTGATAGATAGATAGATAAATAAAGAGACTACAGATAGATCATCATCTTTCGACCTCACTATGATTGGTCGGAATTCCTTTGGCAATCCCTTTCCACATTGCTCGGTCCTACATTGCTGTCCCCTGATCCCCAATGTCTAACCCTGAGTCCCAAGCTATGGTGTCTGGGAAAGTCACTTTTAAAGAGATGCCATAGTAGTAAGGATGAGACAACATCCCTGATAGATAGATAAAGAGACTACAGATAGATTATCATCATCTTTCGACCTCACTATGATTGGTCGTAATTCCATTGACAATCCCTTTCCACATTGTTCGGTCCTACATTGCTGCCCCCTGATCCGCAATGTCTAACCCTGAGTCCCAATCTATGGTGTCTGGGAAAGTCGCTTTTAAAGACATGCCATAGTAGTAAGGATGAGACAACATCCCTGATAGATAGATAAAGAGACTACAGGTAGATTATCATCATCTTTCGACCTCACTATGATTGGTCGGGATTCCATTGACAATCCCTTTCCACATTGTTCGGTCCTACATTGCTGTCCCCTGATCCCCAATGTCTAACCCTGAGTCCCAAGCTATGGTGTCTGGGAAAGTCACTTTTAAAGTGATGCCATAGTAGTAAGGATGAGACAACATCCCTGATAGATAAAGAGACTACAGATAGATCATCATCATCTTTAGACCTCACTATGATTGGTAGGAATTCCATTGACAATCCCTTTCCACACTGTTCGGTCCTGTATTGCTGTCCCCTGATCCCCAATGTCTAACCCTGAGTCCCAAGCTATGGTGTCTGGGAAAGTCAATTTTCAAGAGATGCCATAGTAGTAAGGATGAGACAACTTTTCTGATAGATAGATAGATAAATAAAGAGACTAGAGATAGATCATCATCATCTTTAGACCTCACTATGATTGGTAGGAATTCCATTGAAAATCTCTTTCCACATTGTTCGGTCCTGCGTTGCTGTCCCCTGATCCCCAATGTCTAACCCTGAGTCCCAAGCTATGGTGTCTGGGAAAGTCACTTTTAAAGAGATGCCATAATAGTAAGGATGAGACAACATCCCTGATAGATAGATAAAGAGACTACAGATAGATTATCATCATCTTTCGACCTCACTATGATTGGTCGGAATTCCATTGACAATCCCTTTCCACATTGTTCGGTCCTACATTGCTGTTCCCTGGTCCCCAATGTCTAACCCTGAGTCCCAAGCTATGGTGTCTGGGAAAGTCACATTTAAAGAGATGCCATAGTAGTAAGGATGAGACAACATCCCTGATAGATAGATAAAGAGACTACAGATAGATTATCATGATCTTTAGACCTCACTATGATTGGTCGGAATTCCATTGACAATCCCTTTCAACACTGTTCGGTCCTGTATTGCTGTCCCCTGATCCCCAATGTCTAACCCTGAGTCCCAAGCTATGGTGTCTGGGAAAGTCAATTTTCAAGAGATGCCATAGTAGTAAGGATGAGACAGCTTTTCTGATAGATAGATAGATAAATAAAGAGACTAGAGATAGATCATCATCATCTTTAGACCTCACTATGATTGGTAGGAATTCCATTGACAATCTCTTTCCACATTGTTCGGCCCTGCGTTGCTGTCCCCTGATCCCCAATGTCTAACCCTGAGTCCCAAGCTATGGTGTCTGGGAAAGTCACTTTTAAAGAGATGCCATAATAGTAAGGATGAGACAACATCCCTGATAGATAGATAAAGAGACTACAGATAGATTATCATCATCTTTCGACCTCACTATGATTGGTCGGAATTCCATTGACAATCCCTTTCCACATTGTTCGGTCCTACATTGCTGTTCCCTGGTCCCCAATGTCTAACCCTGAGTCCCAAGCTATGGTGTCTGGGAAAGTCACTTTTAAAGAGATGCCATAGTAGTAAGGATGAGACAACATCCCTGATAGATAGATAAAGAGACTACAGATAGATTATGATCATCTTTAGACCTCACTATGATTGGTCGGAATTCCATTGACAATCCCTTTCCACACTGTTCGGTCCTGCATTGCTGTCCCCTGATCCTCAATGTCTAACCCTGAGTCCCAAGCTATGGTGTCTGGGAAAGTCAATTTTCAAGAGATGCCATAGTAGTAAGGATGAGACAACTTTTCTGATAGATAGATAGATAAATAAAGAGACTAGAGATAGATCATCATCATCTTTAGACCTCACTATGATTGGTAGGAATTCCATTGACAATCTCTTTCCACATTGTTCGGTCCTGCGTTGCTGTCCCCTGATCCCCAATGTCTAACCATGAGTCCCAAGTTATGGTGCCTGGGAAAGTCAATTTTCAAGAGATGCCATAGTAGTAAGGATGAGACAACATCTCTGATAGATAGATAAAGAGACTACAGATAGATTATCATCATCTTTCGACCTCACTATGATTGGTCGGAATTCCGTTGACAATCCCTTTCCACATTGTCCCGTTATGCATTGCTGTCCCCTGATCCCAAATGTCTAACCCTGAGTTCCAAGCTATGGTGTCTGGGAAAGTCACTTTTAAAGAGATGCCATAGTAGTAAGGATGAGACAACTTCCCTGATAGATAGATAGATAGATAGATAGATAGATAGATAAAGAGACTAGAGATAGATCATCATCATCTTTCGACCTCACTATGATTGGTCGGAATTCCATTGGCAATCCCTTTCCACATTGTTCGGTCCTGCATTGCTGTCCCCTGATCCCCAATGTCTAACCCTGAGTCCCAATGTATGGTGCCTGGGAAAGTCAATTTTCAAGAGATGCCATAGTAGTAAGGATGAGACAACTTCCCTGATAGATAGATAGATAGATAGATAGATAGATAGATATAGGGAGAGAAGAGGATAGAAAATCGGATGAGAGAGTCGAAAGGTAGACTATATATAGCGAAGATAGATATGGAAAGAATGGTGAGAGAGTGTAAATGATAAGAATGAAGTAGAGATAAATGCATAGAGAGAGAGAGAGAGAGAGAGAGAGAGAGAGAGAGAGAGAGAGTTTAGAATGAGAGAGAGGGTATATCGATAGAGAGTGAATGAGAAGAGATAGTGGGTGAAGAGGGAGAATTAGATAGATAAATAGATAGAATTGGGGAGGGAAGAGGATAGGAAATATATATATATATATATATATATATATATATATATATATATATATATATATCAACTATGTGGTGCAGTTCAATTTACATTACATGAATCATTCATATATTTATATCATTAACTTTTATATCTGTTTTTTGCATGAATGATTTATGTAATATATATATATATATATATATATATATATATATATATAGATAGATAGATAGATAGATAGAGAGATAGATAGATAGATAGGGAAAGTGAGTGGAGATAGATAGACAGACAGCGAAAGAGGTGAGAGAGAGAGAATAGAGTTGGACTGAGAAGAACATTATCTGAGAATTGCATGATTATCTTTGTTTTCCAGTTTTTATTTTTGTCTTTAAGTTTATTTGTCTTTAGGTTTCTTTCTTTCCCAATCCTTTCTGCTCTTAAATTTCATATTACAAACATATTTGAGTAAAACTACTACTTTAATTCTCTCCACCCAGGAGGCTTTGCACACTGAGGATCTCTTCACATTTGATGTGGTCCAACTATCGTACATGAAAGGGATTCCATATGCATGTATTAGGCTAATATGTATTTTCATTAATTAAGCAGTTTCTAAATTGCTTGAAGCCAATTCATTCATAAACTCTTTCGCGGTCACCTACTCAGCGAAATTTTTATCTGTTGCAGCATGGTTACTCTGGAAATAACTTGCTTCGATAGGATTTAAAAGAATGTCAGCGTATTTGTTTAATCTCGTTTCTCGACCCGGCTGAGAATACTAAACTTCATTTTGAGAATGACTCGTTGTGCTTTTTTGGGCTA
Source organism: Acanthosepion lycidas (assembly GCA_963932145.1). Taxonomy (NCBI): domain Eukaryota; kingdom Metazoa; phylum Mollusca; class Cephalopoda; order Sepiida; family Sepiidae; genus Acanthosepion; species Acanthosepion lycidas. Next base: position 108,870,848 of record OZ010587.1, on the reverse strand, counting down.
ACGTTCTCTGTTAACATGAAGTGGAAAGATTATATTGAATCTATTGATAGGAAAGTTGGCTCACTGGGCCGCTCTAGACAATTTTTCTCACCAGAATTTATCTTACATATTTATACCATTCTACCATTCGTCCAAGCTTTGAATATTGCCGCACATATAATTTGCTGCTTCTGCTATGTATTTAGAGATCTTGATAAAATTCAAAGAAGAATCTGCAATGTTATTACTACTGACCCGGCATCTCGGAAACAGTCATTTCCCATCGCCGCAACGCAGCTTCTCTGTACATTTATTCTAAATATTTCCATGGTAATTGTTCTGATCAGTTTTCATCATTGGTACCCGGACTTTAAAAATTTAAGTGCAATACTAGATTGGCAGATAGGTCTCTTCATTTTACAGCTGAAATAGCTAGATGTAACCGTAAGTTCTATACTGACAGTTTCTTCTCTCGCGCTTCTTGCTTGTGCAATTCTCTTCCGGTTTGTTACTTCTCAGTCAAAAATTTAAATGTAATGTCAATCATTATCTTCTGTCTTATTCCTTTTATTGGTCACTCTCCTTAATAGTATCTTTTTTCTGATATTCTCCACACTCAGTAACCCCATGTCGTTTAGTGGCTTTATTGCTTTACTTGGGGTGAAATGGAAAATAGATCATGCATCAAAACTATATCAATATCAAAACTTTAGCGAATGAGAATCGGATGAAAGAAAGAATAAAAAGAACTACAGAAAAGAATGAAAAAAATATTCCGGCCGGTACGTTCCTCAGCCTTCCTCAAAGAGATGTTACATCCAGAATTCTTTAGATGTTGATTTACTAATTACTTTTCTTTAATCCGCTTAATACGAAGCACTGGATTTGAAGGGATTTACGTAATTTCGGGTCAAATATGCTAATCTGGAAGATTTTGTTTGCGGCGATTTCGATGAAAGAAAACGAAGTACTTCGTAGTTTTTCAGAATTATTTAGCAGAAAAAAAATAAAGCCGAAGATTATATCGGCTGAAAACTTTTGATGGCCGCAACAAAGAGAAAGATAGTCGTTGGAAAAATGTGATGAATAATGAAAAAAAAAAAAATGTCATTATGTCGGATACCAGCTGAAATTTCGAATGTGTGTAAAGGAGAGTTTGAATGGTTTTCAGTGCATCAAAAGATTTATGAAAACATTTGTCGGTGGAAAGAGAGTGACGGAAAAAATGTTTTTGTTTTTCATAGAAGGCAGCTGTCAGCAAACGTTGGTGCACATGGCAGTTCACGTGCAAGAGAATTCCACATCCAGAGAGGCGGTCACCCATATTTATGCAAACATTGCTTTGCATACAGATGAATATAGACAAAGTTTACATTCTTCTGACAAAAGGAAAAAGAAAGGAAATAGTGTAAAGAATGATTATGTGGTAGTGATCTTTCATATTTCTCGGTCTGTTCCTATCTATCTATCTATCTATCTATCTATCTATCTATCTATCTATCTATCTCAGTCTGTTCATATCTATCTATCTATCTATCTATCTATCTATCTATCTATCTATCTATCTATCTATCTCAGTCTGTTCATATCTATCTATCTATCTATCTATCTATCTATCTATCTATCTCAGTCTGTTCATATCTATCTATCTATCTATCTATCTATCTATCTATCTCAGTCTGTTCATATCTATCTATCTATCTATCTATCTATCTATCTATCTATCTATCTCAGTCTGTTCATTTCTATCTATCTCTGTCTGTTCATATCTATCTATCTATCTATCTATCTATCTCAGTCTGTTCATATCTATCTATCTATCTATCTATCTATCTATCTATCTATCTATCTATCTATCTCAGTCTGTTCATTTCTATCTATCTCTGTCTGTTCATATCTATCTATCTATCTATCTATCTATCTATCTATCTATCTATCTATCTCAGTCTGTTCATATCTATCTATCTATCTATCTATCTATCTATCTATCTATCTATCTATCTATCTATCTATCTATCTCAGTCTGTTCATATCTATCTATCTATCTATCTATCTCAGTCTGTTCATATCTATCTATCTATCTATCTATCTATCTATCTATCTATCTATCTATCTATCTATCTATCTCAGTCTGTTCATTTCTATCTATCTCAGTCTGTTCATATCTATCTATCTATCTATCTATCTATCTATCTATCTATCTATCTATCTCAGTCTGTTCATATCTATCTATCTATCTATCTATCTATTTTTTCTTCTGTCTATGAATTTAAATCTATCTATCTATCTATCTATCTATCTATCTATCTATCTCAGTCTGTTCATTTCTATCTATCTCTGTCTGTTCATATCTATCTATCTATCTATCTATCTATCTATCTATCTATCTATCTATCTATCTATCTATCTCAGTCTGTTCATATCTATCTATCTATCTATCTATCTATCTATCTATCTATCTATCTATCTCAGTCTGTTCATATCTATCTATCTATCTATCTCAGTCTGTTCATATCTATCTATCTATCTATCTATCTATCTATCTATCTATCTATCTATCTCAGTCTGTTCATTTCTATCTATCTCTGTCTGTTCATATCTATCTATCTATCTATCTATCTATCTATCTATCTATCTCAGTCTGTTCATATCTATCTATCTATCTATCTATCTATCTATCTATCTATCTATCTCAGTCTGTTCATATCTATCTATCTATCTATCTATCTCAGTCTGTTCATATCTATCTATCTATCTATCTATCTATCTATCTATCTATCTCAGTCTGTTCATTTCTATCTATCTCAGTCTGTTCATATCTATCTATCTATCTATCTATCTATCTATCTATCTATCTATCTATCTATCTATCTATCTATCTATCTCAGTCTGTTCATATCTATCTATCTATCTATCTATCTATCTATCTATCTATTTTTTCTTCTGTCTATGAATTTATATCTATCTATCTATCTATCTATCTATCTATCTATCTATCTTCCGTCTCTTCATTATCTATCTATCTATCTATCTATCTATCTATCTATCTATCTTCCGTCTCTTCATTATCTATCTATCTATCTATCTATCTATCTATCTATCTATCTATCTATCTGTAATTCAATATTTTATTACTTCAAACATTATTTTAGTTGATACCGATATTTCAAATAGACGCCCCCTTTTTTATTTTAAACAGTATTACCAATATCGGCTTGAGCACTCGGAAAAAAAAAATCTACCGAGAGCACATTTTCTTTTTTAAATGCTCTCAACGGGACGCCTATAGTTAAATGGATAGACATTGTCGGTGGAATTTAATAAAACGTCTCTCTCTCTCTCTCTCTCTCTCTATATATATATATATATATATATATATATATATATATATATATATATATATATTAGGAAATCACCCGATTCCGCTAGATTGGTTTCAACCTTTCGGTATCTTCAGGCGATTTCGGTCAATTGATTTCCTAACGCTTTAATTTTTTAAAAATAAAAAAAAATTTGAACGCTATATTTTTAAAAATAAATAAATAAGCGCATGACTTGAGTTGTGGTAGGAGGTGAAGAGGAGGAAGAGTAGGAGGTGGAGGGGAAAATCAACTGTATTGGAAATGTATTGCTGGGGGATTAAATGAAATATACATACTTTCTTTTCCTCCCACTTCGTATGAACTAAAAAGAAACTTTTTAGTATGTATATAACGGATCATAATTTCCGATCTCTGATTCAAAATGTTTTTGTCTGGTCATGTTATTATAGCCAATTTTTCTTATTGACAAAGGTTGCAGATGTTGCTATGATTGTTGTAAGATTTTGCTTTTTTTTTACATTTTCCATTTTGCAATAGGATTTTTCTTATTTTTTCCTTTAATTTCCACACGATTGGCTAGTTTAGTAGAATTTCTAAAGCTTTCTAGCTTAAAAGATGACTTATGATTGTATCACCTCTTTTTAAAGTTTCCCTCAGTACACCCTATGTATATCTTTTCTGGTCATTTGTATCTGTTACTTCTGCTTTGTAAATTAATGCTTCAGTTATGCAAACTACATCTAATGGACATCTATTTTTATTTCTACAGTTGCATGTTTCACTGTTAACGATGTTATGCTGCACGTTAGCTTTGAAATTTCTGGCGTTTTTTCTTTTTATTGTGATTTCTAAATTACTACTACAGCTGAAATGGGGAGATAGAGAGAGCGAGGGGTGGAGGAGATAGATTGAAAAAGTGGGAAAGAAAGAGCTTACATAAGCATTTTCGTTGGTTGCTTTTGTTTAGCGGCATATCAACCGCTATGGGTGATTTGATGCCGAAATCTTAATATTTTGAGCGAAATTTTATTTTGGGGTCGGGTACCAATGATTTTAGTGTTACAAGTCTTACTAATTAACCCATAGCTGGGGGATAATAGATAGAATCATACCTTTCCCAAGGATACTTTCGCGTAAGTGAATATAAGACGCAACTAGAATTGAAAATCGGCTCACCAATTAACAATACCAAGCTATTAACCATTACACCTCCCACACATCTCGGCTTACAGCATCTGGTATTCTCAAGTGGCTACCCATCCGGATACTGACCAGGTTCAACGTTGCTTAACTTCGGCGATCGTACGGGAACCGGTGTTTCAACGTGATGTAGTTATAAGCTATTTGAAGAAAGCGTGTGGTATGAGAAAGCTTTGTTTGGCTTCCGTGGTGGTGGGGTATCAGTTTACATTGAATTTACATAACCCACTGGATCCCTCGAGTAACTTTTATAATAGTCTAATAATAATTATATTCTAAATATCAGTGATCTGAAGTGTTTAATCCATGATTAAATAAATCAAAAAATATTACTTCTCGTTTCAGTGCCTGTTATAATTTTCATGAAGTTTGTTATCAGCTAAATACTGTTTTCCAAGAATGTTCCAGTTTGATACATTAGCTGATATTTTTAGCTGTCACCCATCCGCCTAGTGACTAGGATCGTTGTTGCTTAACTTCTGTAATCGTAGGGGAACCGGTGTTTTCTTTGAATGTTTCAGCTTGATAAATGTTTGTGATACGGAGGCTGTGAGTTGGTTAAACATTAATTCTAAGCAGAAAAAGAGATTAAACCCAAAATGAAATATAAAATGGAAGATAGAGAGATAGAAAGAGAGAATGGAAGACATTTTTCTTGGAAATGTGAAAGTGAAAAAAAGGGTCATCTGGGTTGCCTCAACCCTAGAAATTGGAACGATGCACCGAGAGTTTTCTTCTTTTTTTATTTATCGAAAATCTGGCATGCGGGTAAAGCAAATTGGGAAATGGCTTTATCTCTTTCTTGGGAAATTAGAAAACCTCATGTCAATGGCGAAAAGAAAAGCAGACGGGAATTAGATTTTCGTTAGCGAAAACGAAATGAAAAATGAAAACAGAGCAGGCGGGACGTTGCTTAACTTCGGTGTTGATCGTATGGGGACCAGTGTTTTCTAAGAAGGTTCCAGTTTGATACATTTTAGCGGTCAGCCATCCAGGTACTCACTAGGCTCGACGAAGGTTTAATTCGGTGATCGCACGGGAACCAGTGTTTTCCAAGAAGATTCCAATTTGATACATTTCTAGCAGTCACCCATTCAGGTACTGACCAGGCTCGACGTTGCTTACCTTCGGTGATTGTATAGGAATCGGTGTTGTTCAAGAATGTTTCAGTCTGATAGATTTTTTGTGGTTACCCATCTAGGTACTGACCAGGCTCGAGGTTGCTTAACTTCGGTCATAGTACGGTAACCCGTGTTTCAGCGTAATATGTCGGTAAATCCCCACATAAAGAGGAGTACCACATCTTAGCGGGACCGTACAAATCCGCTGATGCTGTTCCGAGATGGAAGTTTCCACCCATCTATTCATTTATCGGCATCATGCTCATAAACCCCGCGTTTCTTGTTCTTATTTTTTTCATTATGTTTTTTATGTTTTGTTGTCATGATTTTATGTTTGTGTTTTTCGTGTTTTATGGTTTTATGTTTTTTGTTTTATGTTTTCATTTTTTAAGTTTTATGTTTATACGTTTTATGGTTTTATGTTTTTTATGTTTTATATTTTCACGTTTTTATGTTTTTTTCGCCATGTTTATCTCTGACGTATTTATCTTTGAGTTATTTATGCTCTGTTTGAAAAAAGATAAATGCTGACTTGTCTAAGCTTTGTGTGACATAAGAGCATGTGACAGCAACGAAATAACTTTGCGAAATTTTCTTGTTAACCATTTCTTTGCAACAGGAATTCTGGTTAAGGACGTTTAAATAAATAAATATTGTCTTCGAGGAGATAATATCCTAAAGAAAGGCGTCCACGTTAAATTTGTAATGGGAAAAGTACAAAAAATACGATGAATAAATAAATGACTCTTTAATGCTCGATTGAAATTTTCTCTGACAAGAAGAAGAATAGAAAATATAGGTCAGAGGATTTTCTTCTAAATCAGATAACAACTGGCGAACAACAAAGGCATTTCAGTAAATACGAATAGCTTACATGGAAATGTACTTATATATAAATTACTAACGACACATACACGCACTTACAGACCTGCAAACATACAGGGTGGGATGGATAAATTGTCGTCTAGATTACGCAAGAATAAAAATAACACTGACATTTCATTTTAACAGATACATTTACCAAAGTTACACAAAAATATCTTGAAATTCGAAAAAGTAAATTTATTCAATAAAATCGCCATTGGCTTCAGCCACAAACTCCAGACGACTTTGGAATCTCCTGGAACTCTTCTGGACGGTCTCCTTGTTTAATTTGGTGAATGCTGCCATAATCCTTACCTTTAGTTCATCTTTAGTGTTACAAGGAGTTTTGTTGGTCTCTCGCTCAAGTGCGCGCCACACATCAAGAGGTTTCAGTCTGGGGAGTTAGGTGACCAGATGTAAGGTGTGATCTGGTCGCAGAAATTGTCTGACAGCCATGACTGGGTTCTCATGCCTATGTGGCATGGCGCAGAGTCCTATTACCAGACATAGTGTCTTCCACCATGTTGACCCAGGGCAGCACTACCCACTCAAGGCACTTGATGCAGGATTCCGTGTTGAGTGTGAGGCCTTCACCAACAAATTCGGGAGTTCTTTTCTTATCAGAACGATCAGGATGAGTTTTCCGAGCAGCTGTACCTTCATAATCAACATTAGACTCATCCAACTTTCCAAATCCTCTGCACTCTGAAATGCTAATATTGGAGCTACCGCCGCGAATGCCAAACAGTAGAGCATGCAGTTTCCCAATTTCTGTCGTATACTGTACAGACGTCAAAATAAAAAAAAAAAAAAACTACGCGCATGCGCGAAATTCAAAATATAAAATGGCGACTACATGTTAAGACTGTAATGATCTAGGAAATATCCACTTGGAAGTTGGTTCCATGCAACTGCTTCGCAGAAAGAAACTGTTCAAATGGAATTTACTTCTCACCAATGGAATACAGATGGAATGTAGGTGGCTTGCTACAACATAAGTGCTATGGCGGGTATATATATATATATATATATATATAGTGGGTAGCAAAATTATTTAACACATTGTTTTTTTAAATTTCACAATAAAAAATTGTTCAGTTTGAATGATACTTCAAATATTTTAATGAACATTGTCTAACTAAACATAAAGGAAAATTAAGAAACATTATTTTTATGTACTTTTATTGCCAATTTTTGAATTTGACTGTGGGCAAAAGTATTTAACACAATTTGTTAATATTTCGTAGCATATCCTCTGTACTGCCTTACAGCCTTTAGTCGTTTTCTGTAGTTTTCAACGAGTTTCTTCCATGAAGATTTTGGCAGTTTCACCGCTTCTTTTTCACAGACTTTCTTCAGTTCCTTGATATTTTTTTGGATCTCTTGCGTGTACTTTTCAACTTTTAACTTTTCCATAAATTTTCTATTGGATTGAGATTCGGTGACTGGCTAGGATATTCCAGAACGTCAATTCCATTTTCATTGAACCAGTGTTTAGTTGTTTTTAGCCATTTGCTTTGGATCGTTGTCCTGTTGGAATACAAAATCTCGGTCAAGCCCCAAACCTGTTGCACTTTTTAATAGATGGGTTGATAAGATTTATTTTTGTATTTTGCTGCATTCATTCTTCTTTCGATGACTTCCATTTCTCGTATTCCTTTATATGAGAAACAACCCCAAATCATTACACTTCCACTACCCCCGCCATATTTGACTCCTGGGATGGTGTTTACTCGGTTGTATTCAGTTCCTTTTTTCCTCCATACTTGGGTGCACATGTTTCTCCTGAAAAGCTCAATTTTCTTTTCATCTGACCAAATAACCCCCTTCCAAAATTCATCTGTTTCAAGTTCATAATCTTTAACAAATTTCAAAGGTCTTGCACATGTTTACGCTTTAATAGTGGAGTCTTTCTTGGTGATCTAGAATACAGGCCTGTACGATTCAGTGATTTCTTGTGTCTTTACTTACTTCAATTCCGGTATTTTTCAGATCTTTATGAGTTTCTCCACATTCCGGGTTATATATCGTTCTGTAGGCTCGTTTAATTTACACGGACGACAACTCCTTTGAATATTTTCAGTAGAATCATATTTTTTCCACTTTCGAACAACAGCACCCACTGTACACACAAGCAAATTTAAATCTTGAGCAATTTTTCGATACCCCTTGCCATCTTTGTACAGTTTTATAATCTTCTGTTGCATATCATTTGACAATTCTTTTGTTTTAACCATTTTTATGAATTTAGATAGCAGGACAGTCTGTACTGTATCAGACCTGTTATCATTATGTGTCGATTGAGTGACGTGCTTGGTTAATACATACATTGAGGACAACTTGTGATTGGTTGAACTAAAAACCATATCAAAATAACTGAAAATAGTTTTAAAATACCCTTTTTACCGTATTATTTGTATTGGGGTTAAATATTTTTGCCCACAGTCAAATTCAAAAATTGTCAATAAAAGCACATAAAAACAATGTTTCTCAATTTTTCTTCATGTTTAGTTAGACAATATTCATTAAAATATTTGAAGGGTGTAGGTGGGTGAGTTGTTTTTTTCATGTCACGATAAAGCGGAACATAGACATGTCATCATTGACGATTGCGGAAAATATGCCAGCGACCAATGCCACTCTCTGACCTTACTTTTATATTTAGCGTAGATCTGACATTTAATTGGTTAATCAAGACATACCCACAAGTTTATTTTTAATTCTAACTTTATGTCCCCCACCTTTAACTTTCGGAAAAGAGGTAACACTTTGTTTTTAAATTTCCTTAAAAATCATTTAATCACCAGTTACTTACCATCGCCTGAAGAAGTGCAATCATAGGATTGAAACATGAAAGATTTTGTATAGCGATTTCAAAATGTTTTTATTATAATCTCTTATAATAAAAATATAATAATAATAATATATTGCTCTACTTTGTATTGAGCAATTTTTAAAAAGGAAATGCTACGAACAGTAAAATTTTACTCCATCTGTTCTTTCTCTAATTTTCTCTAATATATATATATATATATATATATATATATATATATATATATATATATATATATATATATATATCAGGCCGGCAAATGTCGTTAATACTGTTTATTATAAACAGAGCATTTACTTAAATATATGTATCTATAAAAAAGAATGTATAAACATAAAAATGTCTTCAAATAGTTGTCGGACTTTTTTCCATTTCATAATGTGTGACGTGATTTGTTTACATTGGGATACGCATCGAGCAGATATGAATATACGGGAGAAAATCATGGGAAATTTTAGTTTAAAAACAGTAAAATCGACCTTGCTAACAGAACGAACCTCTGTGGCTCAATCGGTTAAGGCACGTCAAGCTATATGACAGTTCTGATAGGATACAGGTTGGATTCCTGTCGGAGGACGCATATTTTTTATGACAATTTCTCGGACATTCAGACCGATAAATGTCGTTAATATTGTCTATTATAAACAGAGCATTTACTTAAATATTTGTATCTATAAAAAAGAATGTATAAACATAAAAATGTCTTTTATATATATATATATATATATATATATATATATATATATATATATATATATATATATATCGTTGTCGGCATCCGTCCGTCTCGAGCGATATATATGGAAAACTAGGGCTGCCCAGACGTCTAGTTCCCCTCTCGGCCTTGCTAGTAGAGTCAAAAGGTGAGGATAAGCCAATACAGTTTGGTACCAGCGCGGCTGCAGGAGTTGCCGGAAGGTAGCACAAAGTGCCGTCCATCCGCTTTAGGGGATCCACTCCGGGTTTGAATTCAGGGTTGTCCTTCTAGACCAGTTGCTATCCAAGGCTATAGAACCCAGTCTGTCCTGCTATTTACCCATAGCTGGAAGAAGAAGAAGAGGGATTCACACCTTTCCCAAGGGTATTAGCACGTAAGTGAATGTAATGGATTCGACTGGAATTCGAACTCGGTTCACTCATTCCTCAATCCGAGCTGCTATCCATTACTTCAACATTATCCATTATATATATAATGCTTCACCGGAAGAACATAAAATGAATATATAGGGCTAACGCTGGCATAAAGCTAAACTCATCAAAGTAGTTGCATCAATTCTCTAAATTCTGTTAAATTGAAAACTGCAGACCAGTTAGGAATTCTCTTGGTTTGGAAGTCTGGAAAAGTCATTGATTCAAAAATATTCTTCCTGTTCTTCGGAAAAAATAGCTTCTTGATATTGAACATAGCAAAACGAAAAACGCTATCATAAACATTTTTAACGAGTCCCCTCAAAATCTTGCCATTTCCCCTTACCTTTCCAAAAAGGAGCGTCGCACGCACAAGTTAAACAATAATTTTATGCAGTATATTTTTCAAACTTAGATTATGGATACTGGGTCTCGGCGTCGAAGCAGTGGTTGGCGTACTTTTACTGAATAGCAACTTTGATCCTGACTGCGTGTTTCATGCCTGTGACCTTGTGTTAAACACAATTTGGAGAATCGAAATTAATTCGTTGATTCCAGTATTGATAGAAATTAGTCCATATCTCTCTCATAGTGTACTGCACAAGGGAAAGATTTTAAATATGGATGTGAAATTCAGGGTGCGGCAGAAATACCTCTCACACATACATCCCAGAAATACCTCTCACACATACATCCCAGAAATACCTCTCACACATACATCCCAGAAATACCTCTCACACATACATCCCAGAAATACCTCTCACACATACATCCCAGAAATACCTCGCACATATTGGTATGACTTTAACGGCAATGGTGCCTTCATCTACCTAATGTCATATCATTATGCGGGAGGTATATCTGGGACGTATATGTGGGGTGTATTTCTTCCGCACTCTGTATAAACATTTATATTGTAAAAGATTGAAGCAATATTGAAGTAATTTTGCAGTTGTATTGGTTATATTTCTGTGTGTATTTTAGTATTTTTATCCATACAATAAACTTTACTGTAGCTTTTAAGAAAGAATTCGGCCTTTTTCAATCCTTAAAGATAGAAATATTCAAAGATAACGACTACGGTCAGCCCCATTAAAAAGAGTCGGCCATTTTAAGTAATTTTACAGTAGGTTTACCTATCGTCCGGTCTACCGTCCTCCAGGGTCTTTTGAACAGCAGTAGAAAATTTACCCTTTGTTTCCCATTTAGGATTGCGTTTCCGTTCCCTTCTAAACTCTTTTTCATTCTATTTCACTCCCAATTGTTCATTGCGTCTTAGTGGCATTATCGCCTTGCTTGGTGAAATGATTAAAGAAAAATTGCATTGGTTATATTTTTCGTCGTGAGATTTTTATCTTTTCAACTCTTATCGTATGGAATAAATAATACTACTTTTCAAATCATTAAAATTTAAAAAAATATTAAAACATGATAGCATAAAAAAGAGATAGAAATATATTTATTGGCAGTATAATAACCCCAATTTTTTTGTTCGATCACGACATGCATCTTTACAGATTCATACTGTATTATTTGTGAATCGCCATGACATCTTGTGTAATATGGTGGAGTGGTTTCTTGTTACTATCTCAAAAGATTCGTTATTTTTATTCTCTGTTAATTTCCATGACTTCTTGCGTTATATAGTAGAGAGGTTGCCCGTTGCCATCTCCGTAGATTCATTTTTTTTATTCTCTGCGAGTTGCAATGATTTCTTGTTAAAGATGGTGGAGTGGTTCCCCGTTGCTTTTTTCACCGTTTTCTATTTAGTGTAGAGTATTTCCTGGCTGTGATTCAAGGCTACTCTGTTATTTAATTCATGGCTGTTGGGAGGAGTGATGGATCCATGCCTGTCGCATGGGTATTTTGTGCGAAAATGAATGCAGCAGACTGAACTGGATTTCGAAGTCGGCTCGCCGACTTCACTCACACTCTCCTACTTACGAATAAAAATTTTATTATGAATCGATTAGGCGTCGATTAGTGTATTTATCACTAATCGACGCCATTAACAAAAGTATTGTTTACTAAGTTTTCTTAAGTGACGTAAGATCATTGGCCTCTTTTATTTCTGCCCTTTCTTTCTTTAGTTTAATTCTTCATATTCCATTTGGTGATCAGAGATGTCAGTTCTCTGGTGGATGCGGGATGCCTTTCGTATTTGGGTGTGCTTTTCGTATTTATTGATGTGTTTGAATGAGCGTGTCATATAGGAATAAATTGTCACTACAGACACTTGGGTCTGAACACGGATTGCCAGAGAGCAAGCACAGTCGACCTCATCTTGAAATAATTAGATCACGTAACGGGTGAAGGAAAATATGTATATGAGAATTAGCGGCGTCTGATTGAGTATTGCTCAAATGCGTTATTATTATTGTATTTGTGATTTACAAAATCTCTCCTCCAAACGGACATTACAAATGTTTATATTTGCGTGAGAGGTTGGACGAATTAGTTTCGTCTAGTTAACTAATATTCTATCACAGTTAAGGATTTTTTTTACTAACCCTATTTTATTTAATTTCTTGTAAATAGGTTATCATATATTGTAAATACACATTGGGTTACATTTTTAAATCGTTTTCTCCCCCACCCCGCAGACACATAAAATTTGTACATACGGGGACTATCTATATTTCTGAGATGAGGTATTATGTACACTATTTACATTATTCGGACTATTGTACTCGTCTTTGTCGCCATATTTATTACAACGTTTCGGTCTTTCAGTATCTGCCTATATTTCTGAGATGAGGTATTATGTACACTATTTACATTATTCGGCCTATTGTCCTTATCTTTGTTGCCATATTTATTACAACGTTTCGGCCTTTCAGTATCTGTCTATATTTATGAGATGAGGTATTATGTACACTATTTACATTATTCGGACTATTGTCCTCATCTTTGTTGCCATATTTATTACAACGTTTCGGCCTTTCAGTATCTGTCTATATGAGAAGTTTCTGATTGGTCGCTTACTATTTGAAGATCAGCATTTATATGCCCGTTGTTGTGTAATTGGTGGGCATTTGCTTGAGGATCGCCTGCCGGAATAGGTATTGTTCCGGTAGGGTATCTTGGGTGAACAATTATGATGTTGAAAGACCCGTAACTTGTCATGACCCCAAGTCATAACATCATTGATGAGGAGATCCTGCACACATGTTCGGGTTTTTATTCATAACAAAATAGCTTTCTTAACTTTTTATATTTCCTGACTCATAGCTTCTTTCTTCGACTTCTTTGTTTTTCCAAATTCTACTGCCATGTGAAAAGGAACCGATCGGTATTTTTGGTGACAATTTCTTGTTTTTTAACTGAGAGAACTGATCTTAGTCAAAAGTGACAGCAGGCGAAATTTTCTCACTAGGCAGAGCGGACAGATACGAGCCATTAACTTCGATATACTCATAAATAACCCTGCTTTTTGTCGTCGGGTATAGGGCCTTTAATGTGGAAACAAGGCTTAACACTCACACCGTACGATAACCAAAGTTAAACAACGTCAAGCCTGGTCAGTACCTAGATGGGCGACCGCTTGGTAATACCAGGTGCTGTAAGTTTGGATGCGCGGCTAGGGAAAAGGATAACGGCTCGGAATCAGAAATCGTAGAGCCGAGTTCGAATTCCAGTCGAGTTCGTTATATTCCGTTACGCGCAAATACCTTTGGGAAAGGTATGAATCCATCTCTTCTCCCCTCAGCTATGGGTTAAATAGTATGACGTGTATTAGTAAAATCATTATTATCTCGAAAAACTTCTTATAATCTAAAAATATTTTCAAGGTTTGAATAACCGTTAAAAAGTTGATAATCCGTAAAAAATAAATCAATCACACAGGATAGATTGAAGGCAAGAGGGATAGAGGTAAACAGCTGTAGCATAGATTGTGAAAATGGATAGCAGATAGTAAACGTTGCTAAGGGCCACAAGAAATAGGAAGTTGTAGAGAGCCGTTATCGCCCACGTGCTGAAGGGAGACGGCACATAGAAGAAGGATTATTCTCGTAAAGAATAACGTGATCAAAATAGAAATACTTTTTTCAGTGTAACTATTCACTGGGCAAAAAGCACTTAAACGACACGTGAGACTAAAATATCACCGACTAAACTTCTCATTCTTTCATTTTTTTTTTTTTTTTTTGACTTGTTTTCATGTATCCTTCACTCCCTCTTCCTTGGAAGTTTATGAAGAACATTAGGACTGGTCTATTATCATCAGCAGCCAAGAAGGGGAATTCGTTTTTTTTTGTTTTGTTCTAACTTACATCATCAACTTCTACATTGATAATTATTCCTTTTCGTCTGGTCACCACCACCACTTCTTCTTCTTCTTCTTCTTCTTCTTCTTCTTCTTCTTCTTCTTCTTCTTCTTCTTCTTCTTCTGTATAATCAAACCTTTCTTCTCTTTTCCCTCTTTGTTTCCATTACCTCATCATAAAAGCCTTCTTCTTCTTCTTCTTCTTCTTCCTCTCTTTCCTCATTCTTCTTCTTTTTCCGTTCTTATTCTTGTTAATCCTCTTCTTCTTCTATTCCGTCTTTCATTTTATTTCTTTCTCCTTTCTTTTTTTCTTCCTATTTTTCTAATTTCTTCATTTTTCTTCTTTTTCGATTTTCTTCGTTCTTCTTCTTCTACTTTCTTTGTTCTTCTCCTTCTTGGCTCTTCGTTCGTTCGTTTTCTTTTTCTGTCGTCCTACGTC
Source organism: Acanthosepion lycidas (assembly GCA_963932145.1). Taxonomy (NCBI): domain Eukaryota; kingdom Metazoa; phylum Mollusca; class Cephalopoda; order Sepiida; family Sepiidae; genus Acanthosepion; species Acanthosepion lycidas. The sequence goes on along the minus strand of OZ010587.1, from coordinate 108,855,694 downwards.
CTACCTCTTCTTCCTTCGTCTTTCTTCTTTCTTCGTCCTTCTTCTTCTTTTTTACTTTCTTCGTTCTTCTTCTTTAGCCTTTTTTCTTCCTTTGTCCTTGTTCTTGTTCTTCCTCTTCTTCTTCCTCCTCCTCTTCTTCTTCTTGCTGTAGTAAATAGTCCGGAAGCAGGCGTCAACAAAAATGATCAGATTTTCGCACTCAAAATGGCTGCTTGACTTTCATTAACTTTGCCTGCCTACGAGTTTCAGGTGGCCGAGATGACCTCACAAACTCATAGACGGGGTCAAAAGAACTATTATCGGGGCCAAGTGCTTTCTTTCCGGTGTTGTAGTCTTATATCGTTTCGTTCGTTCTTTCTTTCTAATCACTTTTTTCTTTTTCTACTCTTCTTTTTTCACACATATTCCTTTTTGCCATATCAACAACGGGTTTCCATTTCCAATTCAAATGACATTAAACGTTATAAAAAAGCTTGTCATTCGATTGTCATATGATGATGCAGATTTTTTTTTTAACACCAGCTACTTAAAAGGCACGTTCTTAGATTTGACTCATCTTCCCAACTTCTTTCTATCAAACTTTATTTTTTATTTATTCCAATGCTGTTTACTAATGATGGTTACCATGTTATTTATTCGTGCTACAGTTGTGCTACTGACCTGATACTTCAGAACCTCCGCGGAGAGAGCCAAATATTGCTCACCAGCTGTTTCACTACTTACAGTCGTTCGCTGTTTCACTGACAGCTTAATTCATTTTACAGAAAGAACGACCCCCATTTCATCACACATTAATGTGTCAGCGTTTCTTCGGGATTGGTCATTCACTGCAACTAAATTAGATTTTACTTGAGATTTTATTTTTTTTTTTAGGGAAAATCTCGCGAAATCACGCGAGATCTATATTCAGGAAAAGAGACAAATGGATGATCAGCGGAGGATTACTATTCTAAGAAACTAGTGTAAGTAAAGCTTTTCGTGTTTGAATATAAATTTCAGGGTTTGTTTTTTTTTAGCAATGATACTAAATAAGCCTTCCCATTCGTAAGTTAAAAATGTTCACGTTTGTTTTATTGATTCCTGTGTAAATGGTTATATTTTTTACTTAGTGACAATCTTGTTTGGAGTGATTGTATTATTTATTCGCTGCTATCTGTTTTGAAGGAGAATTTTCGACTTGCCGACCGTCAACCGGACTCACGGTTCTGGAGTTAGATGACGATTTGAATAAAACAGTTTAGTAAATTAAATAAGCCTAATTGACTAAACCAGCGATTCAATCTCATCAAAATATATTGACAAGTACAACCCAAGCCTCAATCGAATCACCAGAATTAAAAAAAAAATTATATTAGGTTTTTACTACTTTATGTACGGTTTAGGTTTTTATTACTTTATCTAGGGTTTATATTAGGTTTTTATTACTTTATCTAGGGTTTATATTAGGTTTTTATTACTTTATCTACGGTTTATATTAGGTTTTTATTACTTTATCTACGGTTTATTATTAATACGTAAATATAAAAAAATTGTTTATTGGAAGTTGACATTGAAAAATAATAGATGAGATTATCTATTTAAATTATTCGTTATTATTCTTAAGTTTTCTTTCAGTTCATTCTTTACAACAGTAATTATCAACACTGTACGTGTGTTTATCAATGACATTCAGTCAATTGTTTTATTTAAATCGTTTATTCCTCCATGACTGATTCATTGGAAGATATTTTTACAGTATTACTTACATCCCTAACACTCGTGTACTTGTAAAATCAGCAGTATCTATATTAATCATCTATTAAATAAACAGATGAGGGTACAGATTCTATAATGATCTAAACTTTTACAAGTATACTAATGTATAAATTCCTAAAGCCAATCTCTTTAAAGAAAGACCTGCCTACCTTGGATATTAATTTGTGAAATATGGCTGCTATAGCTCATTCCTGTTTTTCTACCGAAGTTTATTGTTTAAGAATAGAATGATTAGCCAGTGAGACAGAGATATATGAATAGGCTAAAATAGATTGATTTGTTTTTTTTTACGGCTTATCAACCCATTGCAGGTTATCCAAAACCAGAAAAAAGTTTTAGAATAAGAATTTTAGGAGAGATAATTAATCCCGTAGCTGCGGTAGGGAGAAGAGGTGGATTCATGCCTTTCCTATTTACGTGTAGGTGAATATAACGAAACCGACTGGAATTGAAACTTAGCTCACCGATTTACGATTCCGAGACGTTATTCATTATACCACCCGCACATCAAAATTTGCAGCACTTGGTATTCCCAAGTGGACGTCCATCTAGGTACTGAGTACACTTAACTTCGGTGATCGTACGTGAATCGGGGTTTGAATGTCATATAATCATAAGCCATAGATAGATAGATAGATAGATAGATAGATTAACTGACTGAGATAAAAAAAGAAAAGAAATAGAATTGAACTGATTGAAACAGATGTAAGGAAACTGAGATATAGAGGTTTGAACATAGATACGAACAGACTACGGTAGATATGGACAGATTAATATGAATACGAACATACTGAGATAGATATGAAGAGAACATATATATATATATATATATATATATATATATATATATATATATATATATATATATATAAAGAAATATAGTTTTAATCTGTGCTATATTTATGGGCTAAAGTGCTCAAAATCAGAGAGTGTATGTAAATATAAAAGTGATCATTGAAGTCAACATCCAGAGGCGACGGGCTGTTTCATGCTAGACGCAATCGTCAGGCCATGATTACGTCTAGCATGAAACAGCCGGTAGCCTCTGTGTGTTGACCTCAATATTTACTTATATATATATACCTGACTCTAAGGTTTCATAGACGGACCCCCCAGGAATCACTCTGCCCATTCGTCAGGGGATATCAGCAATTGATTGCTTATACTTCTCGTTTTTCTTTTTTATATGCACTTTTCATAGGTGGAAGTATTTTTCATATTGTATGTGTGCATGCGTGTGTGCGTGCGTTCCCGCTCGTACGACCATATGCCCGTCGCGAGTATGTGCGTAGTACAGCGTAGAATGTCATGATTATTTATCCTTTTCGTCGTCTTTTTCCCTTTACACTCACCTCATAAATTTATATATGTGTGTGTGTATGCATATATATGTATGTATATATGTGTGTGTGTGTATATATATATATATATATATATATGTGTGTGTGTGTATATATAAGTGTATATGTGTGTGTGCATATATATGTGTGTAGATATGTATGTGTGTGTGCATATATATGTGTGTATCTGTGTGTGTGTATATATGTGTATATGTATATATAAGTTTTTATATATATATATATATATATATATCCGATTTCATTTAGTTTCTTTTTATGTTTTTATCCCTTTTTAAAAAAAATTATATATTGCTCTGATAATAGACGATTTGGCAAGAAAGGTGAAATGTTCTAAGAAACCTGACTTAAATTTAGTGTGGCGGATCTAGCAATTAAAGCACTTTCTATACACTTTCACCTTAGTAAATTATTTTTTCTTTTAATTAGAGTAGCATTTTTTAAATAAAAATTATCAGACTCATGACGGTGAGCAAACTAATGCTGTCGGTGTGTTGTAAAAGATCCCTTTGTGTTCATATAATCTTTGATTTAAATTCCCTGAGGTTTCTCCTATATATTTCTTGTGGCAATTATTACAGTTGACAGAGTTAATTATTTTTTTTACCATATTATTTTGTTTTATATTAAGTCTTTTATTGTTTTAGGAGTAACTGTAACAAATTTATATTAAGTGTAGATAAATTCTCTTTATAATATCTATAATTGAGATATTTGGTAGACAGAATAAAATATATTTTCATTTGTTGGGCTTGTCAGAATAGTCCGCTCTTCTATTTTGAAATATTCTACAAGTTTTTTGTTTTGCAGTGAATATGAAATAATTAGGGTATTGGGGGGGGGGGCTTAAAAGTAATTTCAATGCATTTTTCCTCTTCATGTAAATAATGAGGGCTACAAATTCTGAGTGCTCTTAAATAGAATCCGATGGTTATCCCAGATTGTATGTTGTTATTACAGTGAGAATAGAAATTAATGAGATAAACTTTATTTGTTGATTTAGATAGATATTTGATAGTAGAATAGATAATTTTAAAAAACATAAAGTGATAAAAACGTAAACAAAGAGAAAAAGAAACTAAATAAAACCGGTGGGCTATATATCTAAAACAGTCGAGCCAAAACACAATACACATGGCCTGAAGATTGAGTTCAAGCTTGAAACAGACTGTCGCCACTTGATGTTGACCTCTGTGTACACTTTTATATTTACATACGCTCTATACCTGGTATATATTATAGCATAACATAAAACTATATTTTCATCATATATTAGGATGGTGCAAAAATAATGTCGTTTTCTAACATAGTAACATATGTGAAAAAACGACATTATTTTTGCACCAATCTAATACATATGTATATATGTGCTTTGGAACACATTGAGCTAGATAAATATCAAATTATATATATATAATAAAGGGTTAATGGTCAGAGTTGAATCAGAGCAGAAAACAGTAGTATTAAACGTGCTCAATACACGTGTAAAAATAATATAAAAGTAAAAATAACATGTAGAGCTTTTAATATGAGGATACCGTAAGGTTGAAACCAAGGTAGCTGGCCTCCTGAATCTATCTATCTATCTATCTATCTATCTATCTATCTATCTATCTATCTATCTATCTATCTATCTACTATCTATCTATCTATCTATATATATATATATGTAACTTTATTTGTATTTGCGATAGAAATAATTTGTAAAAAGGATTAGAAAGAAGTAAATCTATATTTTTAAAAGGTTTTATTGAAATTTTATTTAAGTTTCCACATGTTCTCCATCATTAGCAATACAAAGGGTAGTACGATTTTGCAGTTCACAGAAAACATTTGCCAACGGATTTACAGTATTTTTTATGGACAGCATATATATATATATATATATATATATATATATATATATATATATATATATAATTTAATTCTTGTCGTCAGGCTATCTTTCCAGTTTTTATTGTTATCATCTGCTTTTTTCATAGACTTTTTTCACTTATTCACGAACAGTTACCAACTACCTCATCAATACAAGGGAGATAACTCTAATACAACAAAAAGTTACAGAACTTACAAAACACAAAATGTAGATATAGACTTCGCACAAATTTATTTCCATCTATTTATCTCTCCCTCTCTATCTATACACACACACACACACACACACACACACACACACACACACACACACACACACACACACACACAGAGGATTAGGTAAATTATCGCCATTTTATATTTTTATTTTTGAGCATTGTTTGTTTTTTATTTTGTCGAATGCACGGTATATTAGAGTCAGTTGGACACCGTCTGTGAGAAAGAGCATGATGACACAACTCATTCCGCCAGAAATTTGAAAACGGCATACTGTACTCCTTGTCATTCGCACCGGATATCCAATACGAACATTTCAGAATGATTGGGTGTTAATCTGAGGACAGTGAAGAGGATTCAGCAAGAGTTGGATGAGTCTAATAGTGATTACGAAGTACGGCATCTCGGAAAACTCCCTCTGATAGTTCTGATAAGAAAAGAATTTCCGAATGTGTTGGTGATATTGACAACGACCTCTCCAAGTCAATCAGATCCATAGCCAGGGACATGAGTGTCTGATTCTCTTATCAGGCATTTAGTGCATGAAGACATTCGGTATTTCTCATACAACATGAGAAAGGGTCAATTTTTATCCCAAGCCATGTAAGACAAGATGAAAGACCTCGCTAAGAAGCTTTTGAAAAAGAAAAAAAAACCCCAAAAAATCTCAAGCATCTACTGCAACCGAATATGCATTGGTTTTTGTCAGGATAAGATAGTGTCCCAAAGAATCTATCGAGAATGATGAAAACCAAATATCCAGTCAACATCATGGTGTTTGGAATGATCACTAGTGATGGCGACGTTATGCCTCCATTCATCTTCCCACAAAGCTTCAAACTCAACACAGAGGCCTACATCAAGTGCCTTGAGGAGGTAGTACTGAGGAGGGTGGCTGATGGAAAACTCTATGTCTGGCAACAGGACTCTGCACCATGCCACGCAACAGGCACGTGACGTCAAGTGCCTCGATCACGTTGACATAATGCGCATACATCGGTGTCAGTCTACCCCCCACAGCTTAAAGGTGGTCGCATTTAGTAGATCATATGTAGATCACAGAAAAAAATGATATTGCCAATAGTTTGATTGCAATCAGAGTATTCCATGATAGCTTCATCCGATCAATACCACTCCATGTCGTCCAAGCATATTGTTTAGATTGAGAATCAATAGTAGCTGTTTGCTGCTTTTCCTCAAAATTCCTGATTTCGACAATCACCATGTCTCGTTTACCCTTTGGACTTTGTTTGGAGAAAAACTGGTTGCTTGTGCCGGCTCGATTGGTTTGGGTCATCCCCATTATCTCCTTGGTTCGCATGCTGGATTCTGCTTCTTGGGTGGCTTCTACTGCCGACCATTTGGTGCCAGTTTTGATACCTGGCTGTAACCTGCGTACGAACACCTCGGTCGAGTCCTTCATCATCATGTGAATGCGTACCTACCCGACCTTGAAGTCCTCCACCAATGAGGAGAATAGTTTCAGCCATTGGTATAGAGTTCCACTGTGGAGAAACGGAGGGGGGGACTCCAAGCGTCTGCTGTTGCGTCTGCTGAATGTGAAACAGAGTAATATCATACACACCTGAAACGGCCACAGAAACCGGAACAACAAACCATGTTGGTAGTTTACCGGAGGGTGGGTTCTGTTGATAGATTTAGATCAATCTAGTTCTCGTTCCTGCACCTCTTTACCTAGCTGCCGATTAGTCAGTGGGATTTCATACAGTCGTTCATGGCTCTTCACTGGCTTCTCTTTGTCTTTTGGAATCAGGTCTCCCCCTCCCATTGCAGAAGTGAATTTACATGACAGAGTCTCTGAGAAATGATAAGCTCCGCTTTTCTTGGGTTTAGCCTCTATTCTCGCCGACGTGAAGAGCTTATGGTAACGCTCCGGCTATTAGATGCGTCGGCAATTAATTGGAGATCCGTCTCCAGCTGTGCTGTTCAAACTCTCTGCCTTCGAGCAGAGAGGAACCCAGACGAGGGGTGGTAAGACAGCTACCCGATCCCGTGTATACAGGATCTACGGGGAATTTTTGCCAGAGCCTATGGGCTCGGTTTTCACCCCGCGTTAAAAACGGCCTTGTGCCACATCCTGCCTCGCGGGTAGGTAAGGTAAATATCCTTATTGTAGCGCTGCAGCAGTTCATCGGCAACAAATTTAGACGAGACCAGAATGATGATGTCATCCATGAATGGTGTGGAAGGAAAAAGGACCATTTCTTTCTTAGTCATCACTCCCTTTGCTGTGTCCGCTGCAACCCGTAATATGAGTTCCATGGACGTAATGAAAAGAAATGGGGAAATCATACACTCCATCATGATGCCGACCTCGAGGGATTACCACTTGGTGGTGTAGTTACCAACGATGAACTGAATAAAATGTTTCATTATGATTTCCTCAACTTTACTAGCGAAATTAAAAAATTCGAGGGACATTGGAATTAACTCATGAGAAATTGATCCATACACATTCGTGAGATCAAGCTAATTACATGAAGCTCAGATTTATTTTGTTTGGCTTCAGTTCCAAATCATATGTGAATGCTCCAGACAGGAGGGGAAGCCAGGTATCCCTGCTGTGATTATGTAATCGTTAACTAACAGGAAGTCTGTCATACGACGAGCAAGAACCCACCCAAATATTTTCCCTTCTACATTCAAGAGGAATATGAGGCGGACATTTGCAATACCTTTTGCATTCTTTTCCTTACGAATCCAAATACCATCCGACAGGCACCATTCTTGTAGTACAATGCCTTGTTTTCATGCCCGACGGAGGAGGATAGTGAATTGCTTGAGGACGTTTGGACAATTCTTATATAACTTGTAAGATATTCCATTTATTCCAGGTGCACTACCAGCACGGGATTTGCGAACGAATTCCTGAATTTCCCTCAGCTTTAATCCAGTGATTAAACATGACCTCTGGATCTGGTGGCTTAGGAAGGTCATTCATAGGAAGGATTGAATCATCTTTCCAAGCCTCAGAATACGTCATCCTCAGGTGGTTCACGAGTTCCTGCTGCGGTATGTCGAGTTTGCCATTCTTAATCTCGGTGAACAGCTTTTTAGCAAAAGCGTAAAGATTATTGTGAAATGATCTCCGAGACTGTCATCTTTTCTTCCGACGTTTTCTTTGGTTCTCAGCTCTAGAGATCACTAATATCCTTAAGGCGTGTCATCTCATGAATTGGAGCTTCTTTGTGTCGGCGCTTCACAAGTCTTTCTTCTGCACTTAGGCTACCCTTCTGAATCTGTCGTCTATTTGGTCATTTCTCTTCTTTCCCATCCCCTCTTACACCAAACCACTCAAGACAAACCTTCTGCACAACTCTGCCGAAAGATCTTATCTGCTGGCTAATGGGACCCATAAGATTGTTGATAAGTATTAATGAAAGTTCCTGATCGAAATTCGACCAAGTAGCTCTCTGGTTGCATTTGGGCAACTGAATTCTTGGTTTGCTTGGAATTTCTCCAGGGTGCTGACGTTCAGCAATCGGATCCTGAACATTGTGGGTGTAATTCGACTTATATTCCCCAATAGGATACGTAAAACTCGCAGGCTGTCGAATTTCCTGTCGCAATCACACGTTGTAGCCGGTTTCAATTTCATGTTATTATCTATCATTGAAACCATTCAATATGGCTGATGTATTCTCCCTCCCAGTTACAGACAACCAGAGGACATTTTTCGTTTGTTGTGTCAGTCATATTTGCTTTATTCTTTCTCGGATGCCACCCTAATTTCCGGGGGGTATCACTTTATCTTTCCGAGTGGGTCACTTCGTCCTTCCAACGAGTCATCTTATTTTTCATAGAGTCTTATTATTTCTTCATACAACGTATGAAATCAAAGTGTCAGCCGCCAACCAGGGGAGGTGACACAGTTTCGGTGGCTAAGGCGGTACTGCAACACCACTAGCTTTTGCCACCGGACAGAGTATTGTTTTAGTCCACGTTAATATATATATATATATATATATATATATATATATATATGTGAAGAGGAAGAACAGACAGATTAAGAATCCACAATTCTTAGCATTTACTTTTTTTAAGTACTCAATACCATGAAAAGCAAAATATAATATTTTACATCGATGTAGCAATATAAAATATTATAATAAAATATTATTATAATATATATGTGTATGTGTGTGTGTATTTATATGCGTGTGTGCATGTGTGTATATATATATTTAAGTGTATATATGTGCATGCTTATATATATGTGTGTAAATATGTGTGTGTATAAATATAACTATATCTGTGTATATATATATCCGTATATATATATATGTTTGTACATATGTATATATATGTTTGTATATATATATATATATATATATATATATATATATCTGTGTGTATATATATATATATATATATATATATATATGTTTGTATATATATCTGTATGTATATATATATGTGTGTGTGTGTGTTTGTATATATGTATCTGTGTGCGTATATATATGTGCATATATATGTATTTGAGTATAAATATATGTGTATATATATATGTAGGTGTATATATATATATACGTATATGTGCATTTATGTACGTATGTGTGTATATATATATATATATATATATATATATATATATATATATATATATATATATAAAGAAATATAGTCTTAAGGTGTGCTATATTTATGGAATAAAGTGCTCAATATCAGAGATAGAGCGTGTGTAAATATAAAAGTGAACATAGAAGTCAACACTTAGAGGCGACAGTCTGTTTCATGCTATATGCAATCGTCAGGCCACGTGTGCTGTTATTTTTCTCGGCTATTTATATATATATACGGGTTAGTGGTGCATTGTGGGTATTCTATTATGGCGGTTATTTCACCGGAAGTCATTTGTTTATCTATTTAGGTCAAATTATATTGCTTGTTTTTATTTTTGTTTCTTATTTTATTTATTTATTTATTTATTAACGTAGTAAAAATTTGTTTATATTACTTATTTAACAGTTTTGTTTTGGTTTGGGAATTTAATTAAAGCTATTTGTTCAGTTTTGGGGTTGATTGTTGTAGTTCATTCTAAGTATTATTTTGGCGGGAACAGTTTTTAATTGATTATCTTTATTTGGGATTGGTTTGTTTATTTATTTACTTGGATGAATTTAGGTTAATTTATTTTACTTGTATATTTTCTCTTTTCGGTTTTCGATTTTTAAGTAACGTAGTATTTTTTTATGTTTTATTTCTATTTTTTTTTTTTTTTTTTTTTTTGTTATTTTTGCTTATTAGTATATTTATTTGTTTTTATTTTATTTTTTCCGTTTTTAATTTTTTAGGTTACGTAGTAAAAATTTATTTTCATGTCTGCATTTTGAGATGAGTTCGGATCTTTTGTTTAATAATTTATTTTGGTCGGGAAAAGTAATGATAGCTATTTTTTCCTCCGAGCAAAGTTTGCAAGTTTTTGATTGGTTATTGTAGGCTGATGATTTTTTCCTTATCTTCCAAGATATTTTTGGTGTGATGTTCGTTTTGTTTTTAATTTTCCAGATATACTTAGAAAGCATTGTACTGTTTGCATATTTACTATTTGTGAAAGATGTTTTGTGTGTATAATTTCTTTGTTTCCAGGGTCCTTCAGTTACTCCTATGTATACTTTTTCTTCATTAACTGGTGATTTTATCGTGGCTTGGTGTATTACGTTGTTTTGTAAACAATTTCCGTTTAAGGGACATTCGTTCTTTATTCTGCAGTTGCACGTGGGTTTAATTTGTTCGTGTGGTTTGTTGATAATTTTCCTATTGTGCTTTTTTATTATTTGTGCCATGCTCTCGGTGCAGCTGTAGCTGATTTTTACTGTGTTTTTGTTGAATATCTTGTGTAAGGTGCTTGATTCTGGGAAGTGTTTGTGTATGAGTTTGAAGAATATTTTCCCTACGTTTGTTTTTACGTTCTTGCTGTACGGTGGGTTGAACCATATGATATTTCTTCTTCTGTTGGCCTTTTTTGTATTCTGTGGTGAATATATATATAAAATAACAGCACACGTGGCCTGACGATTGCATATAGCATGAAACAGACTGTCGCCTCTAAGTGTTGACTTCTATGTTCACTTTTATATTTATATATATATATATATAAAGGCTCAACATCGCTCTTGTACCTTGGACCTCTAGTAAATGGCGGTTCGGCAGACCAGACACCTTTGGCATTTTGGATCAGATAAGTGCGAATATCTATCGTCACAATATATGTATATATACATATATCTATATATTTATATATATATATATATATATATATATATATATATATATATATATATGTGTGTGTGTGTGTGTGTATGTATGTATATATATATGTGTGTGTGTATATATATATGCGTATGTGTGTGTATATATATATGTGAATATATACGTGTGTGTATTATGAAATGTTTATACGTTGTTTTTATAGATATAGATATTTAAGTAAATATTCTTTTTATAATAAACAGTATTAACGACATTTTACGGCCTTGAATGTCCGTGAGATTTCATAGAAAATATCTCCTTCGACAGAAATCGAACCTGTATCCTACAAGGAACCATCATATAGTCTGACGTGCTATACCATTTAGCTACAGAGGAAACCTTGAGCTTGTTAACCAGACGCTTCCTCTGTAGTTAAATGGTATAGCACATCAGGCTATAGGATTTTTCCGTGTAAAATACAGGTTCGATTCCTGTCAAAGGATATATTTTCTATGACATTTCTCGGACATTCAGGTCAGTAAATGTTGTTAATACTGTTTATTATAAATTTGACCCGCGTTCGAATCCCGTAATGATCGATTTGACAGGAAGTCTCCTCCCTGATGTTATCGGTTTGGAGGGGTCGATTCCAGCGTGCGGCACATTTGGAAACTATACCACAGGTTTACTCAAACCTTGGGAGGGAAATGGGTAGACGGAACCCTTTGGGGCCGTCGAAGGCTGTGACCGAGGTATTGAACGTACTGTCCATGTTTCGATTGTTGATCATGCTAGATAACACGTTCTCTCCCAGAAACTGTAATTCAGTTGCAGTATAAAAATCTGGGCTCTCTGGGTGATGAACAAACAGAAAATGCGCCTGAGGGGGGGTGTCTGCACCCGTATTCCATACGGAAACCGTCATAAAATCATGTTAGGTTAAATGACGGTTTCCGTATAGGACACAGGTTCAATTCCTGTTGGAGGACGCATATTTTCTTCGAAATTTCTCGAATACTCAACTCGGTAAATGTAATTAATACTGTTTAATTAAAACAGAACATTTACTCAAATAAGTTGTATCCATAAAAATAATGTATAAACATAATAAAATATATATGTATGCGTGCATACATATATGTGTATGTATATATATATTTATATGTCTATATATGTATATATGTATGTATATATATATATATATATATATATGTGTGTGTGTGTGTGTATATGTGTGTGTGTGTATATATGTGTGTTTATATATATATATATGTGTGTGTGTGTATATATATATATGTGTGTTTATATATATATATATATATATATATATATATATATATATGTGTATGTGTGTGTATGTGTATAAAAATACTCAAGCGGTTTCCTCACCCCAAAACAAGATCATAAGTCCATATAAACATATGTCTACAAATCCTTCGTTTTTGAGTTATTAAGTTTAAAGAAAATTTACATAGATGGCGCTGTGTTGCCATGTAGACTAGGTTACATTTGTTTTTCGTGTATATTTGTGGCTAGTCTGTCATTAATGTTTAACGTGTGTAGTAGTGAGTTAACTGAGAACTGTTTCGTTTAACAATGGTAGGATATTCATATCGTGAGCAGGCAGATATGATTTTTACATACGGCTGCGTGAATGGTAATGAACCTGAAGGCTGTATCAAATAGCGTTTCCATGCCGAAGGCAGCCAAGTCATCCAACCTTTGCTGCCGTTTATCGTAGCGTTGCTGAGACAGGACCTGTGGTACCACAAAGTATGGATCAAAGATGGTAGAGATCTGCTCGTACGCCTGACCACGACGAACACATTCTACAGGGCATAGGTGACGATCCATATACCAGCACACATCAAGTTTTACCCTAGCATGTCGTACATCACATAGTACCGCCGTTCCTGTATCCTTATCATTTGAAGCGTGTGCAGGGGTCTTTCGCCCTCTGATCACTCACCACGGGAGAGCGTTTGCTGATGGTTTATTGCACAAACGGCCGATCCGTTGTTTGTCTCTTCTGTCTTGTTTACAAATGAGGTAACATTTGGAAGAGATGGAATAACAAATTTACACAACCAACATTCTGTGGGCGATTCCAAATCTTCTGTTGTGGAGTTATTTCGCAGTGGAGGCTTGTATTTGTACTAAATCGGTCCTAAATAGTTCGACGTACAAAACGTTAGGAACTAGATATAATAGGTATTACGCAGAGTAATCTTGTTGTAGTCGCTGACTACTTTCGTATTCAACTGTCAACTACTGTCATCCGACATCGACTAGTATTTAGTCACCCCCCACGAGGGTATCATGTGGCACAAGGCCGGTTTAACGTGGGATCTCCGAGCCCGTGGGCTCGGCCAAAAATATGCCCTTTTGAACCCGTAAAAACGGGTTCAGGGTCGGTTTACCTCCTCGAAAGAGACTCCGCCCTTCGGCGTAGCCTCGTTCGGGTTCCTTCCCGCCCGAAGGCAGAGAGTTCAACCGTTCAGCCGGTCGTCCGACATCGACTAGTATTTAGTCACCCACCCCACAAGGGTATCATGTGGCACAAGGCCGGTTTAATGTGGGATCTCCGAGCCCGTGGGCTCGGCCAAAAATATGCCCTTTTGAACCCGTAAAAACGGGTTCAGGGTCAGGTTTACCTCCCCGAACGAGATTCCGCCCTTCGGCGTAGACTCGTTCGGGTTCCTCCCCTCTCGAAGGCTGAGAGTTCAACCGTTCAGCCGGTCGTCCGACATCGACTAGTATTTAGTCACCCCTCCACAAGGGTATCATGTGGCACAAGGCCGGTTTAATGTGGGATCTCCGAGCCCGTGGGCTCGGCCAAAAATATGCCCTTTGAACCCGTATAAACGGGTTCAGGGTCAGGTTTACCTCCCCGAACGAGATTCCGCCCTTCGGCGTAGACTCGTTCGGGTTCCTCCCCGCCCGAAGGCAGAGAGTTCAACCGTTCAGCCGGTCGTCCGACATCGACTGACCGTTGTTTCTCTTACTATTCCTACTTATATTAGGTGGGAGAGTCTATTAACTATAAAACAGGTGTGTTTCACCATAACATCTTCATGGTACAATAGAGGCTAGACACCAGTATTACGATTAATGTATGGGCTGGAATTGTATGTGTCTATATGGTAGGTCTATATGTTCTTCCAACACGTCTTACAGGGGCTGCCTACAGGGGCTTTATTTCGAACAGGGGCTTTATTTCAGTGGTTTTCTGATAGAAAAACATTTAATACAAGCAGGATTTCTGGTAGTGTGCTCAATATAAGATATAGAGAGTTAATAGAATTAACATGTGAAACATTTTTCACTTAACTGGGGAGTATTTCCGTCAAATGCTACTCAGTTAACTGAAAAAGAAATTTCATATTAATTATATATATATATATATATATATATATATATATATATATATATATATATATATATATATATACACCATATTACGCTCTCGTCATTTCGATCAAGCACTATTGAGGATAGGGTAATTCCAAAACAGTAGCCGCCAACACTATTAACGCAACGCTTTCATTAATGAAGTGAGCACTCTGGCTGCTGGCTTTTGTATAATGGCGTGATGTTTATACAACCAATGAAAGCAAAAAAAAAAAAAAGAACCAAAAACAAAAAAGCATAGAATTTAAAAATCAAACTCTACTCTACATTATTACATTTCCCAAATGTCTAATGAAGCTAAATAATTAGCGAAACATGTTAAATTTGTAAAGATTTTTCTACTTGTTTCATATTTACTCATTTTATCAGATCTCAATGTCGGTTCGGAATGAAAAAAATCTGAGAACCGTGTTCAAATTCCATTCGAGGTCGTTACATTCACTTACGCACATATAACCTTGCGAAAAGCATGAATCCATCTTTTCTCTTCCAAGCTAGGGTTTGAATAGCAGGACAGAATGGGTTCTAAAACCTTGGTTGGCAACCAGTCTACCGCAGAGAGAAATAGCAAAGTACGGCGGGAAATTCTTCTGCCTAGTCAATCACGAATCGAAAGAGACATGACCACCATCACGTATAGCATTTAACTGAACTGAATGATCAGATTTCTTCCATATTTTCAACTCATATAGTGTGGCGCAATTCTGTAACGAACGATATTTTTGTAATAGTTGGATATATACGAGTTCGGTTCCATGAAATGATATTTAAAACTTGGGCATGTTTTTCAACAGCTTTTTTAACTTGCGGCATTCATTACATTCTTTCAGATCTAAGATCCGCCTTACTACTCTATCGTTAAGAACATGACCTTCACAAAATTTTGGCGGGAAATATTTAGGAATGTTCTTTGGCTAAAATTCTTCACAATCCAGACTTTGAGTGTCAGTTGAAGTCATTAAAGCAAACTGATTATTCCGTTTCATTTTTAAGCAGTTTTTTTTATACACCCCCACCAGCTCTACTAAAGGTTGACCTATTTACCAAATCCGATTGAAAGAAAATGCAGACCCATTTAACAATTGCAAAAGCCTGTCTATTTTGACATTCCATACACAGCTGGTAATCTTCGATGATTTTCCAACTGTTTATATGACTTATCAACAAAAGCAAGTCAGACGTTTCTTACCAGTCAGGGTTAGAAATAAAAAAAGTTACAAACAGCGATTTTTTTTTTTGAAAAGCATTTTCACTCCAGAAATGCGAGACAGTGTTTAAAGCAAAAACTGTTGTCTTCGTTCAAATTGGGCATAGTCAAGTAAAATGCTGTTCTTAAAGTAATTCCACATGTTTAGGAAATTTAGTCATTCATGTGCATTTTTTTTTTTGTATTTTATTCACGAAACCTAAATTAGTTTAGCACAGGGCCAAAATGGCGGGAGTAAGGATAGAATGCATACACCAACACTTGTGAGAATTATTAGCCTCTTCTAAACGCTAAGCATTCGGACATACATGTATGTGAATATGTTTGTGTACATGCGAGAGCACATGGATATTTATTAAGCATGTGGCTTTCTGTGCTTAGGACATTAGTGTCCGGACCATAAAAAACGTTAGAATTTCGCATCATATTTTTTGATATCATTTTAAGCCATTTCTTGAAATCATTTAAGTCATTTTCTCTTCAACACCTGTCTATATTACAGAGATGATATATTGTAACTATTTACACTACTCGTCCTATTGTCCTCATCTTTATTGCCATATTCACCTTCAACATCTGTCTATATTTCAATGTTGAGGTATTATAACTATTCACACTATTTGGCCTGTTTTCCTCATCTTTATTGCCACATTCACGACGTTTCGATCGTTGTTTTCTCCCTCTTCAGGTGATATTTGTTGAGATTTCGAACCAAACCTTTATTTAGTCCATGGGGGTAGATTCTTCTGTTTCTACGTGCAATGCCTTTGATATCTTAGTTTTAGTCAAATCCCCTTTTGATAACTCAACCCCGAAGTTTTTGTGATCCCAGCTGTGGCCAAGTAATTTTATATGTAAAGTCACTTTGGGATCAATCAACCAACGCCTTCATCTACTGGGCCATGGGTCTTTGTTCTTATGTGGCTAAAGTTTTAACTTTAGTTCTTGATTCTTTTGTGGTCCTTCTTGAGCATTTTGCCTCGCAATTCCCAACGTAAGTATGAGGCACCCAGTGAGGTTCGAACTCACTACTCAGTCGTAATTAATCTAGTGTGAGAAGCTTTCTAAGCATTGCACCATCTCGAAGTGCTGAGCTGTTTTAAATATACAACTGATGTCGTTAATAAAACCGTTAGTAGGCCGAAAAATTTCTCTCACGGAACAAAACTTATCAATTATAATTTTTTCTATTTTATCATTCACTTACTCACCATATATATATATATATATATATATATATATATATATATATATATGAAATGAGGACACATGACCCAGTGGATACATTGTTGGTTTGATTTTTGAGTTCAATGCCCGGCTATTGCAGTGGTGAACAAAAAACTTGAAGAGTTAAGTAAAAGTGAGATAACTGAGACACCTGGAAGAGTTACGACACTTGGATCTAGAGCAATCTACTCCAGTAGACGAAATAAAGGGTTCAGTTCAAAATTCCAATCACCTGAAGAAGGCCGGAGCGTACAACAGGTGAAACATCGTGAACATGACAATAAAGATGTGTACAGAAGTCCGAACACACACACACACACACACACACACCTATCTATCTATCTACTAATGCTTACCCAATACAAGTGCCAAGAGCCACTCAAGGTAGAGGGTTATTGAATGACAGGTCAAGAACGTAAAAGGAAGTGAATATTCTTTCGTGAGTCTGTTCTACAAAGTAGCAGTTCTGGCGACGAAGCTGAGTGGACTTCCTCCTTACTAATCGAATACAAAGCGAATAGAGATGATTCGTCCCCGTTCACGTAACATGGCGGGTCTTAGCTGTGAATGTCCGCACTGGTAGAACTAAGGAATGTAGTTAGAACATTTCCCATGGAAACTGATAGAATAGCGTGAGACTTGCGACGTTTCGTCTGTGGGAAGAAGTTATATGGCGGAATATAATTCATCATCCACAAGGCCGCGTAGACACTTCTGAATTCTATCAAGATAGAAAGTAAGGAAAAGAAAGTCCAGATGTAGCAGCAATGCTCCATTTTTGGTCTCATTTCGCTGCCTTAAAGATAGACCATACTAGGAAGAATCAGATATTTACTGGAGTAGTATAGGAATCGATCATATATATATATATATATATATATATTAGGTTGGTGCAAAAATAATGTCGTTTTCTCACATATGTTACTATGTGAGAAAACGACATTTTTTTTCACCATCCTAATATATATATAATCATATATATATATATATATATATATATATATATATATATGTATAAATATAAAAGTGAACATTGAAGTCAACACTTAGAGGCGACATTCTGTTTCATGCTGGACGTCTCTAAGTGTTGACGTCAAAGTTCACTTTTATATTTACACACGCTCTATCTCTGATATTGAGCACTTTATCCCATAAATATAGCATACCTTAAGACTATATTTCTTCATATATATATATATATATATATATATATATATATATATATATATATATATATATATATGAAGACGATTGCATCAAGCATGACGATTGCATCTAGCATGAAACAGACTGGCGCCTCTAAGTGTTGACTTCCATGTTCACTTTTATATTTATATATTATTATTATTATTATTATTATTATTATTATTATTATCATTATTATCAAACTACGAGTAATAATCGGAAAAAATTAGAAAATAAAGAAATAGAAACATCCTAACAGGGTGAAACAAATCGTCCATTGCCTTAAGTTTTTAGTCCAAAGACAAAAAATCCAGGCGGGTAATAATGCTAAAACGTAAAGTGCTCAATATACTAAGAAGGGAAGGGATAAATGAAATAAATGATAAAGAGTCAGGAACAACCTACCTAGGTTTCACCTAAACGGATCTTCAGGGTATATATATAACTTTTTTTATTACTTCAAACGTTACTTTTTGTGGATACTCGTATTTAAGTATGCGTTCTTCGTATTTTAAACAAAATTTATTTTGTCAACTGGCGTGTGTTCTTAAGGAAACATGATAAGGTGCCCTCTAGCAGGATTCGAAACTGCGTTCCACATTGCAGGAGGAACGGCCATCTGAATCGGCGTGCTTTAACTGCTCGGCCACAAAGGACTTCATCCTTAAGCATTCACGGTAATAAAAATATATCTTTCATATAATTCTAAAAATCATATATAAATATATGCATATGGTCGATATGATAAAGAAATCCCTTACATGGAGTATTGCTGCCATTTATGTTCTGAGGCCTCTTCTGCATGTCCTAAGGTTCTTGATAAAATCTAGAGACGGATATGCAATGTAATTAGCCCTGATCTGGCATCTCGTCTGCCGTCGCCTCACTCTGTCTTTTTTTACAAATACTTTCATGATGAGCTGCTTTCTCTGATTTCCAGACTTCATGAATTCAAGCGTCCTACTAGGCTGGCATTTCGCTCTCATCCTTTCACTGTCTAAACTGTTAAATGTAGCCGTCTCTTCTACTCCAATAGCTTCATATCTCGCACTTCACGCCTATGGAACTCCCTCCCCTTTTCTCTGATAGCTATAATCTCCAACCATTCAAATGTAATGTCAATCGACGTCTCCAGATTCCTTGATCTATCCCCTATCCTTCTCTTCATCCTTTCCTCTATAACTCCTATTTGATCTCGCTCCAACTCTATGCAACCCATTGCGTGCTAGTGGCTTACCGCCTTGCTTGGGGTGAAACGCTTAAAAAAAAAATCTGATTAATAGTGTATAATATAATAGCGGAAATGTAAAGAAACTTCTAGGTAGCACGTTTCATGCCTAGAAGATATTATTAGTCAGAACAAGTTTCTTCACAGAACGAAACGTGTTACGTAGGATTTTTGTTTCTATGTTGTCTCAAGATGATCCTAAAATTGTACCAACATCGGTAGAAGCATTGATAAGAGAAGATGAATTATATTTGGAAATTTTTTGCAAAATACATGCGTTTCAATCAGTAGACATCAGATGAAACTCTCTCTCTCCCTCTCCCTCTCCCTCTATATATAAAAGTGAGGATTGAAGTCAACTCTCATAGGCTGTTTCATGCTGGACGCAATCGTCAGGCCGCCTGACGATTGCGTCCAGCACGAAACAGCCTGTCGCCTCTGACTGTTGACTTCAATCCTCACTTTTATAATTATATTTACATATGCTCTCTGATATTAAACACTTTATCCCATAAATATAGCACAACTTAAAACTATATTTCTTCATATATATATATATATATATATATATATGAGATAACGATATAAAATTTTTATACATCAGGAAGAATATTGGGGAAAAGTTTGATAAAGTGGAAAAAGTTTTCTTCTGATTTGTTTTGTCCTTAGGACTTCATCAGAGTAAATTTGCTATGTTGGTGAGTCTACACTGGCGCACAAACAAGGGACGCTGGGAATATTAAAATTAATTTTTTTTTTAAATTTACCAGATTTCATTCAGATTCCTTTTCTTTCCATCCCTTTTGTTAGTGGATATCTCACACTGTGATAATAGAAGTTCTGCCACGAATGGTGAAATGTAAAAGCCAGGGCGCAAATTTACTGCAGATGACCTTGTGATTAAGGCACTCTCCAGACATTTTCGTCGTAATGAATTGTTTTCTCCTTTGATCAGAGTAGCATTTTTTATGTCAAAATTGTGGTCACTCCTATTACAGTGAGCAAGCAACGCATTTGATTTATTATTTTATAAAATGTTTCCTTTTCTTTTCATATGATCTTTTATTTAGATTCCTTGAGGTTCTCCTATGTATTTTTGTAAGAATTATTACAGGCGATGGAGTAAATTCCTCCTTCATGTTTCAGCTTATTGTTTTGTTTAGTATTGACTAGGTTTTCTATTATTTTAGATGTTGTATGACAATTTTATGTTGAGTTTAGATAGATTCTTTCTAATTGTAGATGTGATAGAGGTAGTTGGTAGGACAATATATATTTTTTTTGATCATTTGGGTTTTCTATTTATTTAATTTAAAAATTCCCAACATCCCTTGCATATGTAATCGCATCAACAGAACAAATTTAGTCCGTTTTTACTCACACAAAGACACACACACACGCACACAAATGTATATATCATGGCTTCTTTCGTCGATTTCGACGTATGAGCACCCGACAAATCCATTCAGCTTTTATGTTTGTGTCGTATGAGACACTTCAGTCCCGCTAGTGACCTGCATACAAGTCCACATATTGTGTAACAGCGAGGATATCGGGACAGCCAAAGGAATATTTGCTGACGCTTTTCGCCGTTGTCTTCCGTCTCTTAGCTGGTCAATACGACTGATTTTTAAAAAATCTGATACCACTCTGACACGAATATCTCCGGTTCTTTCTATCCAGGGCAACTCACCTCGAAGTACGGGGCACATTGATAGCTGAGAGGTTACCATTTAGCTTGTCTTTATAGGTGAGCTACGACCGTCCAACGGCCCTTTATCCACTGTCAAACTGGTTATACATGAGGATCTTAGGTATTCTGCTGTGACTCATCCTTGCAACGTGACCAGCCCAGCAAAGTTGTAATTGCATCTGGAAGCTTTCAATCTCACCAATGTTTCATTTTGCGAGAAGATCGGCATTGGAAACCTTATCATCAAAAGTATAGCCACAGATCAAGAGGAGATAACTTTTGTGGAAGACATCCAATAGATTGATATGGGACTTATATGGGGTTCCACGATTCTGAGCCGTATAACAGTGTGGTCAAAAGAGCCGATCTATAAACCAGTATTTTGGTGTTCAATTTGTTGCCTCTCTCGTTCCATAGGCAATGGCGAAGCTTCCCAAATTCACTTGTAGATTTCGCGATCCGATTTGTTATTTCGTCATCAACCGATGCATTTACATTTATCATGCTTCCTAAATTTTGCTTAAATTTTCTATATTTAATTCATGAATGAATTGCGATATTCAGAAAAAACATTTCTTATTCAGATTGAGATTATTCAGATTGTGCGTGTATATATATATATATATATATGCGCACACACATAGAGAGTGCGATGAGTTAATTGTCGCCATTTTATATTTTTAAATTTCGCGCATGCGCGTTGTTTGTTTTTGATTTTGTCGACTGCACAGTATAGTAATGTCAGTTGGGCGTCGTCTTTGAGAAAAAGAGGATCATGACGTAATTCATTCTGCTTTCTATTCGCGTCGGAAGCTCCAATACGAACATTTCAGAGTGCTTGGGTGTTGATCTGAGGGCAGTTCAGAGGATATGTATATGTTGGACAAAAGAGAGATATAAACGTCGAGTATAATTATGCACTCAGCGGAGTTTTATTATGCACTCATCCTGTTTCCGAACGCCTTTGTTTTTTTTTATCGCAATGGTTTTTAAGTATATCAGATTGTGGGAAAAGTAGATTTGTTAAGAAAGGTGAGATGATGTAAGAACCTAGACGGAAATTTACCTTGAAAGATTAAGAAATCAGTGATAATTTTCACCTGAGTAAATTACCTTCTCGTTTAGTTAAAGTATATGTGCCCCTTCCTTTACATATAGACGCATTCTCATTTACATTAATAAAGGAAGACTGTTAAATATCGGAGATAAACCGTTTATAGATATAGACATAGGAATGAACACTGCATGAAAACAGTTTCACGTCTAAAGCGATATTCTGACACCTAGTTTGAAGATCGAATTGAGTTGTGAAAATTGTCTTATATAAGAATTAAACACGATCCAACCCTGAGACACACAGAACGAAGAAAGTTCTCCTTCTGTCTGAACAAAGTCGGTCAATGAAGCTTGATGTAAACAGCTTCTAAAAACCGTAAATGTTTAACGAACCGAGTTTTTGCAGCACCCTGTAATTCGTTTTTTATGTTTTATACTGGCTAGGGGTGTATTTACACCCGATTTGTCTGTTTTTAGCAATAAATTTATTTTAGTCGTGGCTCTTTATTTACACCGCCACGTCTAAATATTTCAGTTTCGATGTTTTCATAATTGTCGTTACAATGAATTCTTTCTGAAGATGTGTTGGACGAAAATGTTCCCTTTTCAATGGCATATTTAAATTCTGTGATAAAATTTATTTGTTTATAAATATATATATATATATATATATATATATATATATATATATATATATATTATAATCATTTGGTGTATATATATATATATATATATATATATATATATATATATATATATATATATATTATAATCCTTTGGCATATAATCCAAGTGAATCCTAATAATATGAAATATTAAAACTGATCCATAAAGAGAGCTCAATTATTATATTTCTTAAATTCTTGATGTTGACAAATCCTGCTAGAAAACTCTTTTAGGGTGAAATAGCTATACAAATTTTGAAATTCTTTTCTATGTAATATATATATATATATATATATATATATATATATATATATAAACATATAGTTCTTATTTTGCTATCTATCTTTCTTTTCCTTTTAAAAAATTTTCATGTTATTTTTATTACCTTACTTTCATTTTCCTTTCATCTCCCTCAGTTTTCTCTCTAGTAAACAGTGCTAATTATAAATATATATATAATTGGTACTGGCATTTTAATTATGAAATAATTACGAATCTCTCTTTCTCTCTTTCTACACACAGCTATATATATATATATATATATATATATATATATATATATATATATATATATATATATATTATTGTGTATTTGAGTACTTTTATGCAAGCTTCATTAATAACGACTTATATAAATACAAGAAGACTGACGTTACATCTCTCTGACCATAGTTCAATTAGATCTCATTTAAATACACGTAGAGATCTACCAAACCCTAGCCTCAACAGAATCCTTGATAATACAAATATAATACCATCATCCACGTGTACAAAAAGGCTAAAAATTAATGGAAGGATGATTAATAAAAAAAGAAAAACACTCAAAATTATCAACTATGAACACGGCCACAAAGTGCAGACCGCGTTTGGAAAAATAAAACATTCCAATAACTACATCCATAGATTCAGTTTAAAGTAAAAATACAATTCATCTTCGATAATGGCTAAAAGTAGAGCCGAAAACGCTTGGAGATATTTGCACAATTTTTATATAATTTACAACCAGAAAAACAAATATATATATATATATATATATATATATATATATATATATATATATATATATATATATATATATATATATATATATATATATATATATATATATATATATATATATATATATATATATATATATATAGCGCGTGTGGTTGAGTAGTTAGAACGTTCGTTTTTGAACTATGAGTCTCTGGTTCGAAATCCCCCATGGTTAAGTTGTCAGGAAGGTGACATTTTAATGCTTATCGGCCTGGGAAAGCGATTTAAGCGTGCGG
The DNA here is from genome assembly GCA_963932145.1 of Acanthosepion lycidas. NCBI lineage: Eukaryota > Metazoa > Mollusca > Cephalopoda > Sepiida > Sepiidae > Acanthosepion > Acanthosepion lycidas. The sequence goes on along the minus strand of OZ010587.1, from coordinate 108,831,330 downwards.
CGTCGTTACACAGTGCCTGAAAGACATACCACGCATTGACCCCTTGTGAATCGATTTGGGTTGAGGAAATTTTTCGGAAGCCGTCGATTGTCGTGCTAAAAGGAAGACACAAGTCAACGTGACTGAGGCTTTGTGCATTCTTGCCTCGATGATCCCTTCAAATAATGCAATCTCTCGCAGAGCCACTCAGCGTAGTTGCAATATTAAACACAAGTGGGTTTTGTGGGTTTTGTGGGTGTTGAAGAAGTACCAATGTATGTGCTGAGCAGGTGTCTGCAACTGGGATTGGCTAACTACTCTAGCAGACTGGTGTGATTGGGAAACAAGTAGTCATTATTTTTATTATTATTATTATTATTATTATTATTATTATTATTATTATTATTATTATTATCAATACACTGCTAAGATTTTGTTTCTCATCTAGTTTCCTGACCCCCAAGTAATGTGATTATCCATTTTCGGTTTAGCAGTCATATTATTGACCCGCCTATATTGATTTTATATTCCATATCACTTGGCGCCTTTTTGTAAATTTTAGGAACCAGTCATAAGTTTTTGTACTTCCACGGATCCAGAAATGTATAAAGTCGGAGATTTTTCAATGAAAAACTTGCAAGGAATTTTTAATCATTTTCAGACTTCCTTTCATAGTTTTTTTCCCCCCCTGAAGACCGTTTTACACTTTCTGAAATTGAAGAGTTATGCACCATGTCTGTTACCTCTGTACATTAGATTCATTTTCCTATTTCTTTATGTTCGTTTCGTTTACCTTTCTACACTCATTTGATTCATTTACCTCTTTGCATTCATTTTGAGTCATCTAACTCTACATTCATTTTACCTCTCTACGTTCATTTCGATTCATTTATCTCTCTACGTTCGTTTCCATTGATTTATCTCTCTATGTTCATTTTAATTCATTTACCTCTCTACGTTCGTTTCAATTCATTTACCTCTCTACGTTCGTTTCGATTCATTTACCTCTCTACGTTCGTTTCGATTCATCTCTACGTTGGTTTCGGTTCATTTACCTCTCTACGTTCATCTCAATTCATTTACCTCCATACGTTCGTTTCGATTCATTTACCTCTCTACGTTCGTTTCGATTCATTTACAATTCATTTAGATCTCTACGTTCACTTCAATTCATTTACCTCTCTACGTTCATTTCGTTTCATTTTTTATCATTTCCCTCACTCGAGGAAACGAATCCACTAAGATGCAAGAGGTTATTAAATATTACAGAACATAAGAAAAAAAAAACGGTTCTTAAGGAGCGAGAACAATAAAAGAACAGAAATTAAGACAGAAAATTGACATTGCATTTAAATTCTTGAAGATGAAAATTGTCTGTGAATGAAGAAGCTGGAAGAAAGTTCCACAAACGAGAAGTGCCATAGAAGAAACTGTTTGCATAGAACTTTCGGTTACATCTTGCCACTTCAACTGTAAAATGATGAGATCTTTCTACCAATCTAGTACTACGCTTAAATTCATTAACTCTAGGTATTATAGAGGAAAGTTCATCACAAAATTTTTTTAACCAATATTAGGAAGCGCAATTTCCATAGGTCCGTCAACACATCTGGCTCAACAAAATCATTCTCTCTTTTTTTTCTTCGGATTACAGTGTTGCACTTTCAGTCCTCTGTTAAAACACCACCCAGATAATTTAAATTGATGTTCTTTTTTGGTTTCTCTCTGTCTAAATTATAATTTGCGTGTTGGGCTAACAATTATAAATTCTGTCGTCTTGAAATTGATGTTTAGTCCTTTCTTCTCGCTTTCCTTCAATCCTTCCTGTAGGACTTCTTGTATTTTCTTTCTGTGACTGCTGTCAACACTATTAATATTTAACAGCCCCCCACCGCCTCCACGAGGGATGTATGTGGCACAAGGCCGAGTTTACCGTGGGTTCTCCGAGTTCGTAGGCTCGGCCAAAAATATTCCCTTAGAACCCGTAAAAACGGATTCAGAGTCTGTTTACCTCCCCGGACGAAATTCTGCCCTTCGGCACAGCTTCGTCTGGATTCCTCTCTGCTAAAGGCAGAGATGTCGACAGTAACGACCAGTTTGCTATCAACACTGTTGTTACTGATGAGAAATAGCTGACTCAATGTAAGTCGTGTGGCCTTTTAATATTGACTGAACGGAATATAAATCGTGACTAGGACAGGAAATGGGGCGGGGGACGAGAAATAATAAAGAAAGAAAATTGACACACGTCCCCCACTCCCTATCCCCTTGTGCTCTCGTTTCGTTTTAGACTGACTTATGCTCTATTTTTGTCGGGGTACTTAACCTGTTGAACCATGGAGAGAAAGCGAACATATTTGGATGATCATAGTTTAAAAATCTGGCTCCTTTCTTCTTCTTTTCCCCCTCCTTTTTCTTCTTCTTTTTCCTCCTACTTCTTCTTCTTGAACCTCCTCCCCACATTCTCCTCCTCCTCCTCCTCCCCCTTCTTCTTCTTCTTCTTCTTCTTCTTCTTCTTCTTCTTCTTCTTCTTCTTCTTCTATGAGCTGTGCTCCTTCAGGACGTGAGCAATCATGTTTGTTCAAAGGCATCTCCATCTCCAGTCACTTTATCACCGACGTGACGTGGCTTCCCTCTGTCTTTTCTACAAATATTTTAATGGCAAATGCTCTGATGAGCTTTTTTTTCTCTTCTGTCCAGAATACGTGAATTTAATCATTGCCATTAGATTGGTGTCTAGGTCCCACCCTTCTACTGTTGAAATAGCTACACGTAACCGCCACTTCTACTGCAATAGTTTATTTTCTCGAGCTTCCCACCTGTTGATCTCCCTTCTTTTTATTCGCTTGCTTGATAACTTCAATGCAACATCAATCGCCATTTTCTCTCTTCTTGAACCCTGTTCATTTTTGTTCTTTCCTCATTCCTCCTCTTTCATTTTCACTCCTGTAACCCCCTTGCGTCCTAGTGGAATCACCGGCCTTACTTGGAGTGGAAAGAAAAAAATACCCCTTTACAGCTCATAGCAATTTTTTTTACTCTCGTTTACATAAGCCTGTTAAGTAGGTTATTTGTTGTTTCTCTCTGTTCCTCTTGACTATAGAATGCCCCATGAATATCAAATTCTCTAAGCCTTCTTTCTTTATTAAGAGTCTCAATAATTTCAATTGTCTCTTTGATTCTAAGTATTCTTTTCTTTTTATGTACCATGTCCTTTCAGGAAGTAGTTCCTCACCCCCCTCTACCATTGCAGTTCTTCACTGCCTTAACCAGCTATTGAACTCACGCTCTTTGGATCCGATCACTGGATCTAACTAACGCCTTTATCCACTGTGCCATGTGTCCTTAACAATCAGAGGAAAATTAACAGATAACTAATAACTGACGTCCATTAAACATGGCACGTGGAACTAGAACAGTCTACCCCAGTGAGCGAAATAAAGGGTTTTGTTCGACATTTCAACCACATGAAGAAGGCCGGAGGGTACAACGGCCGAAACGTTGTAATAAATATGGCGACAAAGATGAGGACAATAGTCCGAATAATGCAAATAGTGTACATAATACCCCATCTCAGAAATATAGACAGATACTGAAAGGCCGAAACGTTGTAATAAATATGGCGACAACGATGAGGACAATAGTCCAAATAATGTAAATAGTGTACATAATACCTCATCTCAGAAATATAGACAGATACTGAAGAGCCGAAACGTTGTAATAAGTATGGCGACAAAGATGAGGACAATATTCCGAATAATGTAAATAGTGTACATAATACCTCATCTCAGAAATGTAGACAGAAGCTCAGATACAACTTTAACTGTTCCATCACCAAACAGGAAATGTAAGAATTAATTATTGTAATTATTAACTATTTTTTATAAACATTAGCTTAATCAGACAGTTATTAATTATGTAATTAGTAATGATTGTATTTGTGTATTCGCAACTTTCATAGTGATATACAAATCTTATTATTGAATAATTCTTCTTAATAGATAAAACATGAAAACAAAACACTAATTAGTTTATTAGTACTTATCACCCTCCATCCCCCAAAATCGTGCTTTCTTCTAATTTTCTGTTAATGGGTGGGAAATGTCCGGTGGGGAGCAATTGTCCTATCGGAGCAATTGTCGTTTGATGTTATTCTGATCATAAATATTACCTTTCTTGTTCTAGTGTCTTAAATGAAACCTCACTATTCCTGTTCCATTTTCGGTTTTATTCTGTTCTCGGTTGTATTCAGCAGAATCTGGATCCTAAGCTTAGTTATGTTTCCCATTGAGCTGACTACGCGATGGAGATCGTATCCATTTGCACCTGGTTTTATAAGCAGCGCCACCAAGATGGATTTTTATAATTTTCCGGTATATCACCATTGTCGTATATTTCATGTATTATTTCCATAATCTCGTCGATTTCGAAATGATTTAAAGCTGCCAGCATTTCTATTACAATCCCATCTGCTCTTGCTACTTTATTCCTGTTCATCTTGGTGAGTGTTGATCTTACCTCAAACTTTAATATTTAAGGTCCTTTCATATTTTTGTATATTGCAGATGTCCCTCTTTCGACGTTAAAGACTTCTCCATAACATACATTCAATCATCGAATCATTTTTCTTTTTCTATGATGTTTGTTCCCTCTTTTGATTCCATGCATCTTGTCGATGAGCCCATGTTTTGTCCTGTTATTCTTTTACCTATATCTGCCTTAACTGTGATGCTCACTCTTTCTATTTCCGTCACTTTTTGTTGAACCATTTCACTTTTGCATCCTTGTATTTGTTTCTGATGCTTCTGTTTAATGTTCTATATTCTGTGCTATTCCTTGGCATTGTTTGTTGTCTCTTTTTAATCATGTCGAGTATTTTATCTGACATCTACTACAATTTTTTTGTCTTACTTTTCTTGGAATGATCTCGTTTGCCAATGTCACTAGAGCTTCGCTTTTTGTGTCTGACTGAATTTTAATCTCATCCAGTTTATTATATTTATTTTAAACCCTCTCTTCTCTTTTAATGTTGGATCATTCAGGAGTCTGTCGTATTGTAGTTTAGACGTTACTTTGGTCAACTTCAATTTCCGTAATTTTATTCTGAATTTGCATATAAGTGGAAGGTGGTTGCCCCCACAGTCAGCACTTGGATAGGTTTAATGTGTAAAACTTCATTCATGAATATTTTATTGATTGCTATATAGTCAATCTGGTTCTTTGTGTTTCCTCCTGGGTTTCTCCATCAACTCAACCATTTTGGTTATTATATAGTCATTTGCTGTGCATCTTGCCAACTATTCACCCGTCTCGTACCTGTCCTACTGTATCAGTCAATCATTATTATCTGCAAAACATTCTTACAGTCTAAAAATATTTTCTATCTTTAAATAACCTGCAAAAATGTCGTTAAGCCATAAAAAACAAGCGTTTAGCTCAAACACGATGATGGCAATTCCCTGTACTTTGCTTTGACCCTTGGCGTTTTCTGGTCTGCTGTAAAGCTTTCCAGTTGTAATTTGAAACGCAGTCAATTTTTTTTTTATTGGTGACTCATCCTGTATACATTGCTGCAGAGACATATTCTCCTCCTTGTGGCGTTACGGTTAGAAAGCTCATGACGCAGATCGTTGTCACTGTGCAGTGAGCTTGATCCTCACTGGGTGCAGTGTCCTGGAAGTAAGTTTATTAAATAAATATGTCTTACTAGGGAATCGAACCTCTCCATAAAATATTTATTCATATTCCAATCGAATAAACACCCCAGATCATGAATATGAATTGTTGTTTCTTTTTTTAGGATTTTCTAAATTTTAATGGTGATAGTGGGGGGGGGGCGTCTATATTTTTATATAAAATCATTTTAATTCCCTCACACCCCTATGCAAAAATAAATAAATAAATAAAAATAATCATATGATAAAGCATATTTTTACTTACAAAATTAAAAATAATTTAATTTTAAAATAAAAAAAATTGTTAATTACTTACCTTATTCCTATGTTGTGTTAAATAATACTTACATAAAAAGTTACAATTAATTTTAAAACAGCCACAAAAATTAAAAGTTTCTTCTTCTTCTTCTTCTTCTTCTTCTTCTTCTTCTTCTTCTTCTTCTTCTTCTTCTCCCCTAGCTATGGGTTAATTAGTAGGACTTGTATCAGTCAATCATTATTATCTGCAAAACATTCTTACAGTCTAAAAATATTTTCTGTCTTTAAATAACCTGCAAAAATGTCGATAAGCCATAAAAAACAATCTTTCCTTTACCTTCCATTTATTTTTGGTTTGCGTCGGAGGGATCAATTTACACTGAATTTAGGAGAGTTCATTAAAAACTTTCAAAGCAATATTATGATGATTATTTTTATTTCCTTTGATTTCTGGCGTTTACACATTTCTTTCCGGGTCCCGCCCAGGGACCTAAGTTTAGAAATGGCATCTTGACACTTTACACTGACAAAAAATAAATAAATAAAAATTACATAGATAAAGCCCTTCGTAAAGTGTGGGCTGTACTTGTCAGAACAATTTTTTGTATTTCTTTGAGACTTCCAGGAATCCCTTCAATTAGTCTACTGGAATCTTTTCCAACCAATCCTAGGGCTCCAACTACAACAGGGATTGTTGATGTTGCCATGTGCCACATTTTTGAGATTCCAATTTCAAATAATAATAATAATAATAATAATAATGATAATGATAATAATAATAATAATAATAATAATAATAATAATAATAATAATAATTATTATTATTATTATTATTATTTTTTAAGGCGCGTTTCTGTACGAAGCCATTAAATAGAGAGAATATTTAGGATATTTTATTCCGTTGAGTTTTCATTTCTTGAAAAATGGCAAATATTAAAATATGCGTTGTTTTTGATGCTAGGTTTTTTCCCGGACGTAGATGATCATGACTTCACTTCAGCTTCCTTTTCTTTATTATTTGTGAATCATCATGCATTCTTGGGGAGGACAGAGGAGTGTTTTCCGTTGCCTTCTCCACAGTTTGGAATCCAGAGTTTTCATTCTCCTAGACTGGTTGCCACCAAAGGCCAGGGAAATCCCAGCCTACGTTGCAAGGAGGAGGGATGATTTCATGACTTTTCCCAAAGGTACTTGTGGGAAAGTAAACGCAACAGATATAGCTGGGATTTGATCTCGACTTCCCGATTCTAATTTCCGTATCAATTCCGCTGGTTAAAATTGTTGTCCCACGGAGTGTGGGTAATGGTTACTGAGCTAGTGACCATTATTAGTGAGTTTGATTTAAACTTAGTGTTCGATACGTTTGCTTTTTAGTCAAAGTGAAGATTAACAATCTGCCAACACGAAGTAAATTTGGTACTTTTATTTTCATTATTCAAAAGACAAGCGTTACAATTTATGTAAAAGAAAATTCTAAATAAAATACTAAAATTCAATAAGTCATCAGGTAAGAAATTCAGCGCCCTGATTATTAAACGTATAAGCTCATTGATGTACATAGAATACTATGAGAAGATATAAATGATAATACATATGATAATATATATACAAGTAATACATATACATATGATAATACATTTTTTATCCCGTGACCCGTAGGGACCCCATGTGTACTACAGCCGCAGTAGAAGTGGTGTTTTTTGGTCAAGACAGCCTGATGGAGCCTGACCCTCTCCAGGCCAGTTTTGAATTCAGTTTTTCCTTCTCCTAGACCGGTTGCCACTTAAGGCTAAAAACCCAGTCTGGCCTGCTATTTATCCATAGCTGGAGCTGCGGGAGAAGAGGATTCATATCTTCCCCAAGGGTATTAGCGCGTAAGTGAATGTAATGGGTTCGACTGGAATTACATATATACATAATACATATACATATGATATTACATATAATACATATGATAATACATATACTTATGATAGTAAATATAATACATATACATATGATAATACATATACATATATGATAATACATATACATATAATAATACATATAATACATATACATATGATAATACATATAAGCTCATTGATGTATATAGATACATGTATGTGCTGGGCTGATTTTACGACATACCAACATGTGTTGGCTTTTTAATGTCAAAATCAGACATTTATTAAAATTGTATTTCAGCCTATAAATATTGACTTGCTTCAGGATGTTGGTTGATTTTGTTTAGCGGCAGATCATCCTCTATTGGTTATTTAATACTGAAATCTAAATATTTTGAACACAATTTTATGGCTTCAACTAGAGATAAAGTGTATCATTTTGCTATAAAATATATCGTTGGTAATTCTGCTATAAAATGCATTGCTGGTCATTTTGCGTTAAAATGTATTGTTGGTAATTGTTTTTATATAAGAATGTATTGCTGGTATTTTTACTATAAAAATGTATTTCTTATACTTTCATAGTGTTTGTTTTTTTGTATGGAGGTTCATTATTTTCCCATAGCTGGGACCCTAACGGGTGCTACCACTTGCTTTTCGATAAAAAATATTAAATATTGGTCGCTTATATTTGAGCCTGTTAACAGTTACTTGCTCCAGGAATATGTAAATATTGTTCGTTCTGGTTGAATCTGTAAGCAGTTACTGGCTGAATTTGAACATTTATTTTTAGACAAACACGCCAGTGACCGGAGAACTCGATTCGTCTTAACGAAGAGTACGTGGTTGGATCAAAAAGTATCAGAACTTGTGCTATAAAAAGAAAATTACGACATATGCCAATGTGTTATTTACTATTCTTTGGAATAGTCCCTTTCTGAAGCCACATACTTTATCCTGCGTCATTTTCATTAATGGAAACATCCACGAAACTCTTTCTTGAACAGCTAAATGTCGCATTCTCTTGAATTTCCTTGGTCTTAAAATCCTGTTCCTTTCAAGTTGGATTTGATGTAGGGTAGGAAAACGGCGTAAGGGAGATCTGCGGAATATGGGGGTTTAACGCCTCCAAAATGTAATATATAACTCATCTTTGTTGCCATAATTATTACAAAGTTTCGGCCTTTCAGTATCTGTCTATATTTCTGAGATGAGGTATTATGTACACTATTTACATTATTCAGAATATTGTCCTCATCTTTGTCGCCATATTTATTACAACTTTTCGGCCTTTCAGTATCTGTCTATATTTCTTAGATGAGGTATTATGTACACTAATTATATTATTCGGACTATTGTCCTTATCTTTGTCGCCATATTTATTACAACGTTTCGGCCGTTGTACGCTCCGGCCTTCTTCAGGTGGTTGGAATGTCGAACTGAACTCTTTATTTCGCTCACTGGGCTAGACTGTTCTAGTTCCACGTGCCATGTCTAATGGATGTCTCCTGTTAATTCTCCTCTCCAAGTTCTCCACCACCTTAACCAGGTATTGAACTCACACTCTTTGGATCTAACTAACGCACTTAGGACATCTGTGCATGAATTTCTGGTTATTATAAACCTGATGTCTACAGCAACCATTTTTTACCAGTGCTCATATTGTAAGTTTTGCTGTTATCATTACATGTTTTTATTAGAGCTCATATTGCAATGTTATTAGTCTTGACCTGGCATCTCGCCGTAACGTAGCTTCACTGTGCCTTTTCTATAAATATTTTTATGGTAATTGTTCTGATGAACTTTCCTCTCTGGTATCTAAACTTAATGAATTTATGCGCAGTACTAGATTGGCGACAAGGTATATCATTTTAAAGTTGAGCTGGCCAGATGTAACCGTAAGTTCTATGCTAATAGTTCCTTCTCTCACACTTCTCGATTGTTTAACTCTCTTCTGGTTTCTTGCTTTTCAGTCAACTTTGATCTTCAAAAATATAAATTCAGTATCAATTGTTATCTTCTGTTTTCTTAATTCCTGTTCTCTCCTTAATAGTGTTTTTTTTTTAATATCATATTCTCTCACGCATCCAATAAATCTTGTTGAAGTGACTTCCTTTGTATGCCAAAATTTTAGTTGCATATGCTTCAAATCGTACAAATCCCCTGCTGGGTTAAAGAGCCACCTTAGAACCCCGGCTTGTTTAGGGGTTGACAACTCATTCGATTTTCTACAATTAATGAGACGAGAATCATCAGTAAAAATGCTTTTAATGATTTTAATATTGATATATTTTACTGAAACCAAATAAAACAATACCAACGGAACGAATTTACTTCAAGGAATACAGGGTGTCTATAAAGTTCGTGTGCACTTTAAAAAATTATAATTTTATTTGTTTATTTGTATTTGCGATAGAACTAATCTGTAAAAAATGTTAAAAAGTTTAATGTACCTAATTTTAAGTATAGCTAAAATAACTAATGTGATTTCAGGCATTACTGTAAAATCAGTTGGCAAATGTTTTCCGTGAACTGCAAAATCGTATTACCCTATGTATTGATAATGATGGAGGACACGTGGAATAAAATTTCAATAAAACCTTAAAAAAATATAGATTTACTTCTTTCTAATCCTTTTTACAAATTGTTTCTATTGCAAATACAAATAAAGTTATAAATCTTTTAAAGTGCACACGAACTTTATGTATGAACCCTGTATTATTAAAAAATACATCATTCCAGTTGAACGAAAAGAAAATATCGATTATAAAAAATTAAAAACAGCCAACCTTATCAGCAACATCTCACCGTAAAAATCAAAATTATATAAGACAATCATTAATTTTATTTTTAAATGCCCCATAGGGATCCGCATTTCCGACGAAAAGAAATTTATAAATAAATATGTCGGACACGCCATAACTGACCCAATAACATTTTCACTAGAGTTCCATATGGACACTTTAAACCAGCATGGAATTGTTCCAACCTCGATACACAACATAACTGCCGATACCTCTCTCTCTCTCTCTCTCTCTCTATATATATATATATATATATATATATATATATATATATATATATATATATATATATATATATATGTAAAAATCCGTGGGTAAATAATCCAAGTGAATCTTAATATAAATTTTTTTTTACTAAAACTGATCCACAAAGAGAGCTCAATGCATTTATTACAGAGCATATATAAATAAATTACATATAATAGAAATTCAAAGATTCCCCATATGAATATCCATTTCACCCCGCAAGAATTAAGCACCTTGGTGTTGACAAACATTGCAAGGTTAATTCTTGCGGGGTGAAATGGCTATTCATATGGGGTATTTTTGAATTACTATTTTATGTAATATATATATATATATATATATATATATATATATATATATATATATATATATAAATACAATTTCAATACCTTTGCTTTTCTTCGCTTTGTGCGTTTATTTATTTCTTTTTAAATAATAAAGCTTTTAGGAAATTATTTCGCCCGAATCGCCTGAAGATACTGAAGTAGTGTGATCGATTGATCTGCTAATTTTTTCCAATTTAAAAGCTATGCATATTAAATTTTTATTTTATTTATACGTATTGAGCACTTTTTAATGCTACTGTTTTCTCGTCAACAGACCAATGACTTTTTTATAATTTAGGGCGTTCCAATGACTTGGACCGATTTTAAACTTAATTCACATTTAAAATCGGTCCAAATTATTGGAACACCCTCATATAATGTGAGTGTGTGTGTGTGTGTGCGCGTGTGTGTGTGCATAAAGGTAAAAAGACAATAAGAAAACTGTGTCGTTTTAGCCGACGCGTTTCGTCCAATGTGGACTTTTTCAAGGCAATAAACGAAATGAATTTATTGAAACGAACTGTATTTATTCTGAACAATACAGAATTGTGGCACAATGCCAAAGGGGAGGAAAATGGGGAGGGGCTGGTCTTCATTAGCTATCCTAATCCTAGTTAATCCGATTCACGACCCATTCATTCATGACAATTTATTCATTCATCACAAGAACTTATCCATCACGTCTCAATCCTACATATACCACAATACCACAAATTCACAAGGGACCTACAAAACATCCCATGACATAAAAATTTCGTGATTCATGAAATGACGGGGGAGGGGAGATGGACCTAGAAAACAAACTCAATATGTAAACCAAAAATAAAACTAAAACAATGTTAGTCGGAATCGCTGAAAATAATAAGAGAGGCTGCTGTATTTTGCCTAGAGACAGAATCAAGAATCGCACTCACTAAGGGAATGGGAAGGATAAAAAAAAATGGCGGAATGGGGGAAAATCAAAGGCTGACCCAGTTGAGATGAAAAATGGGTGAGGCGGGGGACAAAAACAAACAGTGGATGTTGGGAATCTCAGCATAGGCTAAAAGTGAATGCCGGGAAACAGGCAAAAAACAACACTTATTCACATTAACTTGGAAAACATAACAGTGTCTAACAACCAGGGAGGTTCACAGGAAACCGCCCCGTTGCATCAAGGGGACTTAAAAGAGAAAATCAAGGTTAGCCCCGTTGACAAGAACCATGCTCGCCTCAGTCACCCACCTTTCGCTGAAATCTGTCGAAATCAAACGCTTTCTATCAGATCTGATTTTTACCCTAATCTGATGCTTAAAGAAAACAACCAGATCCTGATGCGAATAACGTTCATCATTTATTGAAATAAAGTATCTATAAACAACAAACAAAACATCTTTGCCAACAAGAAGAATTTAGAAACGCTATTGTATGTTCATATGGTCAACTGAAAAATTACGTCACTTTTTATGTTTGAAGAGAATATTTTCACGTGTAGAAATATTGTGTTGTGTCGACGGATTCAACTGTTTTCTCTTGATTTCTTGATATATCTGTTGTGCCCGTTGACCTGGGAGAAGGTTAGGAAAGGTCATATTGGGAAAAATCCTGGGCGTAGATTAATATTTGGATTTTCCTTCTGAGTGAATTATTTTCTTTTTGAGTGTAGCATTCATGAAATCAAAATTATGGTTGAATTTATTTCTATGTATGTAAATGTCCACACTGGACGAAACGCGTTGGTTAAAACTACACAGTTTTCCTATTGTCTTTTTTCCTTTATACATATTGTCTTTTTTTACAGGTTAATTCTGAGAAATTTTACACACACACAAAACACACACACATACATATATATAATTTTTATACTTTATTTTTATAAATACAACTATTGATGTAAATGTTCTGTTTATAATAAACAGTATTAGTAACATTTACTGGCTTGAATATTCGAGAAATTTTCATAGAAAATATGCGTCCTTCGACACGGAACCGTCATATACGAGCGTCTGGTTAACAAGGTTGATTTTACTGCTTTTAAACTCTGTAACTAAAACTGGCATAACATTTCAGGCTATATAACGGTTCCGTGTAGAATACAGGTTCGATTCCTGTCGGAGGACACATATTTTCTATAAAAAACGTAGGTCATGACTGGTATTATTCTTTATACACTTAGAATTTCATTTTCTTTCATATTCATTTTCTTTTTTTTCATTTGCCTTTTCTTTTTTTTATGCCTTTTCTCTTTTTTTTATGTGCCTTTTCCTTTCTTTTTGCTCATACAGTTCTATGGAAAATCCCATATAATTTATTAAGAATATATAGAATACGAATTCTGTCATATGGCGAATGCCAAAAATCGCAAACAAGTATTGAAAAAGGATGGTAGCAGAAGGATAGGATTTCGCATATTTACGGTCGGCATTGAAAATGTCCGGAAAAATAAATTGGGTAGGGATGGTTGTAGATGGAATGGTAATAGTTGACGTTTCCTTATAAGTAAACATTGGTCGATTGTCAGCTGAAAAGTATAAAAATCTATGAAAAAAATTTTACATGACAATAGGTTCTTTTAGTCCAGTAATTGTTTCTTTCCACAATCGACGAGGGTTTTTTTTTTCGGAACTTTTTTTTTCTCTGAAGTAGTGTGGAATGTCAACATCTTTTTCTCTTCGAATTATATGTGCTATCCATTTTAGTTGTTGCTAGTCTTCAAGTGATGTGGTTTCTTTTATTTGGTACAGAGTTCTTTGTGATTCTGTAGCGCCAGTCGACAATGTTCGAAGTAGGATGGTCCTCGCTAAGACCTATTGCCTTCATCCACTCTACATCTAATCATTGATCTGAGAAAGCGGTTGTATGCATTTGGCGGTTTAGGTATTTTTGAACAACTTTGGCGACATACATGGCATCCATATGAAAGTCTCGATCAGACGAGGCGATTTAAGAACATGACGCGAGTTTTCAGACGCTAATGTTTTCGTTTTTAGCAATTTGCAGTGTTTTATTTTTGTTTTGTTTTTTTAAATCCGTATCACCCCATGCAAGGCAGTAAAGCCACTAAGACACAAGGAGTTACAGAGCGTAGAAGAATTAGTAACAGAAACATTAATAATGAGCGGGGAGAAGAAAGAATAATCAGGAGGTCAGTAGATAGCGATTGACATTGCATTTAAATTTTTGCACATCAAAGCTGGCTGGAAAGCATGGAGCCGGAAGGGAGTTCCACAAGCGAGAAGTGTGAGAAAAGAAACTGTTAGCATAGAATTTACAGTTACATCTAGCTAGTTCAACTGTAAATTGATGAGATCTCGGCACCAGTCTAAGGCTGCGTTTAAATTCAAAAACTCTAGTTACCATAATTCATCCAAACAATTACCATAAAAGTATTTATAGAAAAGACACAGAGAAGCAACGTTATGGCGTCAGGAAAATGACTGGAACCGAGCAGCCAGATCAGGACCTATAATATTGCAGACCATATGTGGCAGCAATATTCAAATCATGGACGAATGGTAGATTTATAGATATATAAGATAGATTCTGGAGTGAAAAATTGTCTCGCACTAAAATTGTGCAAAACTATTCCTAGCGCATCCTATTCTCAATATTTACATTATTCGGACTATTGTCCTCGTCGTTGTTGCCATGTTTATCACAACGTTTCGGCCGTTGTACGCTCCGGCCTTCTTCAGCTGATTGGAATGTTGAACTAAACCTTTTCGCTCACTGGGGTAGACTGTTCTACCTCAAGGACATATGGCACAGTGGATAAAGGCGTTGGTTAGATCCAGTGACACGAACCTAAAGAGTGTCAGTTCAATACCTGGTTAAGGAAGGGGAGAACTTTCAGGGGGGGAGATAACTGATAACTGACATCAATTAAACATTTCAAAACAAATGTTTAATTATTTTGAAAAGTTCAGGATTTTAGCAATTTTTTTTTTAAAGAGGTTTGTATAGATATCGAATGATAAAATCTTTCCTTCATTTTCGAACCTGCAGACGCGATAAATGTCAGTTTTACTAACAATTCTATAAAGAAGATTTCTAATAAAATCTTTGCTTACTACAATTAAGTATCTGTCTATATTTCTGAGATGAAGTATTATGTACACTATTTACATTATTCGGACTATTTCCTTCATCTTTGTCGCCATGTTTATCACAACGTTTCGGTCATTGTATTCTCCGGCCTTCTTTATTTCGCTTACTGGGGTAGACTGTTTTAGTTCCACGTGCCATGTCAAATGGATGTCAGTTATCTCCTGTTAATTCCCCTCTGAAAGTTCTCCCCTGCCTTAACCAGGTATTGAACTCACACTCTTTGGCTCCTGTCACTGGATCTAACTAATGCATTTATCCACTGTGCCATGTGTCCTTGAGACCGGAGCGTACGACGGCTGAAACGTTGTCTGTCGTATTCAATGAGTCATAAGGTAGTCATAAAAGAAGAGTAATCACGAAGACAGTAGACAACGATTGACATTGCATTTAAATTTTTGAAGATTAAAGTTGGCCGAAAAGCATGGAGCCAGAAGAAGGTTCCACAAGCGAAAAGTGCGATAAAAGATGCTGTTAGCATAGAACTTACGGTTACATCTAGCTCAATTAAACAGTAATTTGATGAGACCTCATTCCTAGTCTAGTACTGCGCTTAAATTCATAAAGTCTAGCTACCATAGCGAAGAGCGATATTTATTCTGTTTAATACAGAAATATGGCACATGGCCGAAAAGGAGATTGGGGAAAGGACGGTCTACTTCTGTGTTAACTATAACTTAGCTAGCCACAAACACTGATCCAATCGTATGAACAATATTCCTTACACCAAAACAACACATTCATACATACCTTTCTTACTACATCCACCATAATACCTCATTGTGTCTATGAAAATACTAACTAGTCCCCATATTTACAATTCATTGTCTGTGGGAGGGAGGGGAATAAAACAACAATTCTAAAAACTATCCCCAATGAGTATTTACAATATGAATACAAAAATAGCGATGAGCTCATCCGAAAAATTACCATGAAAATATTTATAGAAAAGGTAGAGAGACAACTTTACGGCGGTGAGTAAATGACTGAAGCGGAGATGTCAGATCAGGACCAGTAATATTGCTCATAATCCTTTGGAATTTATCAAGGATCTCTAAAAATATAGCAGGAGTACAGGACCATATATGGCAGCAATATATTAAGCATGGACGAATGGTAGACATAGATATGTAAGATAGATTCTGGAGAGAAAAATTGTCTCGCAGGACAGTGAAGTTTCTTAGTGGCTGACCTAGCAATGGATTCAGTTTAGTTTTTCCACTTCATGTTAGCCGAAAATGTAAGCCTGAGAAGGCGCAACACGTCATTTTCAATAAATCCTGAATGTTAGCATAAGCCATATTGATGGAAGGCAGAAAGGGGGTTTCGTAGACTGCATGTTTAATTATTTTGTTGTCAACGTTTCGTTATATACGAAATCATCAGAACAACTGGAAATTTTTTTAAAGAAAACTCTTTACCATGATGACCTTGTAACTTAGAAACACTGTAGTTAATTTAAAATTAAATTAATATTAAAATTAAAAAATAAATATCCGTGAATGAAATAAACATACGTTGTTCATATATCTAATATCAGTCATTAACGGTAACGGAGAGCTGAAAGTCTTTTAAAAAAGAAAGTCGCCCACTCTAATTCCAGTCATGGTCAACACACGATGGCTTAGAATTAACGCTCCTACAATAATTCACAAATAATACATCTCACTATAGTTAAAACATGAAAATAAACTAACACCCCCCCCCCTTACGTGATAAAAAGGGTTTGGGACAATGGACGATATGGACAGTTTTTGATGTAATTTTCCTTGTCCGTCATATATATATATATATATATATATATATATATATATATATATATATATATATACAAGTATATGATTGGTGTATATGGAATGAATTCCAATAACCAACAGTTACTATTCTTAAAAGAGTGCTCAATACAAGGTAGAGCAGATATAATTATTTATTTATAAAAAATTTATAACATAAATATGTTATAAAATCACTACAAAAATAGCCATTTATTTTACATTCAACGTCGTCACTTGATAAGACACCGAGGGTGTTGAAACAAAATGACTATTTTTGTAGTGATTTTATAACATATTTATGTTATAAATTTAAAAAAAATTTTTTTTTAAATAAATAATTATATATATATATATATATATATTCCCAAGAGGATAGAATCCAGGGGGAACTCAATGTTCAGGACAGAGTAAGAATATAATATAAAAGGCTCAGACACTAATATTTCATGGTTATAATTTATTACATTGGAATCGTAATCACGATCCAATTCCCAGACCTGATGTTTGAGCTTTATATATATATATATTTGTTTGGATTGATGTGAGTTTGCTAGCTCTATCTCTGATATTGAGCGCTTTCTAATAAGTACCGCGCATATAAAATATAAATAATTATATATATATATATATTTATATGCACACACTTTTCACACTTTTCACACACACACACACACACACACACACACACACACACACACACACACACACATATATATATATATATATATATATATATTATTTTGTATATGCAGTACTTAGTGCAAAGCGCTCAATATTAGTGATAGAGCTAGCATATTCAGTCGTATGGATATGAATTTGTGATCGTGGGTTTTACACTTTTGTGATCATCAAAGTTCCAAAATCCTCAGACAAACGTGTGCATAATATATATATATATATATATATATATATATATATATATATATATATATATATATATAACAAATATTTTGATAGTAATTGTTCCGATGAGCTTTCCTATTTGGTGACTATGCAACAATGATTTAACCACAGATTAAATTAGATTGGCGGTAAGGTTTCATTATTTTACAGCTGAAATGGCGAGATATAACCGTTAGTTCTATACTAACAGTTTCTTCTCTCGCTTGAACAACTGTGTTATTGATTCCTGTTCTTTTATTATTCTCACTCCTTCATAATATTTTTTATCATATTCTCTCACTCAGTCACCATTTGCGTCTCAGTAACTTTATTGCCTTGCTTGTAGTGTAATGGTGAAAGAGAAAAAATGTAACGCCAAAAAATCGTGTCCGGGTGAAATATATAAGGTAGAATAATGTTACATTTGGAATTCATAGAATATTTGTCGATATTCGCACGTAGGCTTGTTTCATGGACTGGCAATATAATTTCCGGTTTTTATCTTTCACTGGGATTTTCGTTGATCAACTCCTGTCGTGCTTCTACCATCAGAGACAAGGTGTAGGGGCATTGTTACTAGCGTGGGCGTTCTTTGGTATTCCATGAAAGGAATTTTTTTTATTCCTATGCACTTCAAAAATAATATTCAAGAGGAAAGGAGTGGGAAAACCAAAGGAGAGTCATCATGATGTTAATGATGATGATCATCATCATCCTCATCATCATCATCGGTCCAGGTCATAGGGTTGTTGCGCAGCTGAGCATCTCAACAAAACCATAAAGGCTTAATGCGTAGCGTGACTTGGCCAACTGCACCGGTCGTGGGCCCATTCCTATCCAGGCCCAATTGCAGCCGATGCCCTCCAACTAGAAGACTCACCTTGATCACAGACACGTGGACGTTGATTCCATCAAAGAATCCCAGCGACCTGGCTGTTGACTTTAATACAGGAGCACCTTCATCCAGCATTACGGTGTCATAATCACACTGGTTGCATCCATAGCTACTGAGCCCCAGTCTACCCCACCCATTATACAAGATGTCCGTTGACCCTACAAGAAAATCTTTGATAGGCCTTGTTTTTAATTTGTGTCTATTCATCCCCACTTCAGATGAAGTTGGGTGTTGGGGGGGGTGAATAGACACCCAATAATAAACAGCGGGAAGAGTTGGTCAGTCTCAGACCTCAGAGAATATAAGGTCCATGTTCAGATGAAGGGATTTCATGGTGGGGACGTTCACGCGCGCGCGCGCACGCGCACACGCACACACACACACACTCTCTCTCTCTCTCTCTCTCACACACACACACAAACACTTGCCGTGATAAACTGACGAAGCAATCCGTTAAATAAAATGTCTCGTTAAATATGAGAGATTAAATCTCGTGTTGTCGTTGGTCTACATCATTGCCCACCCCATATATATATATATATATATATATATGGGGTGGGCAATATATAAATATAGGAGGATATGGCGTGAAACTAGGAATATTTTGAGGTTTTTTGATATGGTCCGTTTCTCCCGTTATGTTGGTCAGGTAGTTGCACGCTGTCGTTCGAAGACAACGTGCTGCTATCATAGCAAATTAAAACATCTTATTTTCAAAAGATTTGGCTGCGCGGTTGAACCTAATGTGACTAATGTAATTAATTTATCATCATATAGTCCTTCTGAGCTAGAGCTTACTATTTTGGCACATGGCCTAGACTTCAAAATTCCGCCTGTTTCTCTTAATAGAGAACAGATTTTTTCGGAATTTGAGGTTCTTTATGCTCAGCTTAGTAAGCTTCAACCCCTTTCTGTGAGTAAATCCAGTGACTTCCGAGCAAAATTGAATGACTTAGCTCATTCATATGCAAGCTCTTCAATTTCCTCCTCTGAATTTAAATGGAGTAGGGAGCATCACAGGATCATTAAGTCCCTAAAGAATAATCACTCTCTGGTCATTACCAGACCAGATAAGGGTTCTGGTGTTGTGCTTATGGACCGCCAGGATTATGTGACTAAAATGTTACATATACTTAATGATCCTTCTAAGTTTCAGCGTCTTGGTCACGTTGATACCCATGATAATACGTTAACTTCTGAAATTCGTTTTCAGAAGCGTCTCCTTAAATGGGTAAAAAGTGGTGTTCTCTCTTCTGAAATATCTGAGGAATTGAGACCGTCAGGCTCGATTCGACCCCGTCTTTATGGATTACCTAAAATTCATAAGGAGGGTGTTCCGTTGAGACCCATATTATCTATGATTGGGTCCTCTCAACATAAAGTCGCTAAGTGGCTAACTATAATGCTGGAACCAGTGTTGCAGCATTATAGCTCCTTTCCTTCTCGTTTTCTGAATATATTAGGAATCTTGAGACCACTGATGGATTTATGTGTTCCTTCGATATCTGTAGCCTCTTCACTTGCGTTCCATTGTCGGAGACTATAGATATTTGCAGTGATTTGCTATATCGTAGTCATTTGACACCTCCGACAATACCTGAAGATGTTTTTATTGAACTCATGAAATTTGCTACCATGTCTGTCGATTTCAGTTTTGATAATATTATGTATCGACAGATTGATGGTGTTGCTATGGGTTCCCCTTTGGGTCCTGTTTTAGCTAACATTTTTGTGGGTTTCTATGAACAGAGTTTGTTTACAGATTCCTCTAAGCCCACTGTTTACTTCCGTTACGTTGATGACACTTTTTGTGTGTTTCGTAATGAATTCGAGGTAGACAAATTTTTCTCCCTACTAAATAGTGTTCATCCTGCCCTTAAATATACAGTAGAGAAGGAAGAGGATAACACTTTACCCTTCCTTGATGTTCTAGTTCGTAGAACACCTTCCTTATATACTACTACAGTTTATAGGAAGTCTACTTTTACGGGTCTTTACACTCGTTGGGATTCCTTTTGTCCCAAACAGCAAAAGATTAATTTAATTAAGTCTTTGACCCATAGGGCATTGAGGATTTGCTCAGATGACACTTTGAAAGATGAGATTAAGTTTTTAACTCACATCTTCACTAGTAACGGTTATCCTTATGATATCGTTCAAATGGTTATTCGTCAAAAGTTGGTGGACTTTAATAAAGTAAAACCAGTGCTTGTCAAAAAATGTCCCGTGTATTTACGAGTTCCATATTTTGGGGGGGATAGCGAAATGTTGGCTAAGCAAATTTCATCGAGTTCTAATCAATGCTATTTTGCAGCGAATGTACGTGTTGTGTTTAAAACAAGATCTGTTCTTCCATCCATGAGTAAGGATGTTTTACCTCCTCATCATATTAATTCTGTAATTTACAAATTTAAATGTAGTTGCGGTGCCGACTACATAGGTAGAACTACACAACGTTTGGATGTTAGAATCAAGCAACACGTGCCTGCTAAAATTTATAATAAAAAATTTTTCGATTGGTGATACCGTTCGAAACACATACGGGTCATCTATAGCGGATCATCTCATAAATAGTCCTGGTTGTGCGGTGGACTTTAGTGTGAATTGGTTTTCTGTGGTGTCCACTTCGCACTCGTTGTTCCATCTGAAGGTGTTGGAGACGCTGTTTATCAAGTCTGGGCGACCTTCTCTTTGTAAACAGAGAGATTGTTTGCTTGGGCTTGCTCTTCTGGTTCTCTAGCATCTTTAGGTGTAACAACTTCCCTTCCGTTCATTCACGTCACCCATATATATATATATATTTTTTTTTTTTTTTTGTTTCTCCTTGTTCATAATTTTCCCCCGTTTACAGCTCTGAAGAGAGGGGGCGAAACCGGTCGGCTGGTATTTTATTTTAATAACATCATGGCCCAATGTAAAAATATTCATGTTTTTAACGCCGTAATAAAGTTTTGTACCACAAAAAATATTTTTAAATATATATATATATATATCGCATGCAGAGGAGAATTGTGAAGTATACTTTTGCCATTACGTTTGGAAAGCATAGAGGGCCATCAACATCTTATATATATGTTCATTGAAGACGATACAAATATTTAAGTAAAGGCTCTGTTTATAATAACAGTATTAACAACAATTATTGGCCTGAATGTCGGAGAAATTTCATAGAAAAAATGTGTCCTCTGACAGAAATCGAACCTGTATCCTACACGGAAGTATCATATGACCTGACGTTCATGACGTATCATTTAGCTATAGAGGAAGCGTCTGGTTAATTACTGTTTTTAAACTACAAATTTCTCATGATTTCTCTCGAACGCTCATATCTACACGAAGTGTATCTTAATGTAAACAAATGATGTCATGTATTATGAAATGGAATAAAGTTCGATTGTTTATTATAAACAGAGCATTTCCTTAAATATTTGTATTTATAAAAATAATAAGGCTATAATGACGTTTCCGTGTAGGATACAGGTTCGATTCCTATCGGATTACACATATTTTCTATGAGATTTATTGGAGACTCAGGCCAGTAAATGTTGTTAATATGGTTTATTATAAACTGAGCATTTACTTAAATATTTGTATCTATAGAAATAACGTATAAACAATGAATATATTAAAATAATTGTCGGACTTAGCCCATTTCATAATATACTATTAGACTAACTGTAGATTACCCACACAGAAGATCTTTTTTAGAGTGGTGAAGGCTTGTAAGTGGTGATAGCAAGGAGTTGGTGCAAATATATATATATATATATATATATATATATATATATATATATATATTCTCCTTTAATTCGAGTTGATTAAAAGTTGACTGCTTAAGAGTAATTATACTACCAGTTTCTTTTGGCTGTAACTTTCAATGTCTCCGCTTCTTCAAGCTATATATATATATATATATATATATATATATATATATATATATATATATCACTTCATCTCAAGCAAAGCATTAAAGCTACTAAGACGCAAGGTGTTACGGAATGTGAGAGAATGAGAGAAAGAAAAACATTATCAAGCAGAGAGAACATTAAAAGAACAAGGATTAAAAAGACAAAACAAAACAATTGACATTGCATTTAAATTTCTGAAGATCACAATTGAATGGAAAGCAAGCGGCTAAATGGAGTTCTACAAGCGAGAAGAAACTGTTAGCATAGAACTTACGGTTGCATCTAGCGATTTCAGCTGTAGAATGATGAGACCGTGCTTCTAATCTATCACTACGCTTAACTTCGTAAAGCCTACACCCTTGTGCAAATAAATTGAAACAAAACGAATCATTCCGTTATTATTTTCTTTATTTTTGTATTTTTCCAATGAAACATGACTCAGTGCACATGTTAGTACTTCGTATGTCCATTCCACGATGTCATTCTTTGCAGATTGACCACAGATTCTCGATTGGATTTAAATCAGGAGAGTTTCCAAGATAGTCAATAGTACTTTGATTTGATCACTGGTAAGACTTGCCATTGTGTTCGTGCAGCGTTACAGTTTCCGCAGGCTTCCTTGCAGTAACGTCCATCGAAGAAAATGTCCGTAGGACAACTAATCGACAGTCGAGACAATAGTGTCTAACCGCGATGAAAAACTGACGCAATGACGGATGACGCAATATTTTTCATCATACACGCCGAAAATAGATTCATGTTACTGCATACCATTGCAAATTACCTAATCTTAGGAAAAAATAGAAATCGATTACACCCTGTCACTCTAGTAGGTCTAAAACTGACCGTATGGTGAAAGAAAAGCAAACTAAAACGGTTGTCTCAATTAATTTTCACAAGAACGTATGTACAAAAGAGGAAAGCTCATCAGAGCAAATACCATGAAAATATTTATAGAAATGGTTCAGGAAAACAACGTTACGGCGATGGCAAAACCAAGACTCTTTAGGTTTTCTACCATTTAGAAATTTACATTATTTACATTATTCAGACTATTGTCCTCATTGTCTTTATTACAACTTTTCGGCCGTTGTACGCTCCAGCCTTCTTCAGGTGGTTGGAATGTCGAACTGAACCTTTTATTTTCGCTTACTGGAGTAGACTGTTCTAGTTCCACGTGCCATGTTTAATGGATGTCAGTTATCAGTTATCTCCTGTTAATTTTTCCTTCTGAAAGTTCTCCACTGCCTTAACCGTCCATGCTTTGAATATTGCTGCTACATTTGGTCTGGTGCTACCGTTATATATTTAGAAATTCTTGATAAAATGCAAAGAAGAATCTGCAATATCTGTCTATATTTCTGAGATGAGGTATTATGTACACTATTTACATTATTCGTCCTCATTTTTGTCGCCATATTTATTACAAGGTTTCTGCCGTTGTACGCTCCGGCCTTCTTCAGGTGGTTGGAATGTCGAACTAGTGTAGACTGTTCTAATTCCACGTGCCATGTCTAATGATTGTCAGTTATCTCCTTTTAATTCCCCTCTCCAAGTCTGCCTAACCAGGTATTGAACTCACACTCTTTGGGTCCTGTCACTGGATCTAACCAACGACTTTATCCACTGTGCCATGTGTCCTTGAGGATATCTGTGTATGAATTTCTGGGTATTATAAACCTAATGCCTTCAGCAACCTTTTTACCAGTACTCATATTGCAATTTTGGTGTTATCATTTCATGTTTTTACCAGAGCTCATATTGCAACTTTGTTGTTATTATCGCTTTTCTCTGGCACGCCTTATTACTGGTTCCGATATTGTATTTATTTCTATTCTTGGTCGGCTCAGGAGATTTTTGTGGCCTAGCATATGTGCTGATTCCTTAAGTTTACGAATATATGGTGACAAAGGTGAGGACAATAGTCCGAATAATGTAAATGATGTATTAATTTGGTGCAAAAATAATGACGTAATAATGTCGTTTTTTGACGTATTTTTAACGTCAAAAAACGACATTATTACGTCATTATTATTATTTTTGCACCGACCTAATACATAATACGTCATCTCAGAAATATAGACAGACATTTAGAAATTGTTTTAATTACCAACGAATTATGTGAGCGTCATAGATGCAGCTGTGGAGCTTCCATCGATGAGTTTGGTTTGCATCCTCTCTCCTGTCGTCGTAGTACCGGCCGCTTTCCACAGCATGCAGCAATAAACGACATCATAAGGAGAGATTTGGATGCAGGTTCCCTTCCCAAATCGAACCCGTAGGCCTCGACCGTGGTGATGGAAAGCGGCCGGATGGCATTACCATTTTCCCTTTTAAAATGGGGAAATCGTTGATTTGGGATACGACCTATGCGGATACATTTTCGGTCGGTAATTTGATCAGGTCCACGGTTGACCCGGGGTCTGTCGCCCGGGACGAAGAGACGAAAGAATAGTTAAATATTCTTCTCTTGCTGATAGATTTTTTCTTTTTTACTCCTGTGGCAGTGGAGACTTTTGGGGTTATTGGCCCTCGTTCAATGGCGTTCCTTCGGAGGATTGGCGCGATTGCGTCTCGAATCGGAGTGGCTCTTGCAGCGTGTCTCACTGGCGATGGTTCAAGGTAATGCTTTCTCCATCATTGTGGCCGACAGAGGATAGCAAAACAACCTATACTCATTTTTGTTCTGAAATTGAAAAAAAGAACCACTTTTAAGCTTATGCAAATGCTCCGTTCATTTAATTGTTAATTCGAGTTCGGCATGTACATTTACACGGAATTAACCACGATGTTTTACATTTAGAGATTTTTTTCAAAATAGGTGACTGTTTTTTAATAGCCTTCCCGACATGTATTGTTCTTTGAACGCTTTTTAAAAGGAATGCGTCAGCAGGCAGAATAATTTAATTCCTTTCATTTATTAGATTATTAACGTTCTTAAATTCTATAATTTACAATATCTCCTCCATTCATAGATTGCCATTCCTTCAGATGTTTCTCTTTATCGTTTTTATTATATTCATTTCTACTTATAGAATTTTTTGTTTTATGGTTAATTCCTATTTATATTCTTTGACAACATAGTGTTATCCTTATATCGCTGATAGCTTTTCTTTCTTTGGATTTTTTCACAGTTGTTCCGATGTAAATCCTCTCATCCACTAGGCACGCCTTTGTTGTCACTTTCGCCTGATATAATATATTTTCTTATCGGCAGTTTCCTTGTAACGGACATTTGGTTTTATTTCTACAATCACATTTTTGTTAATGCTTCTGTAAACGGGTAAGTAAAACAAAAATATTTTTATGTGTATTAAAAGGAGAGAATGAAGGATATAGAAATGGAGCGAGGAGAGAGAGAGATTGAATAAGAGAGAAAGTAAAGGAGAGAGATAATGAATGAAAGAGAAATATATATATATATATATATATATATATATATATATATATTATAAATTAACTGGTTTATAATATTTGTTGTCACTTTCGCCTGATATAATATATTTTCTTATCGGCAGTTTCCTTGTAACGGACATTTGGTTTTATTTCTACAATCACATTTTTGTTAATGCTTCTGTAAACGGGTAAGTAAAACAAAAATATGTTTGTGTGTATTAAAAAGCTCTAAAAAGAATATAAAAAATAGAGCGTTGTTATGTATTTACGTATTTTATTCATATATTTATTCTGTATTCTAGAGAGAGAATGCGAGAGAAGAACAAATAATGAAAGATAGAATCATGGAGAAGGGGAAGGAGTAAAAGGGAGAGAAAGAAAGTAGAGGAGAGAGAGAGAAAGTAGAGGAGGAGTGAATGAGTGAGATGAAGAGAGAGTTAAAGAGAGGGAAAAAGAGTGAAACGGAAAAAAGAGAGCAAAGGAGAAAGAAAAGGAGAGAATGAAGGAGATAGAAAAGGAGTGAGAAGAGAGGAATTGAATGAGGGAGAGAGATTAAAGGAGAGAAATATTGAATGATATATATATATATATATATATATATATATATATATATATATATATATATATATATATATAAATAAAAGTGAACATAGAAGTCAACACTTAGAGGCGACAGTCTGTTTCATGCTATATGCAATCGTCAAGCCACGTGTGCTGTTATTTTTCTCGGCTATTTATATATATACGGGTTAGTGGTGCATTGTGGGTATTCTATTATGGCGGTTATTTCACCGGAAGTCGTTTGTTTATCTATTTAGGTCAAATTATATTGCTTGTTTTTATTTTTGTTTCTTATTTTATTTATTTATTTATTTATTAACGTAGTAAAAATTTGTTTATATCACTTATTTAACAGTTTTGTTTTGGTTTGGGAATTTAATTAAAACTATTTGTTCAGTTTTGGGGTTGATTGTTGTAGTTCATTCTAAGTATTATTTTGGCGGGAACAGTTTTTAATTGATTATCTTTATTTGGGATTGGTTTGTTTATTTATTTACTTGGATGAATTTAGGTTAATTTATTTGTATATTTTCTCTTTTCGGTTTTCGATTTTTAAGTAACATAGTATTTTTTTATGTTTTATTTCTATTTTTTTTTTGTTATTTTTGCTTATTAGTATATTTATTTGTTTTTATTTTATTTTTTCCGTTTTTTAATTTTTTAGGTTACGTAGTAAAAATTTATTTTCATGTCTGCATTTTGAGATGAGTTCGGATCTTTTGTTTAATAATTTATTTTGGTCGGGAAAAGTAATGATAGCTATTTTTTCCTCCGAGCAAAGTTTGCAAGTTTTTGATTGGTTATTGTAGGCTGATGATTTTTTCCTTATCTTCCAAGATATTTTTGGTGTGATGTTCGTTTTGTTTTTAATTTCCCAGATATACTTAGAAAGCATTGTACTGTTTGCATATTTACTATTTGTGAAAGATGTTTTGTGTGTATAATTTCTTTGTTTCCAGGGTCCTTCAGTTACTCCTATGTATACTTTTTCTTCATTATCTGGTGATTTTATCGTGGCTTGGTATATTACGTTGTTTTGTAAACAATTTCCGTTTAAGGGACATTCGTTCTTTATTCTGCAGTTGCACGTGGGTTTAATTTGTTCGTGTGGTTTGTTGATAGTTTTCCTATTGTGCTTTTTTATTATTTGTGCCATGCTCTCGGTGCAGCTGTAGCTTATTTTTACAGTGTTTTTGTTGAATATCTTGTGTAAGGTGCTTGATTCTGGGAAGTGTTTGTGTAAGAGTTTGAAGAATATTTTCCCTACGTTTGTTTTTACGTTCTTGCTGTACGGTGGGTTGAACCATATGATATTTCTTCTTCTGTTGGCCTTTTTTGTATTCTGTGGTGAGTATGTGAGTGTTTCTGGGAATCCGCTATCTTTTAGGGCTGTTTCATAGTCTTTCTTAGCTTTGTTAAATAGGGATTCATTGGAGGAATTGTCAGAGAGCCTGCGGTTAATCGATTTTGGTATCTGTTTGATTATAGAAGGTGGATGGTTGGAAGATGTGTGTATGTAGAGTGGTTTGTCATTAGGTTTTCTATATGGTTTATGTGTGCCTTCTCTTAGGTTGAAGGTAACATCTAGAAAATCTACTTCGTTTAGGTTAGTTTTTATATCTATGTCGAATCCGTTATTTTTAAAAATCTTTATTATTGCTTTTCTAGTTTTGTCTGTGTTTTGTTTGTTACAGTTTCTTAAGATTATGAGGCCATCGTCCCTGTAGAGTCCTGTGTCATTTCTATCTATTATTTTGCTCAGTTCGTTTAGTAAGTAAATGCCTATGATTTCGCATGCTTCTGCACCGTCAAAGCTTCCCATTGTAGTGTCAAATATCCCATCTCTCTTTATCCATGCTTCTTCATTGTGGAATAATAGTGATTTACGGGAGTGCTTAATGATGTTGATTTCGCTTGGTTATATATATATATATAAAAGTGAACATTGAAGTCAACACTCAGAGGCAACAGACTGTTTCCTGCTAAACGCAATCATCAGGCTATATATATATATATATATATATATATATATATATATATATATATGAGAGAGAGAAATAGAGAGAGAGAGTGGAGCAGAGGGAGAGAGAGAAAGGGTGCATATGTGGGAAGTAGGATAACTGGAGAGATCTGAGAGAAGGACAGGCTCTGAAAAGCTCCTGGACTTTCCAAAAATGGATTTAAAAATGTTGTCGAATTTTGCCAAGTGGGCCGGGTCAGGGACTTTTCAGCACCCATCAGATATCTTGACATGTGTGTGCATATGTGTGCCTGTGCTCGCGTCTATACATATATATATATACATATATAATATATTATATATTTATATTTATATATATAATATTTATATATATTTAATATTTAAGAGTTGAACATTTCATTTTTTATTTTATTATATATATATATATATAATATTTATATATATTTAATATTTAAGAGTTGAACATTTCATTTTTTATTTTACTATATATATATATATATATATATATATATATATATATATATATATATATATATATATATATATATAATATTTATATATATTTAATATTTAAGAGTTGAACATTTCATTTTTTATTTTATCATATATATATATATATATATATATATATAAAACAAGTAAAAATAAATGTTTGTGTTTAACATTTAATTTTTTTTTTTGCTTTCTCTCTCTCTCTCTCTATATATATATATATATATAGCAAACATAAAAAATTTAATGTTCAACTATTAAATATTATATATATATAATTATAATATTTAAGAGTTGAACATTTAATTTTTTATTTTTGCTATATATATATATCTAGAGAGAGAGAGAGTGAGAGAGAGAGAGAGAGAGAGAGAGAAAGAGAAATAATAACAGTATAGTCAGTAGTTCCAAATGGGACAGATATAGAAATGTAGGCGGGCTACTTAAAAATAAATTCAACGAATTCAGTTTTTCGATTACGCATGATGTTGACTTTATTTATTTATTTTTTTTATTCGATTTATTTCCAAATTCCATGAAAAACATAATCCGCTAATATTCAAGACAACTTATATCAATTCTGGGCGGGATTTCAATGATTTCCACAGTGAAAAAAAAAAAAATAAATAAAAAAGAAGCCATCCGGGGCGGAGTCAACTGTTTGTATCGGGTCCAACCAATCTACTACAACGAAAATAATTTTACAAACGCACGGCAGTCTCACATTGGAAATGAAAATTTATGTCAATATTATATATATATATATATATATATATATATATATATATATATATATAGGTATTTAACTAGTTGTGAGAAGCGAGGGTTGGAAAAAATAGCCAATCAGGTAGGAAGGAAAGAAAAGGGAAGCGAATAAGAGAAGGAGAGGATAATTAAGGAAGAGAAATTGAGGAAAGGTTGAGTTATAAAAATATGAATGAATAAGGATTAATGAATGGATTTATGCGTTTATGTATGTGTGTGTAGTTTTATATTTGAATGTCTTTTTTTATTGAATGTAGGTGGGTGGGAACGACCGACTAGAAGAGAGAGAATGTGAGACCCAAAGGAAGGAAGAAAGGGAGATCAGAAAAAAAAAGAAAAATGAAGGAAATAAAAAAAAAAGTAAGAGGAACGGGGAGAGTAAATTTGAAAATAAAATCGTGGGGAAATGGTGGTGGTGGGAGGACAAAGCAATGTAAACGCAACGAATGAAAAACAAAAGAACTCTTCAGTAAAAAGAACAGAAAAAGGAGGAAAAAGAAGGAAAAAAAAAAGGGAAAGACTAAAGGGAGAAATAGAAGTGGGGGATTTATCTTTATTATTACTATTATTATTATTTTATATCGTAAATAAATCGTTTTGCTTGGTTCGTTTTCTTGTTCTATATTACAGAAGGTTTGTTTTGACAGTATGGGTCTGGTGTCGAGTTACTCGTGTGTAAGTATCCCAGGCCAGAATACGTACATGACAGTTTATCGGCTGCGAACAACGAAAACCCTTAGTTAAAAGAGAGTTGCCAAAGCCGCAGCAGGACTAAAATACTCTATGGCGTCGTGCATTTACAGACAGTTCTACACGGCGCCTGCCATCATTTATTTATTACTTATAGCCTCTGTTTCTTGTTGGGACAATTCAGGTAAGTCAATTTTTGTTTCTTTTTTTTTTTTTTTTAAAAAAAAGCTTTTTCCTCTTTTTACATTTTTACTTTTCTCTCTCATTTTTTTTTATGAATGTTTTGGAAACATTACAGTTTTTGATGCATTTTTGTAGCTATTTACACTGAACATGCTTTTATTTTTTCTGTGTCAATTAATTGGAATCTAAATTTAGAAATGAAAGAACTTTTCTCTTGATTTACAATATTTTTCAGTTAGCAAAATATGACAATATTAATCAACTTCTTTTTAATAATATCAAAAGGTTGGGGGAAAAAGTTTCTTTGTCTCAATTTTTTACTATCGAAATTAAAAAAAAAAAAAATCTGTAATTCATCTTGTCATTGTTTACGACACTGTTCGTAAGCACGGCAATAAGCATTTCGCTTGCGTTTGTTCATCGATTATTTTACCTGGATTCATACGAAAGTAGAAAAAAATCGCCTTCATTTATTTTAAATACCTAACGTACCTTAATAAAAAGGTTTCAACATAACAGTCCTTAAATTTTACTTGAATAGAAGACGTAAGAAAAGTCAAAACGAACCAAAAACAAAAAGGTTGTTTGTTTTAAGGAGCTAGAGATCAATTTTTTGAGGCGGGGTACGTGTCGATAAAAATACTAATAAATTCGTTACTATCCAGCCATCGGTTACGAAAACTGTACCGCCATCTACAAGCACTTTTAAAAGTAATTATCCTTATCGAAATTTATTCGTCGTTTTTTAATAATAATAAAAACTAAGCCCACTTAGCCATTTCTTTCTTAAGAATTTAACATCCGTGTTTAGGAATTACAATTAAGCTGTGACAAACGAAAATAACCCTTTGTAATTGGGTGTTTACTAAGCTTAAGCAAGTTTGGTACAAGGCTAGGGTATCAGGAGAGAATTGACCTGGCTACTAGGATAATGGTCTACATAACTCACTAGATATTACTCCATGGAGAGACGCTTGACTCGTGTCGCTTACACTGAGGAGGTTAAAGAAAGAGGTACAAGTAAAGTACTGTGGTCCGTGCCGAGATGTGTGTGATGTAACAGAAGCACGTGTGAATTCATACATCAACTGCCTTCTTGATTCCTGTTCTTTTATTATTACTCCTCTTTAATAATGTTTTCTTTTTCTTATTCTTTCACACTCGGTGACTCCATTGTGTCTTAGTGGCTTTATTGCCTTGCTCGGGGTGAAATGATAAAAAAAAGCTTCGTAATCGGGCAAATTTGAGACCCTCAATTTTTTTAAAACCCTTTCAGTATTTCACCTTTAACCTTTGGTATTTACAATGTTGTTTTCACCTTCCCCTTCCTCTGAAGCATTTATTTCATTCTTTGTTACTTCTAAAACTTATCTGACGTAATACTAAAAAAGTAATTTGTCATTTCAGTCACGTAATTTGTTTCTGATAACGGATATCAATGTGGAAAGTAGAATTGGCTAGCCGAGTTCAAATTCCGGGCTTGTCTGCTGGCAAAGTCGTGAAGCCATTTCATTCTCCCCCAACTAAATTACGGGTTAAAAAGCAGAGTGCACTGGGCTCTTTAGCGTTGGATGGCAACCAGTCTGACAGAAGGAAAAACTTCTAAATTCCAAACCGTAGAAAAGCGACAAGAAAACTAGTCCATTCTCTTCTCCAAGAAAGGAAATTTAACGATAATAAAGAAAAGGGAATCTGTGGAGAGCCATGATCACCTATGTCCTGAAGGGACATGACATTAAAAATAATTCATTCTTTGTTACTGCGTGAGGCTGCGAATTCTTTACGTTTATCATGCTTTCTCACACGCACACACACACGCAACGTCGCGAAATGCTGTACATGACTTGTACCAAGAAAGTTATTCTTTTAAATCTGGATCTTAAAAATATTTTGTGCATCTTGCTTTGGAGTAATTACTATTAAGCTAGTTTCACAGAATATTAGAGAGTTTGATCCCCACTGAGTGCTCCATATTTTAATCTTATGCCAGACGATGCCCCGTAAATACCAGAACGAATGTCATTATTTCAAAAATGCCACTTGATGAATAGTAAATATGTGGATGCAGACATTTTCTGGCTTTGGAGTAATTCGCAGCGATCACTTCAAATAAAATCAGAAAAATTTTTTGTGTGCTTCGCTGTGTAGCAGTGATTAGCATGTTAATTGAGCACATTATTTAGTGGCCTTGTGTCAGGCTCAAATTGGTAAATATCAATTTGACCTACTTAATGGTTGGGGTAATGTTGCTTTATTTCTACAATTTCTCTTTGTTTTGTATCCAGAAAAACCAGGGCTTTGAATATAGACTTTTGGACGTGTCCTCATGCGTTTTTTGTTTTGTTTTGTTTTGTTTTGTTTTTTTTTGTAACAGTTTTTTTTATAAAATAGTTTTTTCAACATTTTTCCTGGCAATAGGTTTTGATGATTTTTTTTTTTTTTTTGATAACAGTCTTTAGCCAGAACCTTGCTCAGTAGACTGAACAGCTATTATTTATTTATAATAATCATAAAAGCAAAAAATTGTAAAATGAACGATTTCATGGAGACTTTCAATAATGGAAGCTTTTTACTGCGTATTTTCGTATAAGCAGTTTGTTGAAGTGTTAAAAAAAAAGCAAGCCTTACTCTGAAAACTGGATACGGAAAGTTTTCGGTCTTGAAATGTGTTAACCGCTCGAAAATACACGAACGTCCGATCACACTTTTCTAAGTCTTGAAAACTCTTTTTCAAACAACGCTAAGATGCCGATTTTCCATCCTCACCCAAGTCTCCTTGATTGAATAATTGATGCTAATCTAACCACTTATTTCATAGTGAAATACCGCGTTATAGAACTCGGTTATATTGCGTTCGTTTTTTAAATTTTGTTCATCATTTTAACGCTGTTTCAATAATCTCTTTCAAAATTTATAAAAGGAATCAAATGTTCAACATTTTCTAATTAAAAAAAAAAAAAAAAAAATCATCTTTAAAGTTTTGATACCGTGACGTGTTTATTGTATAAATGGCGTCTTGTTTGTATCTCATCGTCGTCGGCTTTATCTCGTATCGAAGAATTTAATTACCTCTTTGCTGACTGCTTCCTTTATGATGATGATGGCGTCGATGACTACATTCGCCGCGAATATGCAGGTTCAGGACTAGAAGCTTCCAGTTTCACCAAAATCTGCTCTCGTCGTCCATTCCCTATCGTTTCTTGGTTTTGAGTTGGTTGAAGGTGTAAGAAAAGCAGAAGAAAATGCCGATGACGTGAATTTGTTTAAGGTGAAAAATAACTTACCAGGAAGTGACCCACGCACTTGATTTCCTGACCTTCCTCTGTGGCACATATGGAATGAGGCATGCAGAATCCAGTTATGAAACTGCAATGGACTGCCGCTGACTCTGTTATAATTCCGAGTGGCGCTTTCTGTAGCATGTCCGTCATGCATAGCCCTCTTCATCCGCTGGTTCAACCGTTGGAGTCTTTGTATCTAAATAAGTCCTAACTTAACTGCAATTTCCTAGAAAGACTGATTTTCTCTATTCATTAATGGAATTCTAGGAGACGAAATAATAAAACTGTATAAGCTAATTTTTCTATTGACTGGTTCATTTTTTACGGCTTATCAACTCTTTGCATATTATTTAAAGCTAGAAATATTTTTACATTGTAAAATGTTTTTTCAGGTAATATTTTGGTCATACAAGTCATACTAATTAACCCATACCTGCGGGGAGGGGGAAGAGAACAACTTTTCCAAGGGTAGTAAGAGAATATAAAGAACCCTAGAACTTGGAATTACACCATCCGCACATCATAGCTTACTGCACCTGATATTCCCAAGCGAACACCCGTCTATGTACTGACCAGGCTCGACGTTGCTTAACTATTGTGATCGTACAGGAACCGGTCTCAATCTTTCAGACATCAATGAGATAGCCTGGGAAATCAACGTTCAAAATTTCGGCGTTTTTTTTTTTTTTTTTTGGACAAGGGGGTACATTTCTTTGTGATTCTGTAACACTCGTCCACAGTGCTCAAAGATGGGTGATCTTTACCGAGGCCCTCTGTTTATTGCAAATCTTGTTGCGCGTTTGTTTTCTTTATTATTTCTCCTTAGCAAGGCTAACCTTCAGTTCGTTGCTCTGACAATGGAACTGTAACAATCCCGTTTAGTGAGATGTTGAAATTTCTGTTCCTCTTGTGATGAAAGTGACAAGCCATCGTCATATCAGTGTGGGAAAGATTATCCCACTTCTTGTTTCTTTCGAGTTAGCAGACAAATAACAAATCAATTCAGTCTGTTGACAAGATTAGATTGTTAGAAACTTCCTCTCGTGGCTATCATTCCAACCACGAATTGAGCTAATGTTTTGTTCATCTTTTAAAAAGCAAAACCTAACACTTGGCTTTCATTGTTTTGTGGGAATTCTTTTTAATTTGTCTGGAGATGTTAGACACATTTTAACAGTGTACGATTTTTTTTTTTTTTCGTGAATTCCATCTTGTAATAAACATAACTTTTAGGTTCTTGTAACAAAACAAGTAACTAACAAATCTGTTTGAATAGTGGACATGTGAGTAGGAAGTCTCCTAAGACTGTTTTTTACTCCAGTTTACTAATATTTCCTTCTTCGTCTAATTGGGGAGGAGATTCTATAAAAACGAACATATTGAAATTATATATAATTATACAGTTATATATATTTCCAAGATGTATTGTTGAATATAACATCAACGAATGTCTATTATGTTTAAACCAAGAGCCATTCTAAGCTTCATATAGTGACTTTAGTTTCGGGAGAAAACAAAGACAAAAACGGTCACGGAATAGCAGACGCTGTCCGTAAATTCGTATGACGCAACCGTTATCGTCGCATAGCAAATATCTATGTAAACATAACAGGATGCCATATTTGATGGTGAACATCTGTGTTGTAATGTCCATATAAACACTCTGATGATGGCTCATGTGAGCTGAAAGCTTAGATTGAGGAACAGCATAATAAAAAATATCCAAATGTTGGACAGTTTTTGTCTTTTTCTCCTGGAACTAAAAGCC
The DNA here is from genome assembly GCA_963932145.1 of Acanthosepion lycidas. Lineage (NCBI taxonomy): Eukaryota > Metazoa > Mollusca > Cephalopoda > Sepiida > Sepiidae > Acanthosepion > Acanthosepion lycidas. The sequence goes on along the minus strand of OZ010587.1, from coordinate 108,795,496 downwards.
AAGCCACTATACGAGGCTTAGAGCGACTCATGATCAAACATAAGAGACATTTGTTGTCTCTTACATTTAACAGTATATGTTTGAATGACGATCTGCTGTCCCAGTACACACACACACACACACACCCACACACACACACACATATATATATATATATATATATATCTATATATAATGTGTGTGTAAAATAGTGTACAATTCCAACGTTCGTAACATTCAGTTTAAAAGAGGGCTCAATACAATGTAGAGCAATATTCTTGATGTTAGGATATTACATCAAGAACATGTCAAAAAAAAAAAAAAAAAAAAAAAAAAACTCTCCACAAATGCAGTCGTGTTTCGATGCGAATCAACGCATTTCATCAGGCGTTAGTAAATAACTAGACCAGTTATTCATATCGAAACACGACTGCCTTTGTGTAGCGTTTTTTGACATATTGTTGATGTAATATCTTAAAATAAAGGGTATATATATATATGTGTGTGTGTGTGAAAGATTTCTGTGTAAAGTGATGTCCTTGTTAACTTCTGCGCTTTCTGATCTACCAATGACGTCAGTTAATTGGACTGAGGGTGATTTCATGTTTAACTGAAATGTTATGACCAATAAAATATGGTTATGAAGTTAATTTAGTGTTATCTTATCGTGAAACACTGTTGTGAATGACTGACGTCCAGTTAATATCATGAAATTTAAAATGTTTTTAATAAACGTCTGTAGTCGGCTTGTAACAACAATAATGGCTGATTTCTCGTTTCCGAATATACACGCCTGATAGAGTGGTTAGCTAATCCCTGTTGCAAACGCCTGCTCTGGCATATTATTGTCTGCACCCACAGTCAACATGTTGTTTATACTTCAACTATGCGAATCTTGGTTTTCGTGTGAGAGCTGATAATTTGACATGATCATTATTTGAAGAGATTCAACACGTTCACCCCCCCCCCCGACTTGTATACGGTATTTAATTTTTTTCTAGCATATATTTTAACCTGTATCGGTTGTTTTCAAATTTTAGGGAGAATTTTTTTTAAAGAGTAGACTAGTTATTTTTCAAATTATTTATATTTTGCCCGTTTAAAATTCCATCGCATCTTGGCGATTTTTAAAGCAAAAACGGCCCCTTTTTATTATAGAGAAACATATTGATCTTTTTTCGAGTATGTGACATTATTTCAATATATTTTTTTTATAACTTCTTTTTTCCCTACTTTTTGAGAGAGAGAGAGAAATCTCGTATAAACTTCCTTTCTCTTATGACTGAAGGGTTCACTTGACCTGGGTTCTAAGTTATTTTTTTATGTTATTGGGAACTAGAAAGAGAGCACATGTGTACGTAATGAGAAAGCCTTTGACATATTTCAGACGATAGTGTTCCTCGCTTGAGGACCCTACCCCCAAATCTGTCTGTGGTAAGCCGATAGCTGAAAATGGATTAACAAAACGTGATTTTACGGTTTGAATTACGAGACAGGAAGGAATAATAATAATAATAATATGAAATTTATTTAAATATGATGTGTATACTCAACAGCTACTAAAAAGTAGGAATGGCGTTTGTATTTTCTTTCTCTCTGACATCGTCTGGACCTCGGTATGAGGTAGGGTCTGCAATTAAATTTCCACACGCTGTTTGGTGGGTGAAGGTCAGGATTTCGAATGCTGAATATTTTAAAGCATGTGGGTCTTTCCCACTTAGAAAATTGATGATGTCTCCATTTAACCTTGAATATAAAGAATTACGATATCCACGCCCCTAATTCTTATCCGCGGAGGATAGGTGCTGAAACAAATGTTAAATGTCTAAAACCGTAGATAGTACCAAATCCGATGTACACTGTTTTGCTACATACAGATATCATACATACCTCGTCCTGAGCATATTGATCAGGAGACTGGATGTTTTTAGAAACACCTTAACTGTTGTTGTTCTCAGGTCTACTCTGACCTGCGGTGGTAGCACCTGTTAGGGTCCCAGCTATGGGCAAATAGTGAACCCCCAAACAAAAAGCAACAGGACATTTTCATAATAAAATGACTAAAAAAAACATTTTTATAGGAAAATGTCAATCAATGTAACACTAAAATATAAAATACATTTTTATAGTAAAATTACCAACAATACATTTTATCATCTACAAAATATATACCTAAACATAGCTTTACTCTGAAAATTATGTACAAAATATCTGTAGTTAAAAAGCATAAAATTACGTACAAAGGATTTAGATTTCAGCATTAAATAACCCATAGAGATGTTGATATGCCACCACACAAAATCAACATGAAAGGACTCTTTCATGACATTAATCCATATAATATCCCACAATTTCTTAAAGAAACCAAACTGTATTGCAAAATATAACTTCAACAAAACTACAACATAAAACATGCATATCACCAGCTCTAGTGATCACGTCCACACAACATGTATATGCACAAAAGCTGAGTATCATCTACCATGTATTCAATTGTGAAAGCAGAATAACATATATCACATTTTTACACTATTTACATTATACAGACTATTGTCCTCATCTTTGTCGCCCTATTTATTACAACGTTTCGGCTATTGTACGCTCCGGCCTTCTTCAGGTGGTTGGAATGTCGAAGTGAACCCTTTATTTCGCTCACTGGGGTAGACTCTTCTAGTTCTACGTGCTATGTTTAATGGATTATCTCCTGTTAATTCCGCTCTCCAAGTTCTCCACCGCCTTAACCAGATATTGGTTATCCACTGTGCACAGTGGATAAAGGCGTAAGTTAGATCCAGTGACAGGACCCAAAGAGTGTGAGTTCAATTCCTGGTTAAGGCGGTGGAGAACTTGGAGAGAGGAATTAACAGGAGATAACTGATATCCATTAGACATGGCATGTGGAACTAGAACAGTCTATCCCAGTGAGCGAAATAAAGGGTTCATTTCGACATTCCAACCACTTGAAAAAGGTCGGAGCGTACAACGGCCGAAACGTACTGGTGAAGAAACAAATTAGTTTTACATACCTATGGTAAAGCATAACCTACAAATAAGACATACGATGTGTCGAATAATAATTAACGAATTAGAACAATTCTAATACAAGACACCGTCATCATCTTGCTTCTTTATCTTCATAATCATTTCCTATCACTTCCTGTTTCCGTCATACATACCGTAATTCTCCGTGTATAATACGCACTTTTTTCTAAAAAAATAAGCAAAATCAGGGGTGCGTATTATGCACAGCTACAAAACATCTTTAAAAAATTGCCGTAAAATAAAATAAGAATTATAAAACTAAATTAGAATAATATTATTATATGTTTAAAACCGCTTTTAAAATAAGAGTAGGAAACATTGATCGTAATGAAATCGGACAAGTACAATTTATAGAGTTTGATTATCAAATAAAGGGTGCGCATTATGCATGAGAAGAAGCATTTTCCCACACTCTCAGCATACTTTTAGGTGCGCATATTATGGATGAAGGCGTATTACACATGAGGAATTACGGTATCTTATTAATCGTTTGTATTTTGTGTATAACCCTCTGTCTTAAGTGACCATCGAGCCTTGTATTGGGTGAATTTGAGTATAAAAAATGATTTCTTTGACGACCATTTAGCGGATATCTTTAAAAATGCAGTAGTGATTTATTGTTCGTTCAGTAAATGGGGTCGATAAGCAATCATTTTTTTCTCGGTTTTAACAAAACAAATTGAATTATTGTCAGCTTATTAAATTAATATCAGTTTCGAATAATAATAATCTTCACCCTGTCATAGGAAAGTTAATTCAATTTTTTCGGTTAAGAAAAAAAGTTACTTAGAAGCGTACAATAAAACGTTAGGTTTACGGTCACATCACCTGCAAACACCGGTTTCGTACGATCACAGCGTTAAGCAACGTCGAGCCTGGTCAGTAACTATATGGGTGACCACTTGGAAATACCAGGTTCTGTAGCCTGAGTGTGCAGGTGAGGTAGTGGATAATGGCTCAGAATTGTTAATCGGAGAGCAGAGTTCCAATTCCAGGTGGGTTCGTTATATTCAATTACGCGCAAATACCCTTGGGAAGGGTATGAATACACATTGTGTCCCTCCCAACTATGAATTAATTAGTAAGACTTGTATCACTAAACTATTATCATCTCTAAAAAATTCTTACAATCTAAAAATATTTTATGGTTTTAATTAACCTTCTAAGGGTTGATAAACCGTATAAAACGAATCAATCAAACGATAAATCGCTAGACTTTTTCGGAAACGTGCCTAGTAAACGATAGTCGAGTCAAGATTTGTTCTTGTTAGTTATTGTGCTTAGCTTCATTTTGGCCCAAGGTCATAAATATAGGGAATGCCGTGAAGATAGAACTCTGTAGTAATTGTCAAGCAAAGTAATTTAGTAAACATTACATCGCACTGAGATACCAACTATTTTGGTTTTGACTCTAGGCCATAAATAGTAGGAACCCAGCAAGGCTCGGACTCACAACTCAATAAAAATGGTCAAATAGAATAGCTCATTACTCCAAATTCAGTGATCCATTCTTATTATGAATAACAACAATTCTAGTCTACAATTTTTCTTGTTTGTTTAGCAAGTCTAGAGCTTCTAAGCTTTTCACTTAAAGGAAGAATTTTACAACTTTTATTTGTTTCATCCGAATCGTTAATTGTGCGTTATGGGACCCTTTATTAATCAAACCCGTAAGATTTGTTTATTGCTATGGCTGACCGCGAGGAAAAGAGCACTGTACAAAGACTAGAAAGACTACTGATCCAGTTTATAATAATTACTTTCAAATTTGCTAAACACTGATAAACCCGAAAGCTGCTAAAGTTATACAGAAGTATTAAGGCGCGAGTAGGGACAACTCAACACTGTCGACTCAGCGCCGAGACAACTCAGCACCAGAAAGCATAAATTTTTTTTGTAACCGAGTAAAAGTAATTTATTAATGATTAAAACCTTAATTAGTGAATATTTTAAAATTATTTTTAATAATGTAAATCATAAAGAAATTTTATTTTTTTTAATAATGTAAAAATATAAAAGCTGAAATTTTGGGATATGTCTAGACATAGTTTAGCGCATCTCATTCAGTTTCCATATACTTTTGTTTTTATCACTTTGCCATTAATTATCCCACATTATGTTAACAGAAGGCTATATTTAGATGAAAAAAAATGCTACTTTTAATTAATACAAAGCAATTTACTAAGGACAAAATATATAGAAAGTGCTTTGATTACTAGATCACAGTTAATTTGTGTCCAGGTCCTTACAATATTTCGCCTTTCTTGGCAGATCTTCCGTTATCACAATGTGGGATACTTACTAACAAAATGTGATAAAAACAAAAGCTGAAGGAAATTGAATGAGATCTGCTAAACTGCCCGTCCAGACACATCTGGGTTGGGGAGGGGCAGATTTATAATAATAAAAAAAAAAAAAATTTCGGCGTTCCCACATATTCAGCATTTCTTTTTTTTTTTCTCTCTCTCTCTACACACACACAGTGTGTTTAAACTTTTGTTATAGCTCAGTGGAAATGTGCTCATTATCGGTGGTAGGAGATATAGTGCAGACAACATTGCATAACGACTGGTAGTTTCACGCTTTAAGCAATCCTCAGATGATGGACACATAGATCTACACCGAATGGCGATAGTCTTTCATGCTTAAATGCAATATTTAAGTCACGCACACACATATATATATTTTAAGACATTTTTATGTTTATACATTCTTTTTATAGATACAAATATTTAAGTAAATGCTTTGTTTTCTAATAAACAGTATTTATAACATTTACCGGCCTGAAAGTCCTAGAAATTTTCATAGAAAATATTCGTCCTCCGATAGGAAGCGAACCTGTATCCTATACGGAACCGTCATTTAACTTGACGTGCTCTTAACCGATCGAGCCACAGAGGATCGTTCGATTTGCAAGGTCGAATTTACTGCCTTTAAACTTCAATCTTTCATGAATCTCTCACGTACATTCATATCTGCTCAAAGTGTATCCAAATGTAAACAAATAAAATAATTGTCGGACTTTGTCTATTTCATAATGTGTGTGTGTGTATATATATATATATATATAAATGAATACCCATAATATCCCACGTTGACAGCATAACTCGGAGTTTCATGCAGTTATACAGTCATCAAGTGCTGAATACTCACTTTTTATGACACCTGAGTAATATATATATATATATATATGTCCGTGCAAGTAGACGTATGTTTTTTTTTACCACACACACATATATATATATATATAGAGAGAGAGAGAGGCATGGAATTTTGAAATATCGTGTACATTATATACTCGAGTATAGTGCAAGATTTTATGATTACATTTTTCCACATAAAATAAGAGTTCGCACTGTACACAGAAGAGGTTAAAAAATCATTAGTTTTCGCTGACCGGTTGCACTATACACAGATAAATTTTCAGGGTCGCACTATACAAGATGTCGACTTATACACGAGTATATACAGTACGACGAGTTAACAAACTTGCTGGATATTTTGGCGAATCCTCCAAGCTATTTTCCACCCCATCAAAAATACTTGTCGACTTTAGTTTATGGTAGCTCTTATGAAATTAAACCTTCTCATAACAAAGAATAAATGCTGTATTAAACTTCAATTAACAAAATATCTTGTAATTGTGATGTTTTCTTTTTGACTTGGTCGAAAGGGACAAATTAGTTATTTCTTAAATTGCATTTAATTTGTTTTTTTCTGTGATGCAGTATATCCAAAACCTTTCTCACGCAGTGAGGAAGTTTATCCTCTCGATACCCACGCAGTCTAATCCCCACCCCCACTGTAATACTGACGAGAATATTTCAAGCTGACCAATCGTAAAGTCTTAAAGCGTCTGTGTTGTGCACTTTTTGTAAATTCTATGTGGTTTGTAAAATGTATCTCACCGATTACTTTGATGCTAAATATACCCACACCACAAATCCTAACAAATTTGCTCCAGTTCTCGCATATAATTCTTTGGTATGATATTTGAAACTGGCTTCGCACTCTGCGAAACTGGCTGTTTACACAGGATTAAGGGAGGATTTCTTTTCACACCAAAGTTAAGTCATCGCTACAAACAAAGCAGCATTTCTAGGAAGACGTAAACAGAAACGAATCAGGGACATTATTCAAACGAAAAACAGTCATTTTTTTTATTTGAATGAAAAGCGAATGTAATTTAAAATGAGATGCACTCGATTGGGTTAGAACAAAAGTTTGTAGCGTTTTGATAAGAGAATCTCAAAGACAATATTTAGATAATTGTATTAGGTTATCACAGATGATAACCTTCATAGGAATGAATAAAACGCTTCTGAAATGTTAAATAACTAATTTATTTAGTTGAAATAGGCAGCATGTTTTTAAATGACTGATCCCCAACGCACCTCTAAATTCTTGAACCCATGTTTAAAACAATTCTCATCCTTTGATCTGATAAACAGTTCAAATACTTCGATTATCTCTTCCTTATTGGAGAATGTTTTATTGCGTATGAAAAATCTCAAATGTTTAAATAAGTGATAATCGATAGGAGAGATATTAGGTGAGTATAGAGGACGAGGCGAAATTTCATAATTCAGGCTAATGCAGCTTTTGGGCAGTCGATTGAGAAGCCGAGCGGCCGTGCGTTGTCTTGCAGTAAAATTGGGCCATCCCTTTTCACAAGTCTACGATGTTTCTTTTTCAATTTTTCGTTTATACACTCAATTTCTCAGCAATACGAGGTTTCTGTTATAGTTTTCCCATGATGCAAGAATAACAATGAATAACCCCATTGAAAGACCACAATACAGTAACTTTTTAAGGTGCTGTCGAAAGTTTGGATATTGTTTTAGTGATTCATTTGCATCTAACCACTGGCCTATTCTCTTACTGTTGTCAAAGAGTATCCATTGCTCATCGCATGTAATGATTCTATGCAAAAATGCTACGTTTTCTCATTTTGTCCTCATACGGTAAGATTACTCGACATTGTTTCATTTTCATTGCGTTTGAGTAACAATAAATCGAAGCAAAAAATATCTGGAATAAATCAAGATTTTTTTATATACTAAAGAGGTTACTAAAAATATCTGGAATAAATCTAGATTTTTTTTTTTATATGCTAAAGAAGTTGATAAAAAAAATTTTCATTAGACAATCGGATCAACAACGAATCAAAAATGGGTCATTACTTGTGTGACAACCTAACATATGCTATTTTGTTCCACTGTCTTCGAGACAGTTTCATGATTCTAGCCTCTCAGAACGTGGAATCTTTCTCGTTGAGGAATTCGTCTTAGTGCTTTTTTTATAGGCTTAAGTTAATTTTGTAGGGATTGAAATGAACAGCAATCCAGAGATCCAATGACACGTCAATATGTCGGGTGTCGTCCATCAGTTTTTGTTGCGTTTGGCCAGAAAATCGCAGATGGAAATGCGGTGCATTACATTTTTTTTTTATTTTTTTATTTTTTTTTTTTTTTACGTTAAATTGTGAGGCACCTAAACAGGGTAGACATCCATGTCTTTTCTAAGTCTTTTCGCTGATATGAGATATGTGGAGCATCTCTACAATGCACCGTGTCATTTGGCCTGGGTTATTTTTAATCACCATTACCATTTGGTTGTCATCAACAATTGCAGGCCTGCCGGAACGTTCTCGGTGTTCCAGATCAAAATTTCCCCTTTTGACCCATCTCCATAAATGGCACATCTCGTCTTTTGCTGTTTGTATATCTTTTTTCTATTAATTTACGTTCTTTTTATAGATACAAATATTTAAGTAAATGCTCTATTTGTAATAAACAGTATTAACAGCATTTACCGGCCTGAATGTCCGAGAGATTTTCATAGAAATTATGTGTCCTCCGACAGGAATCAAACCTGTATCCTATACGGAACCGTCATATAGCCTGACGTGGTTTTACCGATTGAGCCACAGAGGAGCTTTTCGGTTAGCAAGGTCGATTTTACTGTTTTTAAACTACAATTCTCCATGATTTTCTCTCGTACGTTCATATCTGCTCGATGCTTATCCAAATGTAAAGAAATGACGTCACACATTATGAAATAAACAAAATCCGACAATTATTTTAAGACTTTCTTTTTATGTTCATACGTTCTTTTTTATAGATACAAATATTTATGTAAATGCTCTGTTTATAATAAACAGTATTAAACAACATTTACCGGCCTGAATGTCCGAGAAATTTTCATAGTCGCAGGACGCATATAAAGAAATATTACTGGGATGAGATTTTTTTTTTCCACATTATTTCCATTTGGAGTCTCGTCTTTGTCATCATAACGTTTCTCCCGCTGTGCATTCTGTCTTTCTCCAGGTATCTTTCAATCCAGGAAACCTTTAAGGAATCTCAAACTGAAACCTTCGACGTCCATATCCACGGATATCTCGCCTTGTTCTTAGTACAGCTCAGTTATTGTTCGTCATGTTTTCAACACTTGCAATATGATTTCTAAAAATAAAGAACTAGGGACAAGACAAATGAACACTTAATTTTATTTATTACTATTAATTCACTATCTCTCGATATTGAGCACTATTGTATACAAAGGCTGTTATGATTACTTGCATTATTTACATTATTCGGACTGTTATCTTCATTTTCATTGCCATATTCACAACGTTTCGGCCTCTATATCTCTGAGATAAGGTATTATGATTACTTGCATTATTTACATTATTCGGACTGTTAAACTGTTGATCGAATTGTTGAGAAATCAAATCGCAGTCCTTGCGCAACAAGAGACCCCTTTTTTTTTTTTTTTTTTTTTTTTCAGTTTGCTTTAACCATAATAACTGTCACATTGCATATTTTTTGGTTTATATATAAAGATAGCCTGGAGAGTATTGGGCTCCGTCAGGCTACTTTGGCCATGCCATACCACTTCTGCTACGACGGCAGTGCATGTAGAGCCCCTACGAGTTACGCGACTCGTGATCGTGATATAAAGATTATATTACTCAATCTTGAACAAGTTTCGGGAACAGGCCATCTTCAGACAATAGGGGAGCGTTTGGATATTTTAGGATTATATTCTCCAAGCCGAGGTTTTACGCTATTGGAATTACTGGGTTATTGAGATTTTTGTGTACTTTCAAGTTAAGATGGTGTATTTTTGCTTGGGCGTATACCGCATAGGTTGTTTTTTTTTTTTTAATTTTTGCTTGTCTATTTTGACAAGTAATTATGATATATATATATATATATATATATATATATATATATATATTAGTGGCAGTTAACTATTGCGGGCTAGACGTCAGCAGCCTAATGTATTTTCATGTGACATTTCAGACAACCCGAGCTTTTAATATATATTTAGTAGACCATAAAATCATGCTATTTTAAAGTGATATTCGATCAATTTTGATCATCTTATTTACATAATTAACTAATTTTCCTATCGATTTGTTGAATATCTGTGCCTCGAAAACTGCAGATAAATTCAATAAATCGATTTTAGAAATGGTTACTAATACGAAGATATAATCAAAATTGAGAAAAATGGCACCCTAAAATACTATGACGTACCCGAAACCGGCTTCCCTATGTGACCCATCATACCAGGAATTGCAAATGTTTCCCATAGACTAGCAAATACTATAGCCCCATTCCATGAAACAATTTGTCCACACACACCTCACTTCCTCTATTTTATATATATATATATATATATATATATATATATATATATATATTAATGCTTATTTGAATGGAACCCCGTTTGGTAGTCATTACATAAATTAGAAATTCGCCTGTATTTATAAAAATGAATGCAAATATGTTTAAATTTATATTACAAATTTTCTGCCTCAAGGTCACCCGAAAGATACTTTGTGGCTGCTGACAAGTGGGGTCATTAGGCCCATACGAAATTTTGTTCCCCCTTTTCATACAATACATAGTCTGGAAAATGTCATTCCCCTCACGGTGGCTGGGCTGCCCTAATTTTCGCTGTCACTTAATTTTCCGTTTTCCATGTACTGTGGGTCCCCCCTTTTTTATTGAAGGTAAATTCGTACGATTAAATTTTCCTCATCTGATAACTTTTCACTGACAGTATTAATAATGGTCAGAGAAGACAATAACCTTTGGCAACTAGAGAAAATAGATCGCGTCGGGTTTTGATTAAAATGTAATCTAGATAGCGCCATGAAAACGGGCAATACTGGAAAAGTTGCTCACACGAAACTGTCGAAAGAAAAAAAAATCTTTAAAAGGGACAGTAGGTTGTGAAATAAATAAGGAAAACTTTGAATAGAAAGTGGAGCTCTCTAGCGTAAGGAGATTAAATAAATGAAGGCAAATGACTTCAGTCACAAAAGACTGTAATAAAGGTAGGCACGATAATGGGGAATGACGCGATAAAGCGGAACGATAGTGAGTAGATTTTATGTGACCGCCTTAAAATAATGGCGAATAGTTGGTGCGGGGTGGTTAGTGTCTACACATTTGTTGCAAGAAGCGTTCAATGATCTCTATAAATAATCCTGTCATTGTCCAAACCAACGTTGACTCTGTTGTCATAAGTCGTCGTAGTTTCTGTCTATAAATATCCAATAATAAATTATGTCAGTCTGACAACATTGTTACACTCTTTTTTCAGGGTAAGAAAAACATTGTATATATATTCTTGGCGGAGTAGGTAATGGCTGCTCCAGTTACTGCTACGCAGTAACTACTTATTTAAGACTTTGTATACTGAGAAAGACAATATTCGGAAAATGAACAAATTGGACTTGGTCTGAACAGTAACATCAGCAAAAACAAACGCCAGCTAATATCTGTCTATATTTCTGAGATGAGGTATTATGTACATTATTCGGACTATTGTCCTCATCTTTGTCGCCATATTTATTACGTTTCGGCCCTTCAGTATCTGTCTATATTTTTGAGATGAGGTATTATGTACATTATTTACAATATTAGGACTATTGTCCTCATCTTTGTCGCCATATTTATTACAACGTTTCGGTCGTTGTACGCTTCGGCCTTCTTCAGGTGGTTGGACGGCATGAAAGTTAAAGATTGCCAAAGGGAGATTCAGAGTGGAATTAACAGGAGATAACTGATAACTGACATCCATGAAACATGGCACGTGGAACTAGAACAGTTTACCCCAGTGAGCGAAATAAAAGGTTCAGTTCGACATTCCAATCACCTGAAGAAGGCCGGAGCGTACAACGGTCGAAACGTTGTAATAAATATGGCGACAACGATGAGAACAATAGTCCGAATAATGCCAACTGATATGTTTAGAGACAGAATGCAAACAGTAAATGGAGGAATAATGTTGGAAAGTATCAGAGCGTGTCTATAATACAGCTCACTGTTCAAGAAAAACATACAGCAAACAATGGATCCAGAATGACCAGCTAACAAAGCAATGGAGTTTTACTTTGAAAAGACTGACTTCAAAAAGTTCAAAGTTCATAAGAGTTGGTAGATAGTAGCCTCATCAAACTGATTTTGAAGAAACTCAGCAATTTCGATCCTTGAAACTGTTCCTCGTAGCTTAGATGTGGCACAAGGCCGAAAGTATGGGGCACCCAGTGAAGATCGAACTCACTAATCAGTCGTAATTCCTCTAGCGAGACAAGTTTGCTAACCATTACACCAACATCAAAGTGCCCGAATAGTGTACTTATAAGAAAGTCAAATTATAGGAATTTGGTAGGCCAGCTACACTACCAAAAATCTTTTACAAGCTTAATTAAATGCTCAATATAATTATCATTAAATTATAGAGCATGTGTAGACATTACAAGTATAAACGATAAAAAATGAAAACCATCGGCCGCCTTACATGTAATTCAAGTTTTGCTTTAAGGACCAAATAGAGTTATTGTTTTTATCCTTTGTACTTTAATCTGTTATTGTATATATATATATATATATATATATATATATATATATAATTTGACCAACACAAGAACAGACCAAAATTAATAAAAAAATGAAAACTACAGATAGTTCACTTTCTTCAGAAACAGTCATTCACTCCTTTAGTTCACTGCTACTAACAAACATCATCTCCTGATGGTGGCCGAAACTAGTCGGGGAACCAAATTGAAATAATAAAACACATATATATATATATATATATATATATATATATATATATATATATATATATATATAGTATAAAAATGACAATTGTAAAAAAAAAAAAATCTTACTTCTTACCGACGCGTTTTTCTTCTTGCGATCTTTTCAAAGCAAAGATTGGAAGCGAAATGTTTTGTCTTTATTCTGGAATCCGATTCAGCTACCGAGTATAATGATCAAAACTGTTTCGATTTAAGATCATGAATTAAACATGTTCTCTCATCTTCAGTGACATTGTCTACTGATTCGACAATATTTTGCCAGTCTTTTCTGTCTTGTGCGAGTCTGCGGATTTGTTGAAGATCTTCCTTGATTACCAAACAACAAATTTAAAAGAACTTTTTTTAAAAAAAACTGTTCCACGTTTTATATTCCAATTTCTAAAAGAAATTAAACAAATTTAAAAAATATAATTTAAAAAATATAGCCATAACTGCTATTAGTCTTACTATTTAAAATAAAAACCCATTTTTGACATGTTTAAATAAATGGCTTTATTTAGAGAAAACATTAAACTTCGTTATTAAATGACCCAATGTTTTCCGACATCAAAGTCTCTTCACCATCATTTTTATTTATTGTTACTTATTTATCAACTTACTCATAAGTAAATACAAACCTCCCCCTTCTGCTTAAAGACAATGACTTATTCGACCGCCGCAATAAGTTTGTAGGAAATTTCTTCTCATCCTAGAAAAAAACCTTAACAGTAACCTTAAAGAGGTTGAAAAATTCTCAATATCTATTAAAGAGAAGAGAAAAAAAAGGCCTTAGTAGACAAGTGGCGCTGCACAGGAAAGAGGGTAGAGTGGGTCCCGTTCACTTTGTGACCCTCGTTTCGTGTGAATGGCCTAGAGGCTTGATCTAATTAAGTTTTCCTAGCGTACGTACATGCCCATTCCCACCGCTCGCCTGTAAGTGAGAAAAAAGCGGAAAGTGGGGGGGGGGACTAATTCATGTATGTAGGATTCATTTTATTATAGATACGTAATAGAAACTAATACAGTAAAAGCTTAAAAGAAAATGAGGGTACATAGATATTTCTTAACTTTAATAGTATGGCACACGGCCAGATGTGTGAAGATAGAAAGATTACATTGCGCCATGGTTAGAAACAGTGGCCCCGGGGGGTGGATATGCGTAACTATAGGGGAAGGAGAAAATAAAGGTATGTAACGATAAACAAAAAGTGTGTCTCTATCTCCTTGCTTGTTGAGTCTACAATGAGTTAAATCTGGTATTCCTAACCAGTCACCCATCAAGGTACTGACCAGGCTCGACGTTGCTTAACTTCGGTGATCGCACGGGAATCGGTGTTTCAGCGTGATATGGTCAGAAGCTGACACTTAATGTTGAAGTTTTCGCTCTTCTTTCTCATATAAGAGTAATTGTTCTGTTTCAGCAAGTTTTTCGAAATCTTGAATGTGGTTTTCATTAGAGAAGGTTTTCCTCATCCTTCAAATCTACCATTCGTCCTTGCATTGAATACTGTTGCCATATATGGTCTAGTGCCCCCACTGTTCAAATCGAGGCCTTCGACAAAATCCAGTGCTTTTCCTCTGTCTTTTCTACAAATATTTATCATGGCAACTGCTCTGACGAGCTACTTTCACTGGTACCCCAATTTAAGCGTGCTACTAGATTGGCACCTCGGTCCCACCCTTTCACTGTCGAAACGGTTAAATGTAACTGCCTTTTCTACTCCAACAGCTTCTTCTCTCGCCCTTCCCGACAGTGGAACTCTCTTCCTCTTACTTATTTCCCTGATAGCTATAAGCTTCAAATATATTTGTCAATCGATATCTTCTGATGCCTTGATCTTGATCACAGTCGTTCTCTTTATCCTTTCCTCAAACACCTCTTACTCTCAATCCTCTGTAACCCCTTGCGTGCTAGTGGCACTCCCACTTTGCTTGGGGAGAAATGCTTAAAAAAAATTATAAAATTTTTCAGCGATCGAAAAGGGAAACAATTGGTTAGTACAGGGGGTTTGGTGAACATGGCAGATGGGACAGATGAGATAGCCGAGTTTCAACATTTTTTTTTGTTTTTGTTCTATGTGCTCTTGCATTTTCCCATAGACGAAAACAACGTTTTTCAACCAAACTTCTATGGACAGGTTGCAGCTGCTGGACGTGTAAATGTGCATTTAGTGTTTCTTTGCATCTTGAAAACTCTAAATGAATCCCAACAATCCCACCACACGCACAACATTCCCTTTCTTCCATGTATTTTGCGGGCCAGTCTTGAAGATTTATCCATGTCAATCCACCGCATTTTGCGTTGAACATTTTTGTATGCAACCCACTTTTCATCACTTGTTATGATATATTTAAGGAACGCTTAATTAGAATGATACATTCGTTATTACAATTGGTTCTCAAAAATGGAAATTATTTCTGACTCGACCCAATATTTATTTCTTCCTGAGATTAGGCGTAATTCTCCCTCTCTGTCTTTTCTGGTACTTTCTATAGGAATTTCAGAATTGTTAATTTTCTCAAGAAGGCAGTTGAATTTTGAATTGTTTTACTCAATCTTGTTGGGTTATCAAATATATGTTGGACTGCCTTAGTAGCATCTGGCCTTCGAATCTGAGAGTTGCTCAAATTTTATAACAGAAATACACATCAGAAGAAGGTTAATAATTTTTTCTGACAAAAGAAAGAAGAATCTGCCAACAAAATTTAAAACGTATAACATGCCTTCTCTTCGACTCTCTAAAGGAAAATTAGTGGATGTTGCAAAAGACTTCATGTTGCAGAGGACTGTCTCTGCTCACCAGTCCGGGACGCGTGTTTTCTCTCCGGTGTCTAAGCAACCACTATCTCTGTGTAAAACCAAATTTCGCTGATTGTCTGGAAAGGATGACATGACCGGCCAGCGCAGTGTATAGAAATTGTGAGGAGAAGGAAAGTTATCCCACTAGCTTGTTCATTACCAAGCATATTTTTAATATTGTAAGAATTTTTTTTTTTTTTTTTTAAAAACAAAACAAAAAACAAAATATTGTAAGACGACTTGTCTGAGATTTCCCTCCCACTTTAATTATAGATGGTGTTAGTCTAGAAACTTCCAAATGGGATATTAGAGATGCTTTTAAGGATTTTTTGATTACTATGTTATTTGTTGATTATTATTTGTAACTTTTCCTCCATCGAGGCTTTTCTACAGTTATACATATTCCGACATTTTTCATTTCATAGCTTATTCACTCTGAAATTTCGATTAAAAAAAAATTAAATTTTTATGTGCTGATTTCGCCTTTAAATTATTTGCCACAGCTGCACGGGATGTTTTGCACCAAGTTCTTGGTCATTTTAATAATAAACTTCTCCTGGAGGTGGTTTTCATATATAAATCTAAATATCGAACCCAGTCAAAAGGTTTATATATATATATATATATATATATATATATATATATAGTTTTATTTCAATTAGGTTCCTCGCCGACTTTCGGCAAGCATGGCCATCATCAAGAGAAAAAAATCCTTTGTTAGTAGCAGTGAACTAAAGGAGTGAATGACTGTTTCTGAAGAAAGTGAACTTTATCTGTAGTTTTCATTTTTTTATCATTAATTTTGGTCTGTTCTTGTGTTGGTCAAATTATATATATATATATATATATACATACAATAACAGATTAAAGTACAAAGGATAAAAACAATAACTCTGTTTGGTCCTTAATTATCGTTTATACTTCTAATGTCTACACATGCTCTATAATTTAATGATAATTATATTGAGCATTTAATTAAGCTTGTAAAAGATATTTTTTGTAGTGTACCTGGCCTACCAAATTCCTATAATTTGACTTTCTTATAAGTACACTGTTCGGGCACTTTGATGTGGTGTAATGGTTAGCAAGCTTGTCTCGCTAGATGAATTACGACTGATTAGTGAGTTCGATCTTCACTGGGTGCCCCATACTTTCGGCCTTGTGCCACATCTAAGCTACACTTAAAAAACCGCCACGCATATAAACTGTTGAAAATCTATAAACATTTTTTTTTGTTCTGGGATCACATCCATTCTTTAAGAGACTTGATACTGAACAAATTGATATGTTCTTATCTCTGTATATACACATGTATTCGACCATCCCAACCAGAGACGTGGCATGTCAGTCAACACGGTAGACATTATTGAGAAAGTTCGTTTTAATGTCGCATTACATGGCTGTCACACGGTCACATCGTCTGCACCTACATAAAATTAACATATTCCTTTAATTTTGCGTGGTTTTTCAATTCATACATTATTTCCAGATTAAGATGATTAAAATTTGTACATAAGTTAAAATAATATAAAATGACCATAAAGGTAAAATATAAGATGAAGATGAAATCTGCACGACAAATTATTATTGTTGTTGTTATTTTATTTCTTTTGATTTCTGGTACACATATCTTTCGGGGTCCTGCACAGAGACCTAAGGTCAGAAATGGCATCATGACATTTTCCACTGACCAATTAACACACACACACACATATATATATATATATATATATATATATATATATATATATAAAGCCTTCGTAAGTTGTGGGCTATACTCGTGAAAATAATTTTTTGTATTTCTTTAAGGCATGGGCTTCCAGGAATCCCTTCAGTCAGTCTATTGGAATCTTTTCCAATCAATCCGAGGTCTCCAATTACAACAGGGATTGTTGATGTACCCATGTGCCACATTTTTGTGATTTCGATTTCAAAGTCCTTATATTTTGACAGATTTTTGAAGATCTTCGAAGATACATTGCAATCTGCAGGGACTGCCATATCAATAAGGAAACAATTTTTTGTTTGCGGTCTCTAATAACAATGTCAGGGTGGTTAGTTTTGATTGTTTTAGTATTTCTCTTGTATACACATTTCTATCCGGGTCCTAACCAGAGACCTAAAGTCCAAAATAGCTTCACGGCATTTCCACTGACAAATTAAAAAAAAACCTCTAAAATCACACACATTTTACATAAATAAAGCTCTTCGCAATGCGTGAGCTGTAATTGTGAGTACAATTTTTCCCATTCCTTTAAGGCATGAGCTACTAGGGATCATGTGCTACAGTTTTTAAATTTCCATTTCAACATCCTTATATTTTGTTAGTGTTTTTTTTTTTTTTTTGAAGATCTTCAAAAATCCATTACAATCTACAGGGACTGGCATATCAATAAGGAAGCACGTTCTATTTTTGTGGTCTCTAATCACGATGTCTGGGCGATTATCTTTGATTGTTCTGTCTGTCTGTATTGTAAAGTCCCTTAAAATTGTTACAGGTCCTATCTTTGTAACCGGGTCTGGGTGATGTTCATACTAGTTTCTTACTGTTTCCTTCCCGTAAAAGTTCCATATTTTCCAATGCAGATATCAGCCCATTCTATCATGCAGAATTTTATATTCAGTGGGTGCTAACACCGTGAAACCTCATACCAGATGGTCAATTATTACTGGATATATTGGGTCAACACAGTATGCGTGCTTGGTAATTTCTAGTTAGCAAGCATTGGGCCATTATTATTATTATTATTATTATTATTATTATTATTATTGGTGGAGGTGTCGCACATTTGACGAAGTAAATTCCATTCTCGACGCATGGTGTCAACAAAACTCCCCACAATTTGAGAACTTTTCAGTTAATCCTCATAGAGCAGTTTTCTGGGGATTTGCAATCTTGGTTTCAATTCTAATTTTCCCTAAGCACTCTTTCAAATTTCTAGGTGGTGTTCAAAGCACGCATATTATTACACGAATGGTCATGTTCCATGGCTTCTACACCCGAGCTAAACTTTGGTACCTTTCAATCTTTTCAGTTTCTTTGGAATCCACACCTCTATGGTATGGAATATTATTATTATTATTATTATTATTATTAGGTTTTGCCTTATTTAGTACAAATTGCATTAAAGTCTTAACTAGTGAATTTAAGAAACAATTTCTTTTTTTTTTTTTTGCGCGCGCGAGAAGATAAAAACGGATGAGGTGCCATGCAGTCAGAAAAACTAATTGTAATAACTGCACAGATAGAGATCTACCCAAAAGGATTAGAAGTAACAATGAGTAGGATTTCTTACAGTTCATATATTTTAGAACTTAGCGGAATTTCATCCACATTTGTTTGGGCCTTTAAAATCATTGCCAAAGCCCTGATAACAAGTAAATAAAAATACGAGTAAATAAAAATATACAAAATAAAAAATAAGTAAACAAATAAAAAAAAACAAATAACAATTAATCCAAATAAATAAATAAATTAACAAATCGCCCCCGCTAAAACAACCGTTAGAACTAATAAAAATAAGCATAAATAAGCAAAAACAAGTGAAAATAATAAATCCAATTAAATAAATTAAAAACTGTCCCCCGCCAAAATAACAGACTACGGCAAGCAATCTAAACATCGAATGAATAAATAGCTTTAATTATCTTTCCAGACAAAGACGATCAAATAAGATCTAAGCAACCCCACCGGTGATTTTTTTTTTTTTTTTTTTTTTTACAACGTTAATAAAACATCAAAAACCGATAAGAATAAATAATACAAAATGAAAAACAAATAAATAAATAAACAAACAAGCCACTCCCTCAAATTAACCACCAGAATAGATTACCCACAATGCACCACTGACCCATATATATAAATAGTCGAGGAAAAATCCAATATTCGCGGCCTGACAATTGCGCCTAGCATGAAACATCCTGTCGCCTCTGAGTGTTGACTTCAATGTTCACTTATATATCAGAGAGATATTGGCATAATCGTCATCCATCCCAAATAATAGTAGTCGATAGGTTCGCCAGTCGCCCAGTTCACACTCCTCCTCGACCTTTTGAACAGGTGAAGTTTATTTCTTGTTTCCTGTTTAGGATTGGGTTTCCATTCTTTTGCTTTCACTCTCAGTAACCCCTTGCGTCTTAGCAGCATTATCGCCTTGCTTGAGGTGAATTGATTAAAAACTATGTATGTGTATTGTTACCGCCATCGTATCTGGGACAGGAATGGCAGTTCGGCTGGCATTTTCTCCTCCCACCTCTACATTACTTTCCACGTCGTCTCTCACTTTAATTCCCCAGGCTCACCACTGAACTATCTGTCCCATTTCTCTACTTCCTGTCTCGAATGGGAGAATTGCATCTTTGGATGTGTTTTGGAAATCTATACTACTGTTAGATGAGCCGTATCACTCTACTCTCGTTTGTTTTGTTTGTTCATTGATGTAAGCAGAAAAAAGAAGAGTGTTGGGGGTGGGGTGAGGCAACTGGTCTGTTGCATTTGATAACATCATCTGTGTTGGAAAATCTTTTTACTTTTTTATTTAAAAAAAAATCGTTGTGATTTAATTCTTTCGTTGAAATGTTGCTGACGTCTAAAGCAAATAATTTTAGATCCCTTCCCGGAAGTTGATAATTCATCTGTCATGGCGATCTTCATAAAATCGTCGTGTCATAAAAATGGAAGGTTAAACAAAGTTACATTTATTGTGGAACATTAGCGCAAAGAAATAAATAATCAATGTTTTTACATTTAGAATTAGGTTGTTGGAACTTATATTAGGTTGATGCGGTTTTTGACGTATTTTTAAACGTCAAAAACCGACATTATTTTTGCACCAGACTAATATAAAATGTATATATTTATTACTTCAAACCTTGTTTTCAGTGGATATCCATGTTTGAGTAGTATTTTTTTTATTTTTTTTTTTTTTTTTAACCATATTTATTTCGTTTATTTACATTATTCGGACTGTTATCCTGATCTCCATTGGTATATTCATAACTTTCGCCTGTTGTACTCCCCGGCCTTCTTCAGGCGACTGGAATTTCGAATCGAACCCTTTATTTCATTCACCAGAGTAGATTGTTCTAGTTCCATGTGCCATGCCTCTTTCGGATGTCTCAGTTAGTTCCCTTTTAACTCAACTCAAGTTTTTTTTTAGTTCACCACTGTTGTAGCCTGGACACATGGCCGAGTTGATAAAGACGTTGGTTAGATCCAGTGACTAGACCCAAAGAGTTGTGAGTTCAATGCAAGGCTACTGTTTAAAAACACGGAACGTCTATCCAAATACGGGTATCCGCCAAAAATAATTCTTGAAGTAATAAAAATGTTGGAATAGAAAAATAAAATGCATTAATTTTTATATAATATCTAATGGTGAGTAACTGAATGACAAAATGATGAAAAATTCTATATGACGCGTTTTGTTCTTGAAGAATACGTCGATGTTAATCATACATCGAAAGGAATTTATAACAGATGTTTATATTTTCGCCCGCCTCCACCTCATCGCGAATGTTTTCCATTTGTCCGTGTCTGTCTCTTTCTCTCTCATATATTTTCTTCTTTTTATGTTCTATCCTTTCAGGACGTAAGCGATCATGACCCTCCACATTTTCCTGTCCCTTGTATTTTTAAATAAGTTTATTTCTGCCATCCATTTGCTCAAACCCATCAAATATGCTTGATATGTCTGCTTTCGTATGTCTCACTTTCCCTCACTCTGTCCTGTGAGTATCAGATTTTCCAAGCCCTCCTTCCTCATTACGTGTCCAAGAAATTTCAACTGCTTCATCCAGATGTTAAGTATGTTTTCTTTTTGCTTTTATTCTCTTCAAAACCTTGTCGTTGCTCACATGTTTGGCTCATGGTATCCTCAGCATCCTTCTGTAGAACGACATTTCTTTTGCTTCAAGTTTCTTCATCTTTACCATCTTTAAGCAGATTAAAAATGATATTTTCGGACTAATATTCACATCTTTGATGTTTCAACTGGTGTGTTTTATATCGTTCCTCAGGTGTATGTAGTTACCGCTAATCTTGGACGTGGGAGATCATGTCTCTTCCACAACTACTTTTGTAGTTCTAAATCCTCCTACTTCTTGTTCTACCAAACCATTTACACAATCTCATTAGGCAGTTTATTCGCCGTTTACCTTCTGCCATTCTTGGCTTCCATATGTCTTGTGAGTATCAAATTTTACAAGCTCTCTTTCCTCGTTTTTTAGAAATTTCAATTGTCACTGTCTGATTATAAGTGTCGTTTTTGCTAACTTTTTTCGCTAAAACTTCATTGTTCACATGTTTAGTTCACGGTATTCTCGACAACTTTCTGTAGAACCACATTTCTGTTGTCTCGAGTCTCTTCATTTGTCAGGTGATTGTCCAACATTCCCTGCCACATAGGACGGCTAGACTTCTGGACTAGAATTCATATTCAACTTTTGATAATAATTTGGGACAGTTGACAATTTTTGTCATTCAATTTTCTGGCTTGTCCTCCGTAGAGTCGTATCAACATTCATCTCTGTTGAAAATAATGAACTTACACTGACGGTTTGAAGTCATAGGATCGGTAGTATAGAAAGGTGATGGTGGTGGGGTCCTCATAATTTAACCCTATCCCAGGCAGTTTATTTTGGAGTTGTGGAAGGCGAGGTGGGTACCTGCCAATTTTAAAATACCACAGAGCTCCAAATAATGACTTATTTGCAGGATTATTTTCTTTTTACCTTTTTTATTTTAATTTTTTATTGGATCTAGAATTAGTGATGCTAGAGTTTGAAAAGTAAATAAAACAAATGCTTCGATGGAATCGTTTCATTTACAACGCAAAGAATTCATACTGAATGTACTTTGAAATATTTGTGTACTCAAGTAATAAAGTATTTTGTTTAGTTTATTGTAAATAGATTATATTCATATTGGGGATTTTTTAACTTCTTGTTTTTATTCCCCTCCCCCCACAAACAAAGAATTGTACAAATGGGGACTATTTTTTTTTTTTTTTTCCATAGAGACAATGAGGTATTATGGTGAATGTAGTAAGAAAAGCTAGTAAGAATGTGTTGTTTTGGTGTTAGGAATATTGTTTGTATGCTTGGTTCAGTGCTTGTGGCTAACTAAGTTTAAAATTAAGACAGATGAAGACCGTTCTTTTCCCCATCCCCTTTTTTTTAGGCCTTGTGCCACATTTTTTGTATTTTTCACAGAAATAAATATCGTAATAAAGTAGTTGTATTGTAAGGCTAAAGTAAGGATATTTGTATTTCTTATAAAATTACAAAAATCCTCACGTCAGTAAGAATATACTGACATCAGTAATTATGTAACAAAATGAATATCCACAATTACGTTTAGAATAACTCAAAATCTTTTCATAAGAATTTATTTTTATTATCCTATCTGAAATTTCAAATCAAAACCTTAAAAAACAACAAAAAAACAAAAAAACAAAACAAAAACAATACCACTTAATGGTTGTACGCGCGCGCAAAAAAGAAATACTCTTGCCTGAAATAGCTTTAACTAGATGTATAGGAATTCTAGTGATTTTTCTAAGCGTAGTTTAGATGTGACCCAAGGCCGAAAGTATAAGGCACCCAATGAGGATCGAACTCGCTATTTAGTCGTAAATGTTCTAGCGAGACAAGCTTGCTAGACATTACATCACCTCGAGGTGCCGAAAACGATTTTCTAAACGTAGCTTACGTGTGGCACAAGGTCGAAAGCATAGGGCACTCTATGAGGATCGAACTCGCTGTTCAGTTGTAATTATTCTAGCGAGGCAACAGATATGAAATCTTTTCCTGAAATTGTGGATTCTTTGTAAATCGCTCGATCTACAATGTCACATGTGTATCGAAATGGTAAACATTACCATCAACAGTGGACAGTGTAGGGGTAGAACATGCGTCTTTATTAATCGTGACCGGAGACGTCTGGCTAGATTGTGTCTGTGGTAAGAGACACGTGACACGGACTCAAATCATATCTACATTTAATGCTTCCGTCAGGGGTTACCCAAACGCATATCAAATAGGATGAGAAGATTCCCCCGGTGTATCCTATGACAACGGACACAGCTACTCGCCTGAGCTTGTGACATCGTTATTTGGGCCCGCGAGGCTGACAACTAAATGAATCATAGATCCAGCTGTTTCAGTTTCATGGTGAGGTTAGGTAGTGGCGCAGATTCCACAAGCCATGAATCCCAGTTTTCAACAAGTCTCATGTGTGGGGTGCATTTACATAGCAAGGGTTGTGTCCCTGGTTCAGCTAAACATGTCATTGTCCAGTAGACTCTATGTAATACTGCTCTGTGACCATCCATAGAATCTGTACTGTAACAACAATGAACTATTCTAGGAAGATAATGAACCGTGTCATCCGTTGCCCAAGTTTCCCCAAAATTAGTTTGTTTGAGGAGACTTCAAACGAATGGCGTGGTAACCACATTCGCCCAATATGAATATAAGAGGTCATTTACGTTGTCTCCTGCAATGTTACACGTGTTGCCAGGTCCAGTTTGCTTAGAATTGGTTTGAGGAGCGTTCTGGGGATTTCCAAAGAATGGCGTCGCCACCAAGTTCAACTGATGTCGATCATTTATGGAACGTAGTAGAAAGGCCTATTCATGCGGTAGATTCTGTCCCTATAAATATCAGGGAGCAGTGGACAGCTGTCGATGCGGTTAGCGAAATATTTCTCTAGAGGAGTTTCGATCACATGTGGATTCGATACTGCTCTTGAAAGGTTCATGTAGGACTCCTCTAGCCTGGCACCTATTGTGTAAATTTTGGCACACCAATGTATTTGGTTGAATAATTTATTTTATGTTTGAACCTCTTCATTGAAATTGCTCAGAGAATAATCCACAGCTGAACATAACAGCTGTTTCATTTAAATTGGGAGTATTTGCGTTCGATTCTCCCAGCAGACTGAATTTTTAGCGGGAAAAAAAAAAAGAATCTGAATGTTCTGTTCAATAATATAGAACAGTGTGACTGTATCGGTTAGGCAGCCTGACCTACACTATTTAGTTATGAGATATTCCATTGGTAACAGAAGACATTTATCGACGCCAGTAAGCTTTTATCTTACCATAACAATAAGTTGGCACATGATCACAATGGTATGTATCCAATGAGGATCAACGGTAGTTTGCAGATTTGCTTGCAGTCTTCTTCAGGACGTTGGCGATCGTGACTCTCCCCAACTTCCTGTCTTTTTTAGTTCTTAATAAATGTTGTAAGTACTCTACGAAAGTATAATCCTATGAATTTTACAAAGCATAAAGTCTTGGAAATATTTTAACAGAAGATGGAAAGGGCGACACTGAAATCCCAAGGCAAATTGGGATAACGAAAGATGCCTTCCGAAAGCTAAGCAAAGTATTAAGAAACAGGAAATAATTGTTAGAAACAAAGAAAATAGTATTGAATATCAGCAACGACGAAGTTTTAGAGAAAATGGAAACAAAACAATACCTATACTTAACATTAGAAAGAGACATTTGAAATTTCTAGGGTACATAGTGAGAAAAGAGGGCTTGGAAAATGTGATACTTACAGGACGTATTGAAGTTCAGAGAGGCAGAGGAAAACAACGCATAACCTACCTATCGAGCTTGAGTAAATGGATGCCTGAACAAGGTTTAGGAGAAATTAGAAAAAGATAATTTATTATGGTCGACAAAGGACAGAAAATTGTGGACGGCCATGATCGCCAACGTCCTGAAGGGACACGGCGCATCGAAGAAATTATGTTGTATATAGCGATATGTATTCTCTTTCTTTATAAGCGACACTGTCATATTATGGAGAGTTAAACTGAACCCCCACCTAAAAATGATCAATTAACAGCGCCACCTATCTACAGCTTAGGTTGGTTTTTATAAACAACTTAAGAGAAAAAAAAAATCAAGTGTAAATATTGAAACTAGATTCTAAAATGGATTTCTCTGCCAAATTTTCTGTGATCGACTTGTATAACTGCTAACCCAGGAAGAAACAAGACCAACATTTATTTGGCTCTATATATCCTGCTGCTGTTACTTGAGCATCGCAAGTTGGTGAGTGTTGTCATCTCTGACCATCTGTCAGAGAGGATCGTACAAAATACCAAACACTCTTTTCCAGCCTCCTTCGACTTTTCAACTTTCACCAACAATAAACAAACACTAAAAACACGCATCGTTCCTTTCTTAAGACTTGTGTGATTGTTTTAACCTTTTAATGTAAGAAATCATTTTAGTACCCCGACTTTGTGTGAGACAGACAGACACACACGTGAAAATGTCGGATGCTCTTTGACATTCAAGAGATTTTCTTTAACTCTATTCTTCCAATTATTTTTCTTACCGTTTTGGTTTTTACTTTTATTTCCTTTTTAATTAAAAAAAAATAAAGCTTTCTACTTTTTTTTTAACCTTTATCACTTTGCATTATTAATATTACTTTTATTTTTACTGTTTTCTTTTTTTAAGGCCTCTCAATTGCAGTATCCTTATTGTTAATTTCAAAGTTGTTTTCTGTTGTCATAGCAGGATATGACAACACAACTATGAAATTCAAACACATTATTGTCCAGGGAATCAGTTACCTTCAGTGGCAGGATAAACTTTTTGTATAGCAAATGAACTCACAGAGTGATAAAGGCTAATAAATTATTAGATTTCCTGCTACCCACTTCTGCATCAATATCATCGTCAACAAAATCACAATTTACAAGGATCTTGAAGTGGAAGTTTCAAAAATATGGCACATAAGGACATCAATAATTCCAGTTTTTGTTGAAGCCCTAGGTTTGATTGGAAAAGGTTCCAATAGACTTAGTGAAGAGATTCCTGGTAGTCCAAGCCTTAAAAAAATGCAAAAAATTGTACTCATAAGTAGAGCTCCCACCTTTACGAAGGGTCTTATCTATGTAAAATATCTGTGATCTTTTTTCTTTTTATTATTGATGTGGCAGTCCCTACAGAATGTAATGGATCTTTGAAGATCCTCAAAAAAAAAAAAAAAAAAAAAAAAAAAAAAAAAGCAACAACAAAAAACAGATTGACAAGCAATAAAAAACAATCACTCAATAATCGTAGTATAATAGCAGCCAAATTGTAATAGAATTTTTTTTTTGTTTTTAGAAATAATAAAAATTTATCCAACAATTGACTACTGAAATAATTTTGTATTTTTTTTATTATAATAAAAATTCAGCAAAAGATTAGTTTTAAACATTGAAATGATTTCTTTCGTCGATTTCTAAGTTATTTTTAGAAGGCAAGATTACATTTTTCTTAAAATGTCAATAAACTTATTTTCTAACTTACAACTCAATTTTGACAAGGAAGATATAAATTATTTCTATTGAAATACGACGAATTTAAAAATAAACAAAATGTATCAACAGAAACATTACCTCTTTCTAGTGAATTTTAAAATTTGCAGTAAAAATAAAATATGCTATTAAAATGTTATGCAAAGTAAATGTCAAGTTTGATGTAAACGATACTTGTTAGTAATATATACAAAACTTGGTCACCTCGAGGTGGTGTAATGGTTAGCAAGCTTGTCTCGCTAGAACAATTACGACTGAGTAGTGAGTTCGATCTTCACTGGGTGCCCTTTACTTTCGGCCTTGTGCCACATCTAGGCTATGCTTGGAAAATCATTTTTGGTAACTTCGAGGCGGTGTAATGGTTAGCAAGCTTGTCTCGCTAGAACAATTACGAATGAGTAGTGAGTTCGATCCTCAATGGGTGCCCTTTACTTTCGGCCTTGTGTCGCATCCAAGCTACGTTTGAAAAATCACTATTTGGGCACCCCGAGGTGGTGTAATGGTTAGCAAGCTTGTCTCGCTAGAACAATTACGAATGAGTAGTGAGTTCGATCCTCAATGGGTGCCCTTTACTTTCGGCCTTGTGTCGCATCTAAGCTACGTTTGAAAAGTCACTATTTGGGCACCTCGAGGTGGTGTAATGGTTTGCAAGCTTGTCTCGTAGGACAGTTACGAATGAATAGTGAATTCGATCCTCACTGGGTGCCCCCTACTTTTAGCCTTGTGCCGCATCTAAGCTACCCTACGAAAATCATTATACGAAAGAAGCTAAAATAAAATGACCAGCGTAGTTGGGTAGGTTCACGCGAATTTATAAATTCTTATTAACACCACCAACAACTTGGGTCATGGAAGTCAGATGAGATATTGTCTGAAAACAGGATCCATGTCTATCCATTTTTATATTCATTTCCTTTTTCAAATTGTCTCTATTCAAGGCTCCTTGACCATTGGTGCAAATGTTTAATCGGTACGTTGGGAGTGGTATATATTCAACTGCCATTCTGATCATCGCAGCCATGTTACAAAATTAGAAACAGCTAACGGTAGCCACTGCTCTGATGCTCTCGCTCCCTCAATCGCTTCACACTCGCTCTTTCTACACATTCACACTCGCTCTTTCTACACATTCACACTCGCTCTTTCTACACATTCACACTCGCTCTTTCTACACATTCACACTCGCTCTTTCTACACATTCACACTCGCTCTTTCTACACATTCACACTCGCTCTTTCTACACATTCACACTCGCTCTTTCTACACATTCACACTCGCTCTTTCTACACATTCACACTCGCTCTTTCTACACATTCACACTCGCTCTTTCTACACATTCACACTCGCTCTTTCTACACATTCACACTCGCTCTTTCTACACATTCACACTCGCTCTTTCTACACATTCACACTCGCTCTTTCTACACATTCACACTCGCTCTTTCTACACATTCACACTCGCTCTTTCTACACATTCACACTCGCTCTTTCTACACATTCACACTCGCTCTTTCTACACATTCACACTCGCTCTTTCTACACATTCACACTCGCTCTTTCTACACATTCACACTCGCTCTTTCTACACATTCACACTCGCTCTTTCTACACATTCACACTCGCTCTTTCTACACATTCACACTCGCTCTTTCTACACATTCACACTCGCTCTTTCTACACATTCACACTCGCTCTTTCTACACATTCACTTTTTCTCTCTCTATGCGGTTTTACTCTCTACTCGTTCTCTCTCTAGGCGCTCTTTCCTTCTACTCGTTCTCTCTCTACTCGTTCTCTCTGTATGCGCTCTTTCTCTCGGCTCGTTCTCTCTCTACTCGTTCTCTCTGTATGCTCTCTTTCTCTCGGCTCGTTCTCTCTCTCTCTACACTCTCACCCCCTCTCTACTCAAGCTCTTGCACTCTACACGCTCTCGCTCTCTTTCTCTCTACGCGTTTTCGCTCCCCCCTCTGTCTTAACTCCATGTTACTTTTAGTATCTCAGAATATGGGCATATTAAATCTTAAAGTTTTCATTTCGTTTTCTTTTCCCGCTATTTTATTAATTGTGGCTGTATCTTGCTGAGCGAAACTATCCAGAAAGGAAGATAAAAACTGTTTTTTCCCCAGCTGCAGTCAGTTTTCCAAATAAGAAGTGCCGTTTTACATTGGTTAAAGAAATCTACAAATTGTTAGCTTAACAAGACCAAAACTCATGACCCTTTAGATACCACTGTCTGCCTCCTCGCCATAGAATTCTCACACATACACTGACGTAAAAAACAAAATGAAAAACGTCGTGACCAATTTTGAACTGGGGAGAAAATATGCATGCGATTGGCGAGCAGAGATTCTGATAGTTTTCAAACTTTTCGGCCATCTCGTGATGTAGTAACAATTATATAATTGCATCGTCTGTTGTTTGAGCTTTAGACGATGAAAGAGTGCAATGCAGTTGGGGGTCTGCTTACGGTGAATCACGCGCGTACCTTGTGTTCAATTAAAGCGGCTTGATAAGGTTCGGATTGTAGGCCTCTTAGAAACTGCAATGGTCACCTGTAGTTCACCCGTAGACATGTTCCAGGACATCGATGCAGAACAGATCGACTTATAGTGATGGTAGCGTTAAAAGATCGTACAGTGTCCAAAGCCAATGCGGCCCCATGAACGGCACTACGGTGTGTTGGGTTTCATTTATTTGCAACAGGATTAGTCATGTGTCCCTCTCACTAGACTTTCGCTATAGCACCATCATGCACGTTTCCAGTCATGTCGCGAATAGTTTCCTTGGGGGATTTTTCATCCCCTTAGAATGTATTCATCCATGCCTAACTCCTGGCTTTATGATGTGGTGTGACAAGTTGAAACTCTTTCTCGTCTTTTGTTATTTGTAGAGGGATTGCTGGACAGTACGATGTACGCCGAGAACATTGTTCAGCACGTTCTGATACCATTCCTGCAATTGGAAACCAATGTGCTTTTCCAGCAGGAAATCTGCTACCCATGCTACTCAACATGTTCTGAAAGATATTTGACAACTTTTCTCGCTAGATTTGTCCTCCATTTTGCTTTAGGAAAATTCTCATTTAAATTTCATATCATAAACAGAATTATAGATAATTAAATTTATTATTTTACACCATTTACATTGTTGGTACAGTTGTTCTTATCGTTATTGTCATCTTCACGACGTTTCGGCCGTTGTACGTCTCGGTCTTCTTCAGGTGATATACGTTGGAATTTCGAACCGAACCCTTTATTTAGTCCACTGGGATAGTTTGTTCTAGTTCCACGTGCCGTGTCCCTTTCGGATATCTCGGTATCAGCAAATTCTTTTTAGTAACTGTCCAAGTTTTTGTTCACAACTCTTTGGGTCAAACCACTGGCTTACTTCAACCAACGCTTTTATCCACTGGGCCATGTGTCTTTGGGGACCCCAGTGAACTAAATAAAGGGTTCGGTTTGAAATTCCAGCTTATATCACCTGAAGAAGGCCGAAACGTCTTGAAGGTGACAAAGATGAAGACAACAGTCTTAACAATGTAAATAATGCAAATAGTAACTATACCTCATCTCAGGAATAGAGACAGAATTAAATTTACGTTTCTCTGTCCTATTAAAAGAATTTCTTTCAAGGTGACCTTGCAGGATATCTTCTCATAGACCAAATTGTTTTCTAAATTTTGCCAGTATCTTTAAAATAAATTCAAATTCAATCTGTCAGCTATGTACACAAGTCAACACTTCTAAAACAAATATTCTGGTTGGATGATTTTTTTTTTTTTTTAACTGTTCGTCCAATACAAGTCCCGAGAGCCATTCAAGGCAGAGGGTTACCGAATGAAGTTGTTGTGTGAACGTAAAAAAGGCGAATCATAAGGAAATAGGGGAAAGATAACTGTTGAGTCCAGATTGGGAAACATCCACTCTGGAGTCTGTTCAAGAAATCGGCGGCTCTCGGGACTGTACCGAGGCTATACGATCGATTTATTTTTTTTATTCATTAATATTAATTTCTTGTAAATCCCATGGAAACCGGGTGTGATAACGAAAAATGTAATATATCTAATATATATATATATATAGAGCTTTCAATTTCCTATCGAAACCCGAATTATTGGGACTGAATTTCTCAATTTCTCCTGCTTCAATCGGTGATCAGTCAAGAGTAGTCTGCAAGCCTTCACGGCATTTATAAGTCAATTTCGAGTTGTAGATGATATCGAAAATCGATTATTTGTCGATAAAAATTCTAAAAATACATTGGTAATTTCGAAGCATGTCGCCGGAATATTGAAGCTACCATCAAGTAGTGTTGTGTCTAAAGTTTCTAACTGGTTCGTTACTTAGAAATTTCGAGGAGGTTTTGACCGGATGCCTCGATGAAAGTCTCTCCCCCATCTCCCTCTATCTCCCCTCTCCCTCTACCCCCTCCCTCTACCCCCTCTCTCCCTCCGCTCTCCCCCCCACAGGGTTTCCTCCTCTCTAAAATTGACATGATTTAAAATGTGAATATTTGAGAAACTACATATCTCAGGCAAACGAAATTAAATAGGGTTCATGTTGAAGAATAAAATATATATTTCTTAATATTCGAACAAGATATTTAAAGGGATGTAGGTTTTATCACAAAGCTTCACAAACGTTTAATATACGCACCCCGTGACACCACACACGCCGAATCGGTAGTCCAGCTCTAGCCAAGTCTTGCGTACCATTCTCCAGCACCTCAGTGATTCTTTGCTTAAGTTCTTTTAGGCCTGTAGGAAGAGGGTGGATATAGACCTGTCCTTTCACATAGCCCCATAGAAAAAAATCACAAGGGGTCCAGTCAGGTAAACGTGGAGGCCATTTCAACAGCACATTGTCATTGGCACACCTAATCCGTATGCCTGTAGATTCTCAATTTATCTACGTTGACAGTGGGGACCACTGTCAACGTAGATAAATTTTACACATTTTGTTAAAATTTGAGATAATTTGAGCGAGAATTGGCCATTTTATTAGACTACAAAATAATGTCATTTTGGGGGTCACCCAAAAATGTCTACACACTTCTGGAAAAGAAAATAACTGGTCTTTCTTAGTTTAATCAAATTGTGATAACACTCCCGACAAATGTCATTACCCTCATGGCTGTAGTATCAAAAAGTCCTAAAGGATGTTGTCTCACAGAAAACCGATTCTGTTGGCTGCCCTTAGACAAGAAATTGAAATTGCATGTGCAGCAATCCCACTGGGCACTTTGGTCAACGTTACCCAAGCAGTAGTTCGCCGTACTAATAAATGTCTGGAAGTTAAAGGCCACCATTTTGTCCACCACTAAAGATTGTGGTGTCCACAGCTAAATTGTATTAATCTCGTGAAGTCTGTATAAACTTAGTATTACAATATCTATACAAGTTTTTTCTTTCCTGAAGTGTGTATACATTTTTGGCGGAATCTGTGTTTGCGTATATGTCGATTTCATTAAAAAAAAAATGATTTCCAATATACTTGTGGAGGGACGCTTAGCGACATCTCCCGGTAAATGAGTTTAGAGTCACGTATGGTCAATAAATTCGTATTGCAAAACGTAGATTTATTTGAGGTATTTATTTTTATGTGTCATTTTAACGAAAGCTTCTGGATTTTTTTTTCTCTCTCTCCCCCCCCCAATAGGGCGTATATCCAGTGCATTTCCATAGTGGATGAATTTATTAAGCTTGCGTTAATCCCGTACAAAACCAGAATATTGGGCACTTAGTGTAGACCAAATCACTGCTAGCTAAACAGTCTGCAAAATTAGCTTTCTATCCCATTTCTGGGGAGTCGGAACCTTCCCCTTTAGTCGTCGTTACTAGCCTTTGCTCGCGAGTTCGATCCTCACCAGATGCTGTATGAATTTAGATTCGTTCTTATAGATATCAACCTTCTGTAACCTTTCGCTATTTTTTTTTTTTTTTTTTTCAACTGGTGGTACTTACGATGAGTGAACGGGGGGGATGCTTGGGGCTGGATAGAAACTGAGGGAACAAAGAGGAAAGAATGCACAACCCATGTGTTCTTAATTTTTCAAAGATTCCTTCTTGAAGAATCCAGATGCGTGGGGGGCGGGGAATGTCATGAGTAAAAGAGGAGGCGGAATAGGGAAAAGGCAAACGTGGTAAATGTCTAGATGATTGTTTCTCGAAATATTGACGACAAAGCAGAAATTACTAGGGAATTCTGAAATCCAGGACTCTACATCCTACAAGCCTTCTTTTGAAGAACGATATATCCAGCATAGGAATTGAAAAGAAATCAGTAGGCGGGGGTTATGACCTCTCAGTTTGGTTGTTTTCGTTTAGCGGCATATTAACACCTCTATGGGTTATTTAATGCCGACATCTAAATATTTTGCATGATTTTTTTTTTTTTTTTGAGATAATAATGTTTTTAGTGATACATATATTACTAAGTAATTCCTAGAGAGAAAAAATGGATTTATACCTAGATTTCAAGAATTTGGTGTGTGTGGGGGGGGGGCAGGGAGATAATGGTTTAGGTATATAAATCTTACTAATTAACCCATAGCTAGGGTAGAAGATGTGGGTTCCCACCTTTCTCAAGGATATTTGCGCGTGAATGAATATAACGAACCCAAATGGAATTGGAACTCGGCTCGTTATACATTACACCACCCGCACTCTCAAGCTGTGCATGGTATTCCCAAGCGGTCACCCACCTAGGTATTGACAAGACTCGATGTTGTTTAACTTCGATGATCGTACGGGAACCGGTGTTTCAAGATGATGCAGCCGAAAGCACATGACATTTCAGTCAGTTTTACGTCCTCAAATCGCTATTAAAGATATATTAGGTTGGTGCAAAAATAATGTCGTTTTCTCACATAGTAACATATGAGAGAAAACGACATTATTTTTGCACCAATCTAATAGTTTATTTTTAGCAATCATGGAAATATTCGCCATTTTTGTAATTTTTTTTTAATTATCTCTGAACGCATGCGTTGGAATATGAAACCGAGACTTGAATCCTAAGGGCATTTTATTTTTTTATAGAAAAATATTTATCAGCTCACAGAAAATCTATTAAACATCTGTATGTGTGTGGTCAAACTAGTTTTCATTATTATCAGACTCTATAAGTCCCTACAAATTCTGACATAGTTTATTGCGTTTGCTTTCCAACTAATGCATTTGCAAAAGGCATGAATCCGTCTTTTTTCTTCCCAGCAATATATGGCTTACGGTCACATCACATTTTCTATAAATACTTTCATCTCATCATTTTACAGTTGAAATTGGTACATGTAACCGTAAGTTATATGCTAACAGTTTCTTCTCTCGCACTTCTTGCTTGTCGAACTCTCTTCCAGCTTCTTGCTTCCCGGTCAAGTTTGATCTTCAAAAACGGGAATTCAATGTTTATCTTCTTAATACCTGTTCTTTTATTGTTCTTTCTCTTTAATAGTGTTTTTCTTTTAATGCTTTCGGCCACTTCACTTTGAAACACTGGTTCCCGTACGATCACCGAAGTTAAGCAACGTCGAGCCTGGTCAGTACCTAGATGGGTGACCGCTTGGGAAATACCAGGATACTTGGATGCGCGGGCGATGTAATGAATAATGGCTCACGAATTTCAACTTCCGTTGGATTCGTTATATCCACCTCTTCTCCCCAGCTATGGGTTAATTAGTAAGGTTTGTATGGCTATCGCACTCTAACCCAAATTCTTCAATTAAAAAAAAAATTCTGGCTTTAAATAAACGGCAAAGTGGTGATAAGCTGTAGAAAAAGAACGAATCAACCAATCACTGAAATATTGATTAGCTATACAGACATTTATTTCCATTCTCTGGGATATAAATGTATAGAAACTACGGTGGCCATAAAATGAGGGATCAGTTTATATGTTTGTAATATAGAATTGATCCTCGACTTTATATCCAGATTATGATCTATTTATCAAATTATGATGAGGTATGAAAGCACCTCTTCTCCCCCAGCTATGGGTTAATTAGTAAGACTTGTATCACTAAACCATTATTATTTCAAAAAAGTTCTTACAATCTCAAAATATTTTCTGGCTTTAAATAAACAGTGTTGATAAACCGTAAAAAACGAATCCATCAATCAATCTTCACAGCTACGAATTAAATAGCAATGTAGACTGAACTCCCTTTTAAACACTATATAGCATTTTTTTTAAATCATGGAAACGTTTGCATTTCTGACATGAGTTATTTATTAATATCCTTACTTATGTTGTTATTTTCACAACGTTTCGGGCGTTGTGCCCTCCGGCCTTCATCAGGTGTATGTCGATCCGGGTAACCTACAGGGAATTCCAAAATGAACGCTTTATTTAATCTGGGGTGCGTAGACTGTTCTGGTACTACTGTCTGTATCTAAGGACATCTCATCTAATTCTTATTTTTGGTACTGCTCACTTATTGCTTGTCCAATTTCCACTGAGTCCCGTAGGACAATGGCGGATGAGAGCGTTGGTTCGCGAATTTGTTAACAGTAATTGCGATCTCAATTCTTGAGCCGCTGTACTTGGACCCAATGGAAACAGAACGAGCAATAACTGAGCAGTACCAAAAATAAGAACTAGACGAGATATCCCGAGACATGGACAGTGGAACGAGATAACAACAACAAAGACGAGGACAATAGGCTGTATGTATGATAACTCCTCATCCCTGAAATTCAGACAGAAGCTTCTTTTTCTTGTTTTACTGTCCACGTCTAGGAATATCTCGTCTTGTTCTTTTGATTACTCTCTAAATTGTTCGCTCTATTTGTCACAGGTCTGAGTCTCCGATATCTGAATTTTGTGGAGTATTGTGAGTTTTTAAATCGACAGTCAATTTTACGGGTATGACGATCCGTCAGCAGGGTCTCTGATCGGGAGGTTTGGAAGAGTGTAGAATCACCCTTTAATTGCTGTTGTTTCAAGGGTCACTTTGAACCGGCGTGGTAGCACCTGTTAGGTTCCCAGCTATGGGAAAACTGAGGTTAAAACACTATGAAAGTATAAAAAGATTTTTATAATAAAAATACCGGCAATACATTTTTTGAAAAAAATATTCCCAATACATTTGAGTCTCGACAAAAAAAAATACTTTACAAAAATACGTCAATGAAACTTGGTGTATAAACTGATTTCTTACAAAGAATATATATTCTATTCATACGAACCTACCCTAAAAATGTTGACGGCATTAAATAACATATTGAGGTTGATATGCCGTAAAACAAAATAAACCAAACAAAACCAATTAATTTTATTGCATGAATTTTGTCCGATGTTCCTATTTTCTTCTGTCCTGTTTTTGTTCAAGTACTTTCGACTTTCTCAGTCATTATAAAGAACTGGTTGATATCAATGTGGTAGACAAGATTTGGTTGATTACATCCTAGCTTTCTTTTATTTTTTTTAGATTGGCATTTATATTAATCCAAAGTGACGTCATGTGATTTTGATGTACAAAACCTTATTCGAAAATTGGAAAAATAGAATAAAAAAAGTTAAATAGAGCTTGTCAATTGAATTGAAAGAAAATTTGTTTTGAAGAACTTTTGTTGCCTAAATTTATTATGAATGTATTATTGCTATAAACATTTTATTTTATATGTAGACTTCGGAAGGTCCCTACGAGAGATGTACTTTTCTTAAATAGAGTAATTGAAACATGTTTTTATCATGATAGCTTCCAGTGGCGTAAAAGTTAAGAAACTCTTAAGTTAAAAGTTGTCTCTCTGATTGAAAAATGGACAAAAAAAAAAAAGAAAGAAAGAAACGAGGAAGATTTCTTTTAATAAATAATTCTGACAAAAATTACTCTTTCAGAAAAGCTTTTCTTTTGCAAGATAAAATCGATAAACCTGCCGTAATTAACACTTTACCTTTTTATTTTTCGCTCTCTCACTTTTTCTTTTTCTTTCTCTCTCTCTTTTTCTTTTTCTTTCTCTCTCTCTTTTTCTTTTTCTTTCTCTCTCTCTTTTTCTTTTTCTTTCTCTCTCTCTTTTTCTTTTTCTTTCTCTCTCTCTTTTTCTTTTTCTTTCTCTCTCTCTTTTTCTTTTTCTTTCTCTCTCTCTTTTCATTTTTTTTCTCTCTTTTCATTTTTTTTCTCTCTCTCTTTTCATTTTTTTTCTCTCTCTCTTTTCATTTTTTTTCTCTCTCTCTTTTCATTTTTTTTCTCTCTCTCTTTTCATTTTTTTTCTCTCTCTCTTTTCATTTTTTTCTCTCTCTCTTTTCATTTTTTTTCTCTCTCTCTCTTTTCATTTTTTTTTCTCTCTCTCTCACTTTCATTTTTTTTCTCTCTCTCTCACTTTCATTTTTTTTCTCTCTCTCTCACTTTCATTTTTTTTCTCTCTCTCTCACTTTCATTTTTTTTTCTCTCTCTCTCACTTTCATTTTTTTTTCTCTCTCTCTCACTTTCATTTTTTTTTCTCTCTCTCTCACTTTCATTTTTTTTTCTCTCTCTCTCACTTTCATTTTTTTTTCTCTCTCTCTCACTTTCATTTTTTTTCTCTCTCTCTCACTTTCATTTTTTTTTCTCTCTCTCTCACTTTCATTTTTTTTTCTCTCTCTCTCACTTTCATTTTTTTTTCTCTCTCTCTCACTTTCATTTTTTTTCTCTCTCTCTCACTTTCATTTTTTTTTCTCTCTCTCTCACTTTCATTTTTTTTTCTCTCTCTCTCACTTTCATTTTTTTTTCTCTCTCTCTCTTTCATTTTTTTTTCTCTCTCTCTCACTTTCATTTTTTTTCTCTCTCTCTCACTTTCATTTTTTTTTCTCTCTCTCTCACTTTCATTTTTTTTTCTCTCTCTCTCACTTTCATTTTTTTTCTCTCTCTCTCACTTTCATTTTTTTTCTCTCTCTCTTACTTTCATTTTTTTTTCTCTCTCTCTTACTTTCATTTTTTTTTCTCTCTCTCTTACTTTCATTTTTTTTTCTCTCTCTCTTACTTTCATTTTTTTTTCTCTCTCTCTTACTTTCATTTTTTTTTCTCTCTCTCTTACTTTCATTTTTTTTTCTCTCTCTCTTACTTTCATTTTTTTTTCTCTCTCTCTTACTTTCATTTTTTTTTCTCTCTCTCTTACTTTCATTTTTTTTTCTCTCTCTCTTACTTTCATTTTTTTTTCTCTCTCTCTTACTTTCATTTTTTTTTCTCTCTCTCTCCTTGAAAGTTGAAGCTAAATTTATGTCATATTTGCTGGTTGCCTTATTCATAAATCACCTGGATGGAAACTCTTTTGTTCGGTGTTGCTGTCACCCTAAACCCAGCCCCTCCGAAATTTGCCCTCTTCTTACGTTCGCTTATCTCAAACAACATAAACCTGCTATAACTGACCGACCGACCAGTAGTTGATATTAAGGTCACAATGACCTAAGATTGGTCGCCAGCCTTGTCAACGTAATTTAACAACCGAACCGTTTGGAATGGAAGTCCAGCGAATCGACGGTAAGGGCAGGAGACGAGGTATATAAAGAAAAGCAGTTAAAAAAAAATGTGGGTTAACCTATTTGTAGTTTGGAGGGGGGAAAGAAACGAGAAACAGTTAATACAAAAAAACGTGGCCTATAACTGTCATGATAGCACTCGAAAAACTCGTTCGACTAAACGAAGACTTTCTCCTGCAGCATGCTACATCATCTCCAAGCCGTTTTTAATGGAACCACTTGAGAGCATCTGTTGTCACTGAATCTTGCATGGATTTGGCCCTAAATCCCCATTCATAATCCTCTTTAGCGGGCTACACGAATTATCCAGCTCTTTGCCATCTTCCCCTTCATGGATTTCAATTCACCCTTTTCTTGACGGCTTCAATGATTCTCCTGGTACAAATTGGAATTGGATTTGGTGATTTGGTGACGTTATTTCCTTATTTATTCTTAAAACTTTTTGCATACATTAAAAACAGTTTTTCTTTCAACATTCAACTGTTTTATCACCTCATAATAATTCATATCAGCCACTTTCAATGAGACAATTTGATCACGTTTCGTTTGAGCCGTCATATTTAATCAAACTGAAAACAAGAAAACCAAAGAATTTTAGCAAGCCTTATACAAAATTTGGAACGATTTTACGATAGGTATGTTTCAATTTATGTTTAAATAATGGGTAAATTTTGCTTATTTAAATGGGTAAATATATTAGACATTTTAAAAGTAATATTACATTTTTAATTAGGCAAAAAATACACGAATAAAAAGTATAAAAATATCAATGACGTATGCACATTTTCAATGTACAACATATGTAAATAAATAACTAAGTGCAGATAACTCTGTAAAAGTGAGGGCTCGATTTGACACAGTATTTATGTTATGAACAGACCCCTCTACACGCTTCTAAATGATAAAAAAATCAATATTTTTCGATTCTGACAAGTGTCGTGGCTACAAGGTCTAATGAATGCTAATATACGAAAATTATTCTCCCGGGTTTTTTCCAGATTTTATTATGAGAGGATGAAGTAGATTAAAGATCATGTAGATTGATTGACTGATTTATTTTGTGCAGTTTATCAACATTTTATAGGTTATTTAAAGCCAGAAAATGATTTTATTGATACAAGCTCTACTAGTTAACCTACAGCTGGGGGAGAATTGGTGGATTCATACCTTTCCCAAAGGTATTTGTGCGTAAGTTAATATGAAGTACCCAACCGGGATTGGAACCAGGCTCTCCCATTTCTAATTCCGAGCCGTTATTCATTACACCGCCCGCTTACAACACCTGACCTGGTATTCCCAAGTGATCACCCATCTAGGTACTGACTAGGTTCGATGTTGCTTAACTTCGGTGATCGTACGTGAACCGGTGTTTCGACGTGATGTGGCCGTAAGTCTACGATAATTACTAGTAGTTCTAGTAGTAATAATTATACTAATAATATGACATTGCTGTCTGAATTTTGGGGATGAGGAATTATTTACACGCGGGCTATTCTCCTCATCTTTGTTGTTGTTATCACATCGTTTCGGTTGTTCTGCTCTCTGGCCTTCATCAGGTGATTGTTGATCCGTGTAACCTTCAGGGAATTTCGAGCTGAAACCTTAATCTACGAGGGCAGATTGTTCGTATCTCGCTGTCTATGCTCATGCCAACGGATATCTCATCCAGTACTTATTTAATACTAGCTTAAAAGCCGCCCTATCGCGCGGCATTTAAGCTAGCTCCTGCGTAGGGCTCTTCATTGGTCCTTCATCACAAGAGGTAGTCGGGGAGGAGATGCGATTAGGCAACAATAAACTCCAGAACTCAAAACTGATCGCTGCATTTAACAGTCTACTCCAGTGAGCGAAAAAAAGGGGTTCAATTCGACATTCCAACCACCTGAAGAAGGCCGGGGCGTACAACGTTGTGATAAATATGGTAACAGTCCGAATAATGTAAATAGTGTCCACAATTTTCCCCCAAAAGTCAAGGCCATTCACAGATAATAAAGAAAAGGAATCCGTGATCGCCTATTGACTGAAGAGACGTAACACATAAATGCATTTGGTGGTTTGCACTGGAGATAAAATGCCCGTATGTCTCCTCAGTAGACTCGTCAAGTTTATTTTAACTGATTTTAATCATGCCGTTGTTGGAATGGTTTCAATTTTTGTAATCTTTTTACAAAGCACTCTGTGTCAGTTTCAAATCTATTATTAATAATGTTTATAAGTGATTTCCTTTTTATCTGCATTAATTATGATTTTCTTAATATATACACATCGATTCATTTTGACTTCCATTGGTCATAAGGGTAACATTAATTGGACATTGGCTCACGCAAGTGTGAAATTTATAAGGTAATCGTTTCTCGTTTTCGGCTTGCGGGCATATAGCGTTGAAACAACGGTTCCCGTACGATCACCCAAGATAAGCAACGTAGAGCCTGGTCAATACCTAGATGGGTAACCGCTTAGGAATATCAGGTGCTGTAAGCTTGGATGTGAGAGTGGTGTAATGGATAATGGCTCATCATACACCCCGAAAATAGATTCCTATTATTGCACACCACTGCAAATGACCTAATCTAAGAAAACAATAGAAATCGATTACACCCTGTCACTCGAATGGGTCTAAAACTGACCGCATAGTGAAAGAACTAAAACGGTTGTTTCATTTAATTTGCACAAGAGTGTACTATTAAGACAGGAGTAAATAGTTGTCCTCAGCATTTCAAAACAAAAGATTTTTCTGCTATATATTCGCTCTCTACATATTTTTTTGCGAGAAAAAGATTTGATGGCCACAGAAACTCATAATAGAAATATATTATAAATGTTAAAAAATAACTTTTTTTTTTTTTTTTTTTTTTTTTTTCGATAATGTTAGTTTCTCTGGAAGTGATTTTAAATAGATTGTAAGACTGTTGGAAGATGTTTATAAGAATTGAGGTTTTGCCTCATGACCCTCACCGAATGCGTTAATGTCTTTAAACACTTGGAAAACAATATTCGCTTTCAAAGTCAGGCAGCTGCATTAAAAAAAAAAATACCCTTCAACTTTCGCCATAGAAATATCAATTTGGAGAGCAGGAAGCAGAAACATTGTTAAAAGCTAACAAATTTACTAAATGAAAGTGATCGTTATCGCTTCTCATACAAACCACACATCCGTGTTGATACCCCCCCCCCAGTACATAAGTGTGTAATATGGATTTTTTCAATGTAGCCACTCCTTAACCACAACGAACTTACGACCAACTCTAAAATTTTATAAAATAAAAATTCAACCTGTTTGTATTTTATGTTATATGAACATTTTGATCGTGTTTTTTTTTTCTTTCTTCAAAATGAAATGAATAAAGTGAAAAAAAATACAAATTTACTTATCCTGTATTTACGCGATGTAAACCAAATTAATGTACAAAAAATCGTGATTTGTTTTTCGAATTTATTTATTACGTTTACTGTTCGATCTGCTTCTGCATAAACATTTAGAAATAGATTTTGACAGCTGATCTGAAAATAACCTTCAATCTGTTGTTAACTGGGGTAAGAAAGCTTCCAAAACTAAACTTCTCTCTTTCAATAGTCATAGAGAAATATTTTTTTGTTTTCCATCAGCATAGAGTGTAACACACTGCACCGACTTGGTCTAATGTTTTCTCGTGATATAATCCTGGGTATGACGATAAACTACACCCAGCAGCAAGGCCTCTGATTGGGAGATTGGAGGTTTTGAGGAGCGTGGAGCCACCACTTAATTGCTATAGTTCCCAGATCCACCCTAACCCGGGTGGTAGTACCTGTTAGGGTCCCAGCTATGCGCAAATAGTTACCCCTTCCCCGAAAAAAAAACCTATGGAAGCATAAAAATTCATTTCTATAGTGGAAATACCAGAAATACATTTTTAAATAAAAAATTACCAAAATTACCTATTTATAGTAAAATTACCATTGATAATAAACAATACATCAACCAACATGAAAGAAGTCTTTCATGACATTAAACCTTTGAACCCTGACCACCACTTTACCGGTGGTAGAGAAATATGACGTAATGCCCAGCCACCGGTTGAACGGTGGGTAAACACTTGTAACTATTTTTAGATCTACCGTGAAAAATTACATGACAATTAATTTTCGAATTTTGACTGAGGAACTCAGGCAGAAGCTTTAAAATTGTTCAGAAACACAGGGCTCAAAAGGGTTAAGAACATATGAAATATCCCACAATTATTTTAAAAGAAATCAAAATGTATTCCAACATATAAAAATCAACAAAACTACAACATAAAACACACATATCATTGCCTCTAGTAATTATGTTCACGAAAAAATGTGTGAACAATAAAGATGTAATAAAGCTGAGTATCAACTACCATGTATTCAACTGTGAAAGCAGAATAACAATCTTATTTTCATTCCTTCCACGCTCTCGAGAAAATTAAATTTCGGCATTAAATGACCCAATGTTGATATGTCGTTAAATCCATTCTCGTGATATAAATTAAAATGGTTATATTGAATCTGTTGGTGAGAAAGTAGATTCACTGTGTCGTGTTAGACAATTTCTGTCGCTTGAATCATTCTTGGCTATTTACAGGATGCGATGGATAAATTGTGGTCTAAATGACGCCAAAATGAAAATAACATTGGCATCTCATTTTAACAGATATATTTACCAAAATTTAACAAAAATATCTCGGAATATTAAAGAGTAAATGTATTCAATAAAATTACCATTGGCTTCAACCGGCGCCTCCAGACGATTTCGGAATCTCCTGCCTCTCTTCTGGACGGTCTCCTAGTTTAAGACTGTGAATGCTGCCATAATCCTTGCCTTCAGTTCATCTTTGGAGTTACAATGAGTTTTTTTTTTAACTGCGCCCCAAATATAATAATCAAGTAATTTGCAGTCTGGCGAGTTAAGTGACCAGATTTAAGGAGGAGGTGATGTGGTCAAAGAAATTATCTGATAACTTTGACTGGGTTCTCCTTCATTTGTGACGTGGTGCAGAGTCCTGTTGACAAATATAACGTCCTCCAGCAGCCACCCTCTTAACCCAAGGCAGCGCTACCTCCTCAAGGCACTTCATGTAGGCCTCCGTGTTTGAGGCCCTCATCAACAAATTCAGCAGTTCTTTTCTTATCAGAGTGAGTTTTCCGAGCTGCCTTACCTTCGTAATCATCATTAGACTCCTCCAACTCTTTCCGAATCCTCTGCACTGTCCTCAGATTAATACTCAAACTCTCTTAAATGCTCGTATTAAAGCTTCCGGTGAATGAATTGCGTCAAGGTACTCTTATCACAGAAGGTGCCAAATGACCCTACTATACAGTGCAATCGACAAAATAAAAACAAACGCGCATGCGCGGAATTAAAAATATAAAATGTGAACAATTTGCTCATCGCACCCTGTATAAGTCTACCATTCGTCCGTGCACTGAACGTTACTGTTTCATTTGGTCTAGTGCTTCTGCTCTGTATCTTGAGATTCTTAACAAAATCCAAAGAATATGCAATATTATCGGTCCTGACCTGGCATCTCAATTTCAGTCACTTTCCCAATGCCGTAACGCAATTTTCCTGGGACGTTTCTTTAAATATTTTCAAGGTAATTCTTCTGATGACCTTTCCCCATTTTATACTTCAACTTCATGAATTTAAGTGCAGTGCTAGATTGGCAGCTAGGTCTCATCATAACCATAACTTCTACGCTAATAGTTTCTTTCCTCGCACTTCTCGCTTGTGGAATTCTTTTCCTGCTTCTTG
Source organism: Acanthosepion lycidas (assembly GCA_963932145.1). NCBI lineage: Eukaryota > Metazoa > Mollusca > Cephalopoda > Sepiida > Sepiidae > Acanthosepion > Acanthosepion lycidas. The sequence goes on along the minus strand of OZ010587.1, from coordinate 108,751,024 downwards.
CTTTCGTGTCAAGTACATATTTTGTCCTTTTGAAACCTGTTCTTTTATTGACCTCTCTCGTTGAGTTTTAGTGGTTTTTTTCGTTTTGCTTGCAGTAAAACGATGAAAAAAAAGAAGAAATGTTAAAAATAATGAAAAAGTTGCATTAAAGATACGTGAAGCCGGCTGATAGAAACTCATTACATGCATAAAATAGCGGTCAGGTAAAATATCTCACTTAATGACTGTTGGAATGGAATCTGGTCGTTAAGTGAGGACCGACTATACTGAATCAGAAACTTTTCGTCTCAGCACGAAATTTTAATTTTTAGTGATTTTCTTTTTCATTGGTTCAATGTCGCACAGAATTTACATGATAATTATTTGAAAATTCTAATTAATAGTCATTAAAATATCATAACTAGTCCTTCACTATGGCTGACGGAAAAGAGTGCTGACAGATCAACGATTCTTCTCTACTTATTCCTAATTTTATTTTTAAGAAAACCTCAGAGAGGCGTCTTAATTAAAAATTAACAGACCTGGGTTATCGTCCTTGGACATATTATTTGTAATCTATATTTATTTAAATATTTTACAAAACCAGTTTCCTTAGAATTACTTAATTCTTTATATCATTTGATGATATTGCACTAATATAAATCGTGTTACGATGTGCCGTTTTTGCTATGTTACACTAACAAATATACAAATTAGGGCATGAAAAATATAAACAGTATCCCGGCGTCCGAGTAGTGTAACAGTTACTGGCCCAACGACTGGACGTGGCGATCCTATTTCTAATTCTGGTGTAGTTTGCGTTCTTTGGCGAACAAGCGTCAGTACAGACACAAAAGAGGCCCTGAATTGCGTGTGGACATCTGTCAAAACCAGTTACATCCGTGTTTTAGCAGCGTAACAGCTAAATGGCATGTCTAGATACGGGTCACTCTGCTATTTGCCTAGGTCCGGTTTTCTATCAGCTGTCTCCTGTCTATAAAAGTAAGCGGAAAATCAGCAGTGGGCCGTTTGCGAGATTCGGTGTCTTGTGAAGTCGGCCGCTTGGATATTTTTTGTTGCGTGTCGCTCGCCGTGCTGTGGTTTCTGAGACAGTGTTGTTTCGTTTCCTCCCGTCTTTTTTCCTTTCTCCGTCTGTCATCCCCGTATTTCTCGGAAGAGTAATAGGTTAGGTGTCCCCCCCCCAAACCTCAACATACCCTTGTTATATTTTACAATACGCATATTTTGACTTAATTCTCGGGGCAAAGTCTTATATCCCCAGTAGGTATAGATTAAGTGTCAAAGTAAATTGGAATATCAAGCCTTGGTAACAGCCATTCAAGGAGAAGGGCAATTTTGATTTTAAAAACCGTCGAGAGTTCTACAGCAAACCACACCACTATCATGATATAATAATACAGGTATTTAAAAAAATATTTTCACCCAATGCAAGGCACAGAACTGCTCAATACATTTGCCTATTGAATGTACCTGTTTTATGCTTGTAAAAGGAGAAGACTGGAAGTGAAAATAATGAGGACATTTAGGACAGATAATGGTTCACCCTAGAGTTGATGAGGTTGTGATCGGTGAAGCATCCTCTTGGGAGTCCCCCCCAAAAAAAATATCGGCTCTTGGGAATAAGCTTTTCGAATAGAACTTCCTTCCTATCAATAGAATGCGAAAAGAATGTGGATGATTCGGCTCTGTGGACGCGGCGGGAAGGGTATTAACCGTAAAGGTCTGAAATGGAGGAACTAAGGAATGTCGGAACATTTTCCGAGAAAAGCAAAGGAAGCTGTGGAAGGCCATAATAGTCTACATTCTGAGCGACATGGCGTTAAATAGATTTCCGGCGACTCTTCACATATTATTGAAAAAGGCAATACAACTGCTGAAAAAAAATAAATAGAAACAAAAAATTCAGAGTTTTAAACGAGGTCCTGATGCATTGGCATAAACAAAGACTGTTTGTTTCTTTCATTTTTTTATTTTTTTAAGCAAACGCTCTCACTTCCATGCTCGCTATCCTACTCGATCTTAGGATATGGCGAGGGAAAAAACGAGGTACCATCTCCTTCTAAGAGTCTTTGACATAACACAAATGATTAGTAAGCACTACTGATTTCTCGTGTTCGACTTTCCACCGTGCTTTAAATGCATACACGTGTGTACCACATGTAATAAAGGTTCTTGTCCCAACCAAGAAGGGATTGAAAAAAAAATTCTGATCTTTGGTCATTTGGAAGTGGGTCGGGCCGAGAACTTTTCCACACCTCCTTCGTATATGGCCTATAAAAACAGGAAATAAGATAATTTCGGATCGAGCGGAAAGACATAAAATACCGCAACATTTTTTTTGTATTGTGTGTATGCGTGTGATAATTTGATCTGATCAGGATAACCCAAACTCCATCTGGCACGTAGCTAAAATTAGTCCACCCGCTCAGCTTAGGAAAAAAAAAAAAAAAAAAAAAAAAAAAAAAAAAAGATCGAGTAAGAAAGTGTCATGAAAAAAACCAACATTGGAAGTTGAATTCTTTACAGTAATTACTTCTTGTAGCAATTGAGATAAGCATTAAATCGACACGCAGGATGAAAATATTTTTGATAAGTGGAATAATCTTGAAAGAAAGACAAATTACTCAAAATGGCGCCCGTTGATCCCCCTCTCTCTATCCCTTATCGGACCCCTTTTCACCCTCTATTGTTTCCTCATGTTTCCCTTATCGCCTCCCATTCTCTACTGTCTATAATTCTCTTCCCTTTTGCAAGTTTGGCTGTATCTCTGTTCACATCCACAAGGCCAGATCTCTTTGTTTCGAGGTGGTCGGCTTCAATCTTAAAGCTCCACAAACTTTTTATTAAAATATCACTATGGACTATATACAGGCTGTCCATAAAGTTCGTGTGCACTTTAAAAATATTATAACTTTATTTGTATTTGCGATAGAAATAATTTCTAAAAAGGATTAGAAAGAAGTAAATCTATATTTTTTTTTAAGGTTTTATTGAAATTTTATTTAAGTTTCCACATGTTCTCCATCATTAGCAATCCAAAGGGTAATACGATTTTGCAGTTCACGGAAAACATTTGCCAAATGATTTACTGTAATGCCTGAAATCACATTAGTTATTTTAGCTATACTTAAAACTAGGTACATTAAACTTTATAACATTTTTTTTACCGATTATTTCTATCGCAAATACAAATAAAGTTATAATTTTTTTAAAAGTGCACACGAACTTTATGGATGCCCTGTATAATGATTATTCAACTCTTCGTAGCTGAAAGCCGGTGCTGTCAGAACTTTAGTAGATTTCTCTTCGTTTTTTATGTACTTTTTTCTAATCGCTCTTGAAAATGTTATTGCAGAATTCCTCAAGAATATATATATATATATATATATATATATATATATTATAAACACAAGACGTTTCCTGTTAAAAATGTTCGAATTCTCTTGGGTAAGATCAGAATGTATTCCATAATTCATAATACGCGCGCATACACAAAAACGGCGTAATAGTAATTAAGCTTATTGTTAAATTTTCTTACTAATACTGATGATGCAATTATTTACTTCTGCCTTAGTAGTAAGTCCGTTAGGTCCGACAAAATGAAACTGGCAGCTGCTATAAAAAATGACCTCCAATCAGTTGTTAGCTTAGGCAAGAAATGGATTGTAAATTTTAACACCTCCAAAACGAAACTGCTACCTTTTAATCTGAATGAAGAAGCATTTTCGTCTTCCATCAGCATATGGCTGATGCTAGCCACCAGGGGGTTGATTCATTGTGCCTTCTTGCTCTTACGTTTTCGACTGATATAAAGTGGAGTAATGATATTCAATAAGTCTACTGCTAAGAAAGTTGGTTCACTGTGTCGTGCTAGACAATTTTTCTCGCCAAAATCTATCTTGCACATTTATAAATCAGTCTTTCATTGATGCCATATTTGGTCTGGTTCTCCTATTATATATTTAGACATTCTCGCCCAAATCCAAAGATTCTCTAATGTTATAAGTCCTCACCTGGCATCTCGGCGTTCGTCACTTTCGTATGCCGTGATATGGCTACCGTCTGTCTTTTCTATAAACATTTTCATGGCAGTTGTTCTAATGAACCTTCCTCTTTGTTAACTTGACTTCATCAATTTAAGTGTACTACTCGATTGGCAACTAGGTCTCATCGTGTAACTGTAGAGATGGCCAGATTTAACAGCAAGTTCTGTTTTAATACTTTGTTATCTCGCACTTTTTTATATTCTTGTTAATTCTATAACTTTTCTACTTTATTATTTAGCCAAGCTTAAAAGAGCGAGACGGCATTCCCGAATTTCATGTCAGCGGCCATTAATCATAACAACATACAATACGCGGATTATACGGTGATAATGGAGGCCCCAGAAGGAAAACTACAAAACACTTTTCTTTTAGTCATTTCACTCGAAGCAAGGCAATAAAGCCACTAAGACGCAAACTGAGTGTTAGATAATGATAGAACAAACACTATTAAGAAGAGAGAACAATAAAAGAAACTGAATTAAGAAGATAACGATTGACATTGCATTTAAATTTTTGAAGATCAAAGTTGACTGGGAAGCAAGAGGCTGGAAAAGAGTTCCATAAGCGAAAAGTGCAAGAGAAGAAACTGTTAGCATAGAACTTACGGTTACATCTATTAGAAACTTAAAATTGATGAGACCTTGCTAGCAAAGTCTTCTTTGTGTGCAGTCTATGTTCAGGGAGTTGGTGACTATAGGTCTCCACAATTTCCTCCTTCGTAGCTCTTATATTTTGTTTTTTTGTTATTTTTCCTAAACCTTGTTCTGCCAACCATTTACTCAAGATCGTTATGTTATACGTTGTTATCCTCTGTCCCTCTTGCCTTCAATTTGTCCTTGCGAGTATTAGATTTTCCAAGCTCTTTTTCTTCATTATGTGCCATAGAAATTTTAACTGTCTTTTCCTGATGTTAAATGTAAGTTTTCTTTTCGTTTCCATTTTTCTATTAAATCCAGTCATTTCTCACATGTTCGAACCATGGTATCCTCAGCATCCTTCTGTAGAATCACATTTTTGTTGCATCAAGTCTCTTCATCTTTGATGAGATTGGTTCTCCTATACAGCAGTGAATCCAGGACGGTCTAGTATTGAGCTTAAATTCATTATGTCTAGTAGTAACAGGTGACAGAATGTGTGACAAAGGTCTGAAGGCATATTGGAATAATGGACAATAATTTTCAGAAACCAAGCAAAGTGTCAAGACAGAAATATTTCAATAGAAACAAAAAAAGAGTGCTGAACTGTCGTCTCATATCCATCCTCTTGTATGGCTGTTAGTGCTGGATAATTTCCTTACAGTTGAATAGACGCGACACAAAAGATGCTGAGAATAACATGCACAGAACATGTGATCAACGGGGAAGTTCTCAAAACATTAGAAACCAGAAAGACACTAATACTTAAAATCCGAAAGAAGCAGATGAAATTTCTTGACACATATGGAAGGAGATATTAATGGCGTATTGAGGAAAGTTTTTAAACAGTTTTTGTGAATTGATGGCTGATTGGGAACAAAAATGGATGGTAAAGAGTCAGATGGTCAAGCCTAAACTCTGAAATTTCATTTATTATTTATTTCTGTTTCCTCAATAGGAGTAGATAGGTTTGTCTATTGTCCGGTTCACAATCCTCCTCGGTCTCAATTCTTTACTTCTAACGTCTTCACCTAATCTCTGACATTTTATTTACTATTTATTTATTTTTTTTCTTAACAGGAGTAGATAGGTCCGCTTATCGCCCGGTTCACACTCCTGTTATTTTGAACATGATCAGAGGTTTCTCTTGTTCGCGGTTTAAGCTTGGGTTTCCGATTCCTTAAGTCTTTTGTCCAATGTATTTATGAGGATTGGGACATACCTATAAGTGTTCTTCGCTTTTTTTTTTCAATACAACACAAATGACTTAACAACCAGTCCTGCGATTCTTTTTTCGGGTGGCACGTTCCCGTTAAAAGAAAAATAGTAAAAACAGGGAATTCACTTCCACTCTCAAAGCAAGGAGTCATTTAGTTTTTAGCAACTTTTTTGTTTTAATCAATTTAATCAAGATAATACCACTAAGATGCAAGGGGTTACTGGGAGTGAAAGAGAAGGAAATCTTTTTTTTTTTAGAAGGAGCCAGAAATCTAATCCAAAACAGGAAACAAGGTATAAGCATTGACTCCTATTCAAAAGAGGAGTGTGAACCGGACAATAGGCGAAACTTTCTACTCACAATGAGGTAACTTATTTAATGTAACATTAATTTAAAATAATTACATATTCACTTGCTATTACATCGTAGTGTCCTGGATCATTTACTTCGATAATGAGTTCCGTTCTAACAGCACCTCCCCGTGCATGTCTTATACTAAGTAAAAATAATAATAAAAAACCCTCTTAAAGAAAATCTATGGGAAAGTTTGCGAAAGCGTAGATAACGACTGATCAGAAGGAAAAACATTGCTTGCAATTTTCGTCCCTTTGTTTATAAATAAGAATTTTAGTGGCCAAAGCAAATAAACTTGGTTGCATTGTGTCTGTTTTGAATATATTCCATGTGGGTGTGACATTTTAGTGTTCAAAAATATCTAAACACTTGTGGTTGAGTGTCGCCATTTTTCAAAACGACTCCCTGAATCAATTCTTTGGTTAAAAAAATGGGTGAAGCATCACGTGACTGGCTACCACTCCCATTAATGAACCTATGTGAATGTATTCCATCTCCTCTTCGAAATCTTGTCTTCATGTGTCTGTTAAGAGTGTGGTAAGTACATTCATCTCCTTGCTTTGAGTGCGGAAGTGAATTCCCTGTTTTTATTATTTTTCCTTTAACGGGTACGTGCCAGACCCCCAAAGAATCGCAGAACTGGGTGTTAAGGCTTTTGTGTTGTATTGGAAAAAAAACAAAAAAACTGCGAAGAACACTAATGGGTATGTCCCCATCCTCATAAATATGTTGGGCACTATTATAAGTGAGGGTAATATGCTAAGTAGTCCACCACTAGCAGTGGTTTACCTACTTCACGCCGCTGGCGAGTGTATTTTGTTGATGTTACAGATTACCATTTCATTTCCAACCTCCGTTTTGGTTTTTCCTCATTCAGTAACCTTTTCTAGGTTACATAACCGATAGAAATACCACAATCGACAGTTCACAATTCTTTAGTTATAGAACGGCCAGGTTTTTAACTTGAATGTTTCCAGTCGAAAAAGCCGCTTTTTATTTTGTTTAATATCTCGCGCTTTGGGGTATATTTCTTGGCAAAAATCGCCAATATCTTTAAAAAATAATCTCTTTGCCAACAACTTTATGAATCAAAACACAAATTACGGATACTTATTCTTCTTTGTGCCGTGTCTCTTCAGAACGTGGGTGATCATGGCTCTCCACCACTTCCAGTCTTTTGAAGCTCGCAGTAAGGTTTGTCATTTTGTTCCTAACTCCTGTTCTGCCAACCAAACCCGTTATGTAGGTTACTCGCTGCTTTCCTCTGTCCCCCTTACTTTCAATATGTCCTTTGAGTGTCAAATTCTCCAAGCCCTCATTATGTACCCTAGACTTTTCGGTTTCCTATTTCTGATTCTCAGTATAAGTATCCTTTTTGTTTCTATTTTCCTTAAAACTTCCGCGTCACTCACATATTTAGTCCATGGAATTCTCATTATCCTTCTGTAGAACCACATTTCTGTTGCCTCTAGTCTCTGCAAAGAGATTGTTCAGCATTCGCTGTCATTTAGGAGAACTGATATTATATAACATCTAAATACTGTTTTCTTGTTTTTTAATATTTTGCTTAGCTTTTAAAAGGCATCTTTCGTTCTTCCAATTCGTCCGGATTTCACTGTCACATCTTCCGTCCTCTGTCAAAACGCTTCTTAGTTATTTGATTTTTTCGTACTTGCTTGATTTTGGCGTTTCCAATTCGGTGTTCGTATCTTGGGGGGGTGTTCCTTTTGCTGACAACTATACATTCTATCTTTTTTACAATTGATAGTTAGTCCTTTCTTTTCACTTTCCTTTACTACATTATATAGGAATTACTGTAGTTTAATTTCTGTGTCTGCTATCAACACTGTCATTTGTATATCTCATATTGTTAAGATTGTTGTCGGGTAAAGACTTCTAATTATCCGGGAATCGTCTCACTGTAACGATTGAATAAGTCTGGCAAGAAGAAGCATCATTGTCTTATACTCCTTTCTAGTTTTTGTATTTATACTGAATTCATTTTCTATCCATATGAAAGCAGTTTACACCCAGTATAAGTTCTGGATTATTTTGAAATATTTCTCAAATACATCGAGCTTACCTGGCAGTTCAAACAATTCTGTGCCGTACTTCATTAAACATTTTTACATAATTTATAAACCATAGGTATATATCTTTATATATTTGTATTTCTGCTCATGATATCATTCTGAGCATAAATATTGCATTCCTTGTTCCAGTGTCTTTAACGAAACTGCACTGTTTTTTGTCCTATTTATAGTTTTATTCTGCTACGTGTTCTATTCATCAGATTTCGAGTGATAAGTTTTGTTACGTGACGCATTAGGATGATTGTCCAATGTAGTTTGCATTCTTTTGCACCTGGCCTTCCAAGGCAGCGCTATGAAAACAGGTATGTTAAGATCTTCGGGTATATCATCATTATTGTAGATTTCATTTATTATTTCTGTAATTTTATCTATACAGAAATCATCGAAGACTGAAAGAATCTCTGTAACAACCTACCTGGTCCAGCATCTTTGTTCCTGTTCAATTTGGCCAGTGCTGATTTCACTTCAGAATCGGCATTAGGCTTCTCTTCAGTGCCTTTAGCTCCCCTGAATCGGCATCGGGCTTCTCTTCAGTGCCTTTAACTCCGCTGAATTGATATCGGGCTCCTTTTCATTGCATTTAGCTCCCCTGAATCGGCATCAGGCTCCTCTTCAGTGCATTTTGCATCTCTGAATCGGCATCTAGGACTCTTCCTACTCATAAAATAATAAAAGAATTGGCAACTCTGGAGGGCGAATTTCAACACTGAAAATCGTCTGTCATCTCAAATTTCTTCTAATATTTTTAATGTATCTTTTCACAATAATGAATATCCTGTTTTTTCCTTTTCAAATATTTATGAACTGTCATAACGTCTACTGGGGAAAATGTGCGGAGTGTTTTCCCGTTACTCATTTCATTGTTTTGTTGTCTTTCTCGTAGATGAGTTGTCTTATCAAAGCTTTCCTTCTCGTAGATGAGTTGTCTTATCAAAGCTTTCCTTCTCGTAGATGAGTTGTCTTATCAAAGCTTTCCTTCTCGTAGATGAGTTGTCTTATCAAAGCTTTCCTTCTCGTAGATGAGTTGTCTTATCAAAGCTTTCCTTCTCGTAGATGAGTTGTCTTATCAAAGCTTTCCTTCTCGTAGATGAGTTGTCTTATCAAAGCTTTCCTTCTCGTAGATGAGTTGTCTTATCAAAGCTTTCCTTCTCGTAGATGAGTTGTCTTATCAAAGCTTTCCTTCTCGTAGATGAGTTGTCTTATCAAAGCTTTCCTTCTCGTAGATGAGTTGTCTTATCAAAGCTTTCCTTCTCGTAGATGAGTTGTCTTATCAAAGCTTTCCTTCTCGTAGATGAGTTGTCTTATCAAAGCTTTCCTTCTCGTAGATGAGTTGTCTTATCAAAGCTTTCCTTCTCGTAGATGAGTTGTCTTATCAAAGCTTTCCTTCTCGTAGATGAGTTGTCTTATCAAAGCTTTCCTTCTCGTAGATGAGTTGTCTTATCAAAGCTTTCCTTCTCGTAGATGAGTTGTCTTATCAAAGCTTTCCTTCTCGTAGATGAGTTGTCTTATCAAAGCTTTCCTTCTCGTAGATGAGTTGTCTTATCAAAGCTTTCCTTCTCGTAGATGAGTTGTCTTATCAAAGCTTTCCTTCTCGTAGATGAGTTGTCTTATCAAAGCTTTCCTTCTCGTAGATGAGTTGTCTTATCAAAGCTTTCCTTCTCGTAGATGAGTTGTCTTATCAAAGCTTTCCTTCTCGTAGATGAGTTGTCTTATCTAGAAACTCTCAAGCTTCCTTACAATTTTCTCCATAATCTATGCCGGGATGAGGAGCGATGGATTCGTACCTTTTCCCAAGTTATTAAAGCGAAGTCAGTAAAATGATGAACTCGAACTGCAATTTGAAGGTCGGGGACACTAAAATCAAGCAGGTGCAGAAATTTAAATATCTGGGAAGTGTTTTGACAGAGGACGGTAAGTACGACGCTGAGATCTGAAGACGTATTGGAAAGGCCAATGACGCATTCGAAAAGCTGGGCAGAATATTAGAAGACAGGAGGATTTCTTTGGTAACAAAGAAAAGAGTTCTGAGCTGCTACGTGACATCTGTCCTCCTTTATGGCAGCGAATGTTGGACGGTCTCCTCAAATATGAAGAAGAAACTCGAGGCGACGGAGATGTGGTTCTACAGAAGGATGCTGAGGATATCATGGACCCAACGTGTAAACAACAATGAAGTTTTTGAGGAACCTTATACTTGATATTTGGAAGAGGCAGCTGAGGTTTCTGGGACACCGGCTTGGATATTTGAGAATATTTGAATATTTAAGAAATCTTGTTAGAAGAATATGCACCTTCCAATATATTTTCAGCAAGATTTCTCGAATATTCAGGCCGGTAGATGTAAATAAATAAATACGCTTTGAAAAACATTTCTTTTTAGCGGAATATGAACACATCTATGGGTTATTTAATGCCGAAATCTAAATATTTTGTACACAATTTTTATTTTTTTTTATTTTTAGGGGAGATAATAATACCTTTTAGTGTTACAAGTCTTAAGAGACGGATTTTTACCTTTCCCAACAATATTTTCACTATTTGTGAATATAACGAACCCAACGGGAATTGGAACTCGTCTCTTCCGAGCCATTATCCATTACACCACCCACACATCTAAGCTTACGATATTCCCTGGTATTCCTAAGCGGCCACTCATCTAGGTATTGACCAGGCTCGTCGTTGCTTAACTTCGGTGATCGGTGTATCAATGTAAAGTGGCGTTAAGCCAGAACATAAATTAAGAAGGCAAACCACTATTAAGGAGTGAGAACAATAAAAGAAGCGGAATTAAGACAGAAGATGATGATCGGCATTGCATTTAAATTTTTGAATGTCAAAGTTGATTGCAAAGCAAGAAATCGGAAGAGGATTTCACAAGCGAGAAATGCGATAGAAGAAACTGTTAGTATAGAACTTACGGTTACATCTAGTAATTTCAACGGTTAAATGAGATTTTGCCACCAATCTCGCAACGCGCTTACATTCCAAGAGACTAGTTACCCTAGAGGAGAGTTCGTCAGAATTATTACCAGGAAGGTAATTATAGAAACTGCATAAGGAATCTACATTACGGCGGTGGGAAAGTGACCGAAGCCGAGATATCAGACCAATGACACTGCAGATTCTTCTTTTGGATTTTATCAAGGATCTCTAAATAGACACATTGCTGCCACATCTGGTCTGGTGCAAGATCAGGAAGACACGGGCTGGAGAAATCAGGAAGACATCAGGCTGGAGAAATCAGGAAGACATCAGGCTGGAGAAATCAGGAAGACATCGGGCTGGAGAAATCAGGAAGACATCGGGCTGGAGAAATCAAGAAGACATCAGGCTTGAGAAATCAGGAAGACATCAGGCTTGAGAAATCAGGAAGACACGGGCTGGAGAACAGTTCACGTTAAATGATGACCATTCAGATCTTGCAGATCATTACTCATGAGTTTAAAAAAAAAAAATTTCTATATATACTAGCAGTAGGGATGTAACAGTAAGAGTATCGACCATCATGAAGACTGAAAAGTAAAATTGACAAAGATTATTGTTTAAGGTTGACGGACACGCATGTCTTAATTAGTTTTTTTTTTTTGTTTTTGTTTTTTACGAATTGGTCAAACTCAAACAAAAACATTGTTTTCAATCGTTATGAGTCTACCGATTGAATAGAATTTCATTATAAACAATTGTCTTGTAAATGAAATTTTTAAAGCATTCTGAATGTAAAAATAAAGAAAAAAGTGTGCAAGACAATAAGAAACACTACCTGCCAAAAAAAAAGTGAAGTTTTGTTGAAATCGGTTGAAAAATGTAGGAAATCCGATCCCATATATAAACGAACACACACACACACACACACACACACACACACACACACACACACACACAAACAACCTGGGTTTTATAATAAGTATAACTCGATATGAGTTGTCCTCCTTTTATTCTCGCGAGAGCGATGCCTCTTTTGTGTTTTCAAATTGATTTCATGCAAAAACAATTGTGTTTTTCCAATTTTGGGCGCTGTCAGAACCACCGCAAGTTAATTTTACGTAGTCCTGTGAAGTTTTGTTGAAATCGGTCGAAAAATGTAGGAAATTCGATCCAATATATAAACGTACAGACACACACAACCTGTTTTTTATAGTAAGTATGATTAATAAACATCGTGCATGAAATGCCTCTCACGAAAACGACAGACGAAAAGACAGAAGAATCGGTAGCATTTAATGGTATGAAAATTTGAAAAGAACAAGTGTTTAAATACTTATGATTTACATATGTGTCGTACTTATTTTCTTAGTGATAATTAGTAGACTCTGGACGTAATAGACTTTCTAAACACAAAGAACAGATCTCGAAAACTTACATTGTTTGTGCAAACGAATTACCAAAATATTCTGCGACAAAAAAAAAAAAAAAAAAAAAGAAAAGAAAAAAAAGAAAGAAAGAAAATCTCTGTATTCATTAGCATTCATTTGAAATCCCATCTACACACATCACAACGACTTAGTCTCACGGAGATATTATTAATTTTTGTCGGCAGTCGATTTGATCTCCATATATACAAGGGTTTCGTGGGCACCTCGAGGTAGTGTAATGGTTAGCAAGCTTGTCTCGCTAGAACAATTACGACTGAGTAGTGAGTTTGATCCTTACTGGATGCCCCATACTTTCGGCTTGGAAAATCACTATACCGGGTGTCCCAAAATTGACGCAATAATTGGCAGAAAACGTACATTTGGGAAATAGCAACCAGGGAAAATTTGCATGACATCATCCTTCCATAATTGATCAATAAAATTTCTTAATGTCACACACAGAAACGTGATTTCATTTGGTAAATAAATATAAAATGCTAAGATCGAAATATTAAGGTACTTACTTTTTCACGATAGAAAATGACTTGTATAACTAAACAATTTAATTATAAAAACCTTCAAGAAATTAATTGCATATTAATAGAGATCATAAAAAGCAAATTGAAAATTAATCACTGAAGCAGTCATTATTTACATTACTAGGACTATTTGCCGCTATATTTATTACGTTTCGGCCCTTCAGTATCTCTATATTTCTGAGATGAGATATGTACACTGTTTACATTATTCTGACTATTGTTCTCATTTTTGTCGCCATATTTATTACAACGTTTCAGCCTTTCAGTTTTATAGTAATCAGGAATGCTAGAACATGTTAAAATGAATAATTGTTGCCTGAGCTGTGAAACTGACAGTTACCATGTACATTATTTACATTATTCGGACTATTTTCCTCATCTTTGTCGCCATATTTATTAAAAAATTTCGGCCCTTGTACACTCCGGCCTTCTTCAGATGGTTGGAATGTCGAACTGAGCCCTTTATTTCGCTTACTGGGGTAGACTGTTCTAGTTCCACGTGCCATGTTTTAATGGATGTCAGTTATCTCCTTTTAATTAATTGCTTGTTTTTTTACCACAGCTCATATTGCATTTTTGTTATTATCATTTTCCTCTGGCACTCCTTATACATGCAATGATAACAGCAAAAATTGCAATATGAGCACTAGTAAAAATAATACCCAGAAATTCATACATAGATGTCCTCAAGGACACATGGTACAATGGATAAAGGCGTTAGTTAGGTCCAGTGACAGAACCCAAAGAGTGTGAGTTCAATACCCGGTTAAGGCAGTGGAGAACTTGGAGAGGGGAATTAACACGAGATTACTGACAACTAATATCCATTAAAACATGACACATGGAACTAGAACAGTCTACCCCAGTGAGCGAAATAAAGGGTTTAGTTCGACATCCCATTCACCCGAAGAAGGCCGGAGCGTTCAACGGCCGACACGTTGTAATAAATATGGTGACAAAGATGCGGACAATAGTCCGAATAATGTAAATAGTGTACATAATACCTCATCTCAGAAATATAGACAGATACTGAAGCAGTCATTTAAAAAAAAATTGCTTTTTAGAGTATCTCTATTAAGCAGGAACCGGTAATATTTTTTATGTTGTCCTATTGACATGTTCAAGTGGGGGCGTCTTTATGGACAGAATTCCTCCCATCATGATGGAGGTCGGGAGGGTCAGTCTTGGAATGGGAAAATCGGATAGTCGGTTTCGTTGTATTTACTTCCGCGCAAATACCATTTGGAAAAGTATAACTATTTCTTCAACGCCCCCAAGTATGCGTTAAATAGTAAGAATTGTATCTGGAAAAAAATTTATTCTAAAATCATTGTTAATGCAACATTTACTCGCAAATATAAATTCTTATAATTTAAAATGTTTCGGCTTTAGATATGCCACAAAGTGTTGACAAGCCGTTAAAAACAAATTAAATAAAAATCCTAATAGAGAAGTAACTGAGTAAATTTGTTCAGAGTGAAACTTTGACTTGTACCAAATTCTGTTCGAATGAATCTTCCCAGAGAGTTGACCAAATTTAGCTTTCAATCTCTTATTCGCGGGGTAGTTTCACTTTAAACTTGACCATGTGCTAACTTCGAGTGGGCGTACAGGGAAATGTCATGAGAAAACCGCAATTATTTGTTGTCACAAATTTAATTTTCAGTATTGCGAGCGGAAATCCACGCACTTTGGACTTTTATCTTAGATTTTTGAAACTTTCATGAAATGTGACCAGACAAATAATACTGTACGTCTTCTGACAAAACTCGTATTGTGTTCAATTGATTCTGATCTTTTTACCAGATAGGCAGAACGAATAACAGCGTGGCATTTTGTTTAATTTAGATGTTATTTAAGCCGTTTTGACAAATATTTTCCATCCTGTTTTTTTTTTTTTTTTTTTTTTCTTTCCTGTGATACGGGTTCTTTCAGCTTGCTGAAAATGGTTATGAAAATAAAATATTTTATGATCGGGAAACTGGAGACGCGAACTCTTTTGTTATTTCATTTTATTTTACCCTAACGGAGAACAAGTAATAAAATTTCTTAATTTTGTTTCTTCAGAATACATATTTCAAGAATGCAGGTTCACATTTCTTCGAGGGTGCTTTGGGTTCTCTAGAAAGTTAGGCGTTTCTGTGAATTCCACGTGAACTTTGTTTTTAAATTAATTATGTACAAATAATAAATAAGTGTCCGACTACGAATGTATGGATGCATCCACATGTGTGTAAAATATATTACGTACAGGCATGAAGTCATCTGAATGATTCCATCAGCAAAAGCTTCGATCAATTATGAACACTAACTGGAAGGATTATGTTTTAAGCTCCAGTCCTT
Source organism: Acanthosepion lycidas (assembly GCA_963932145.1). Classification (NCBI taxonomy): domain Eukaryota; kingdom Metazoa; phylum Mollusca; class Cephalopoda; order Sepiida; family Sepiidae; genus Acanthosepion; species Acanthosepion lycidas. Next base: position 108,735,443 of record OZ010587.1, on the reverse strand, counting down.
GAGAAAGCTCGATCTAATAGCATTGCAAACACCATCATCAAACTCTACCTGCGAGGAACAGGCCATATTCTGCATATAGATAGCGATCGACACATGTGTGAAATCATTGTATTGGCTAAAGACTCTGTGATTTACTGTATGCGTTGCTATAAGTCAACTGAAAGAGGCTGTGAAAAGAAGCAAAAGCAACAGATCTTTTCACATTGGCGTCAAACTTTTTTGACTGCGTAAAGTTTTTTGTTTTTTTTTTTATAGCAAGAACGACAAAGAAACAGAAAGGAAAAACAGCAAAAAGAGAAAACTCGACAAGTTCAATCGAGATCATTAACTGGGACCGTCTCCAATGACCAGGCGTAACATGTGTCAGCAAATGTTTCTTCCAAGGTCCAGTATTGCCAGCCACTAAAGGCATCGACACGAGAATTGGGAAGGGACGGTGCATAAAACTGTGGCATAAAATACTCGACAAAGCGACACAATAGTGCACTACACCCTACAAAAGTAGGAGCGTTGAAAAAAAAATGTCGCCTCAAAGACCAAGCATCTTATTTTAGGGAAAGGAGATATCAGTTACTTTTAAAATTTCTTTTCCAAATTTATTGCTTTTAAATTCATATTAACATTTTATTCGATTTAATTTCTTATTTGAAATGCCCTTTCGAACTTTAATTAAATGTTTAATAGCAAATTACAAATTAACTCTCGATGAAGAAAACACCCTGATCATGATTGATTGATTTGTCTGTTTAACGGCATATCAACATCCTTATGGGTCATTTAATGTCGAAAAGTAATTTTCTTGTGAGCTTGGAAGTAATAAAATTATGATATGTTATTCTGCTTCCACAGTTGAATACATGGTAGATGATACTCAGCTTTTGTGCATATACATGTTTGTGTCGATATGATTACTAGAAAACGGTGATATGTGTGTTTTTATGTTGTGATTTTGTTGAACTTGTATTATGGAATAGTTTGATTTAAGAAATTATAGAATATGAGATGGTTTAATGCCAAGGACATTCTTTCATGACGGTTGTTTGGTAGAATTTTAAACGGATTTGGGTCAAGTCGCAACAATTTGTTAGTATGTGCGTATTGTTGGTAATTTTAATCAAATATGTATTGCTGGTAATTTTTTTTTATATAAAAAATATATTGCTGGTATTTTTTATTATAAAAATGTTTTTACACTTTCATAGTGTTTTGATAGGGGTTAACTATTTGTCCATATCTGGGACCCTGACAGGTGCTGCCACATTGAGTCAGGGTGGGTTTTGGAACAGCAGCAATTAAGAGGTGCATTCACGGTCCTCAGAATCTCCCAATCAGATGCCTTGCTGCCGGATGTAGTTTATCGTCATACTCAGGACTACCCCAATCATGTTCCGTACAAGTAAACTGCAGCAAGCCATTGCCAGAGCATTTGATTACTACTGAGTGTCCCATGTAATTAGAGTACCCCATCTGCTAAATAGTAAAAACTAAATTCTTCATGCGAAAGAAAAAAAAATCTTAATTTTGTGGGCTTGGAGGGAAAAAAAACTCTGCTTGGAGGGAAAAAAATGGCCGGCATTCATGAAGATGTCAATTTAACCTAAAAAATATCCGCAGGAATTTCATTTTACAAGACACGCAGCATTTTAAGTATGAAGAAGTAAGGCCCGGTTTGTCAAAAATGGGTTAAGTATCAGATCGTGACCCAGTTACGCTCCGCCTTGATTTTCTCGCTCACTGAACCAAACACATCTGTTATGCCTTTTAACAAAGCAATCGCCATTTCTCTATTGTTGAGAGGCAAATCATCATCGCCATTTTTATCATTCGTCCTTTCTCCCAAATCCTGGAGTTTTTCTAATTCGTTCTTTTTATGAATGCTAAAGACGTTGGTGTCGGCAGATGTAAAACTCTTTATCTTTGTAATGAATTCCTAGTGATTTTCCAAGCGTAGCTTAGATGTGGCACAAGGCCGAAAGTATGGGGTACCCAGTGAGAATCGAACTCACTACTCAGTCGTAATTGTTCTAGCCAGACAAGCTTGCTAACCATTACACCACCTCGAGGTGCCCTATGTAATGAATTCCGACATAGCCATCTTTGTATGTTGAATGCTGACTAAATCTTGGGTTTTGGAACCAATGTTTCCGTAGTTGTTTCTTTTTATCTTTTCCCTCATTCACTTTGCTAACAATTCCCCCCCTGCTAGTCACTCTCCTTTTCCCCCCTGCTAGTCACTCTCCTTTTCCCCCCTCCTCTGTCACTCTCCTTTTCCCCCCTCCTCTGTCACTCTCCTTTTCCCCCCTCCTCTGTCACTCTCCTTTTCCCCCCTCCTCTGTCACTCTCCTTTTCCCCCCTCCTCTGTCACTCTCCTTTCCCCCCTCCTCTGTCACTCTCCTTTTCCCCCCTCCTCTGTCACTCTCCTTTTCCCCCCTCCTCTGTCACTCTCCTTTTCCCCCCTCTTTCTCACACTCTTGCCCATCTCTTCCACTCTCTCCCCTCTCTCCCTTCTCTCTCCCCTATCACCTTTCTCTCTCCCCTCTCACCTTTCTCTCTCCCCTCTCACCTTTCTCTCTCCCCTCTCACCTTTCTCTCTCCCCTCTCACCTTTCTCTCTCCCCTCTCACCTTTCTCTCTCCCCTCTCACCTTTCTCTCTCCCCTCTCCACTTTTTCTCAAGCGCAATCTTACACTCGAGTATAATTCAGTTTCCAAAATGTTTTTTTTTTTCTTAATTTCGAAATTTCTTCGAACAATTCTATTCTTACATTACATTCTTGATGTTGTGACCATTCTTCAGCCATTATGAGCGGACAATTTATTTCTTCAGATGCGAAAAAAAATGTTCAACTACTGAACAAATCCCGGAATGTAAATCACTGAATCCCAAAATGATAAATAATCTATTTCTTTTTCTTTGCCTTTTCCCGCCCTTAATGTCTCGGTTTAACATAACAACTCCATTTCTTAGAAGTTGCCATTCTTGTTTTGTCTATACTCAGTCATTTTATTCCTATCGCTTATTCTTTAAAACTGGATATTTTTCGATTGGGGATACTTTACAAGTTCTCTGTGTCTATTTAGAGCCGATTGTATTCACTTTCAGAACTGTATTTATTTATTTTTTGTTGACGCTTATAAGCTTTCTCTCTCGGCTTCTCCTCCCAACACGTTTTGATTAAAAAAAAAAAATCAGACATTAAATGCCGGAAACACCCAGAAACACGATTGTATGTAATCAAGATTTGATCCCAAAGAATGTTTATTCTTATTTATTCTGAGATGTATAATTATATTAAGTCAGTAAATATCAAATTTTGAACAAAATTTAACACACTTATTAATCAAATATAGATGACATATAGATTCAAATATACATAGTCTAAAATACGTTTATCTCTGTAAACTTGATTTTTCGACGAGATATATGAAAAAGCCTTGTGATCTGTCAAATAATAAAAAAAAACCAAAAAAACATGAAACTATTATTATTTACTTGTGGGCTGTTGCTCTCATTTTGCTATTATCACAATATTCCGACCTTCATCAGGTGTTTGTCGATCCGTGTAAACTTCAAGGAAATTCCAAACGGGCCGTTTATTTAATCTCCGAGGAGAGATTGTTCTCGTTTCTGACCATCTCTAAGGACATCTCGTCTAGTTCTTATTGAGTACTGCTCAGTTATTGTTCGCCTCCACTGTAAGTTTTCATTGTCCGGTCCAGGGATTGAACTCACAATGAGTGTTACCAAATTCACGAGCCAACGCGTCTTTATCCATCAGGAGGCAGTGCAGAGTTAGACTTCGTGGAAACGAGGCGAGTAATAACTGATCAACATTAAATAAGAACTCGATATATCACAGACATTATCAACGGAACGAGAGCATGCTATCTCCGTAGATGCAATAAAGGGTTCAGTTCGAAATTTTTCTCGTGGTTACCCGGATCGACAAGCATCTGATGAAAACTGCAGCGTACAACGGTCGAAACCCTGTGATAACAATAACTAACAGTAGACAGGACCGGATCAAGGTACTGGTAATTCGGCCTTCATCGCCTGGGGCGCGATGAAGGCCGAGGGCACCATGTCATGTGTTTTGGATCTACCAGAACTAAAGCTTATAAAAATATACTTGCGTTTGGCTATTTTGTCAATAGAAAATGATCTTGTAAAGAAGATAGGCGTAGAAAGTTCCATGCAAAGATTTGCAGATGTAAAGGCTAGAAAAATATTTTAGGTAGGATAATGAATGCTTTCTTTAACTTGTATTAAGTTTTAAGCAAGTTATTCTACATTTTCAGTTTTTATTGTTGTAAAAATTAAAAAAAATTATACTTGTAAGGGGCGCCAAAGTTCAGCTTGGTCACTGACAGTAGACAGCATGTTAAAAATGTGATGTCTATTGGATTGTTATTTTTCACTTGAAAGATGAGTGTTTTGCATTTCAATATCTCGTCGAAAAAAATTCAGAGATCTCTGAGTTTTCATCGAGATTGAAAACATCATGCTCTCCTAGCACTGTCCTTGTGCCGAACTTAGCATTCGTATTGATATTGATTTTTTTATTAGGTTGGTGCAAAAATAATGACGTTTTTTGACGTTAAAAAATACGTCAAAAACCGTCATTATTTTTGCACCAACCTAATAATATATTGTATATGTGACTTAAAAAAAAAAGATAATTACGTGTAATCGTGCAGATATGCACGTTGTCTCTACAGTTGAATGAATATCTTGATATGTGTTTGAAAAAAAAAATCTTGCTAAAAAAGAAAATAATCTATACGAAAACTGGAACAAAAAGCCTCAAAAAGTGGATGCCAACTATTGATGTCATTTCGTCCCAGTTGCCCTGCAAATCTGTCACATCGCCAATCATCTTGAAAAGTCGTTCCCGCTTCTTTTATAAGACAAAATGAGTCTTAGTTGTAACCAAATGTACTTTTTCATTTAGAATAAAATTCGCGGCAGGAAGTGAGATCCTTTTTGAAACTGTAGAAAGATGGCGGCGATTTTTATCATATCAAATACTGGATTCTTATTTGACAACCGGGAAACGTTTGCGGTAAAAAGTGTTTCACTTTGTGAATCTTGACTTAGTAGCCGAGTTGACAAATATATGCAACTAGTTAACTATTTTAATTCGTAAATAGAATGATTCCATCGAGTCAATATAACTTCCTAGTCATTTCACGTCAACTGTTTTTCGTTTAAAGGATTTACTGTTTATAAAATATAAAAATAAACACAGGTTTTGAAGTGTGTATATTCATTCACTCTCTCTCGCACACTTTCAATCACACTCATTCTCTTTCACTCTGACCTTTTCACTCACTCTCTCTCGCTTTTCTCTCTCCCACTCTTTTACTCATTCCCTCTTTCGCTCCTTCACGCATTCCCTCTCTCTCTCTCTCTTTCACGCACTCCCATTTTCTTACGCACACCCACAAGCGTTTACTGCCACATTTCCTTGCTGGGGGTTACAAAAGGAAAGGACATAGTCAAAATATCGCACTGGTAACACGAGCAGCCACCAATAATAAAACAGTCTTTTTTATTGTTTTGACGTGGCGTAAAAACAATAGTACAGTACTATCATCGTATACTGAGTATAAGTGCAAGAGACACATGTTAATGCATAACGTGGAGTGAGGGTGATTTTTTTGACCCTTCCGCCTTAAGCAGACGTAAATGCACACTGTTTATCAGATATTTTCAACGCTTCAGCGAAAATATCCAATAAAGATAAAATAGTTTATTTTATCTTTTATAATATTTATCAACAACAACACGTAAACCGGCTGACAAGGGTAGCAAGCGAGGATAAGAGGTTGTTGTAGCCGTTTCTTGAGTTGTTAGCAGCAGGTGGTTTTGCTTACATTTTCACTTTCTTACGTCAGTCATTGTGGCATTAAATAAAATTCGAATTCTGCACAGTCACACTTACTCTCTGTCACTCTTTCAAACTCTTTCCCTCTATCACTCTCTCTCTCTCACCCAATCCTGCTTTGGCCTTTTCTCTTTTACACTCTCTCTTTTTCTCACTCCCTTTTTCTCTCTCTCACTCTTTCGCTCTCTTTTCCTTCTCTCACTCTTTCGCTCCCTTTTCCTTCTCTCACTCTTTCGCTCTCTTTTCTTTCTCTCACTCTTTCGCTCTCTTTTTCCTTCTCTCACTCTTTCGCTCTCTTTTTCCTTCTCTCACTCTTTCGCTCTCTTTTTCCTTCTCTCACTCTTTCGCTCTCTTTTTCCTTCTCTCACTCTTTCGCTCTCTTTTTCCTTCTCTCACTCTTTCGCTCTCTTTTTCCTTCTCTCACTCTTTCGCTCTTTTTCCTTCTCTCACTCTTTCGCTCTCTTTTTCCTTCTCTCACTCTTTCGCTCTCTTTTTCCTTCTCTCACTCTTTCGCTCTCTTTTTCCTTCTCTCACTCTTTCGCTCTCTTTTTCCTTCTCTCACTCTTTCGCTCTCTTTTTCCTTCTCTCACTCTTTCGCTCTCTTTTTCCTTCTCTCACTCTTTCGCTCTCTTTTTCCTTCTCTCACTCTTTCGCTCTCTTTTTCCTTCTCTCACTCTTTCGCTCTCTTTTTCCTTCTCTCACTCTTTCGCTCTCTTTTTCCTTCTCTCACTCTTTCGCTCTCTTTTTCCTTCTCTCACTCTTTCGCTCTCTTTTTCCTTCTCTCACTCTTTCGCTCTCTTTTTCCTTCTCTCACTCTTTCGCTCTCTTTTTCCTTCTCTCACTCTTTCGCTCTCTTTTTCTTTTTCGCTCTCTTTTTCTTTTCTCTCTCTCTCTCTCAATATATCACACTCTCTCTCACACATACACTCATATTCTCTCATCTACTCTGTCAATTGAGGGATCTTTTTCTCTCAGCCTTGCTTTTTCCTTTCTAAAATTTCCATTTCCCCTACAACTCTTCTCTTAACATCTATAAAAGTCTTGTTTATATCATTAAACTCTTATCTCCAAGAAAAATTTCTCATAATCTAAAAATATTTTGGGGTTTTAAATAACCCTCAAAGGGTTGATAGCCCGTATAAAGCCAATCAATTAATCTCTCCTTACCTTCTTTATCGCTGCACAGTTCCTTCCTGCATCTATACCTCTGTCTCTTCCTTCTGTTACTTTCCATATTTTTATTAAATTATTTTAGAATCAAGAGTATTCAAATAGACAACAGGCTAATTATCTCCCATCCACAATGAAGGACTTTGAAGAATATGAGCCTGGAAATATGTTTATAAATTTCGACATTTTTGTATATTCGGGAATATTTCAATAACCGGGTTATCCATTTTTTTATTTTTTTATTTTTCTGTTTGAACGGCCATTTCTCTTATATTCGGACTACGTTTAGTTCCATGACACCGTTCTTGTCATCTGCACCATTTGATAGAAATATTCAACATGTGGCTGGCATAAACAAGTCAAGCCGTATTTCGTATGTAAACAAAGAGAAAAGCAATGCGGCAACTCGAGACGACAACGATGGGACAGAATTAAAATGATTAGCCTCCATGTTGCACTCGCACTACACTGCTTACAAGACGATTGAATTGACCCGCGTGCGACCGATGCTACGACTTGAAATATACGTTCGCTGTTCCCTTCGCCTTATACAGTTTTTTGCAAGATAATTTTCAGGCAAATAAACAAAGGAATTTATTTTTTGCTTAATTCTTCTTTTTTTTTTTCTTTTTTTTTTTTTGAAATATCAAATTTGAAAAGCACAAGGAAAAGAAATTCTTTCGCTTCTCAGCAAAACGTTTTTGATTGGCCTGCTTTTAAAACATTCAAGCACACATTAAAATTAAATCCAGACGAGTGCTTAAAAGGGTTCTCTGCTAAAGAAAATTGTGTAACCGCTTTCGGTAGGGATATATACAGGTTGCGATGGATAAATTGTCATCTAAATTAAGCAAAAATGAAAATCACACCGACAACTCATTTTAAGATACACTTATCAAAATTGCACAAAATAATTTGAAATACTAAAGAGTAAATTTATTCAATAAAATCGCCATTTTCTTCAACCGTGACCTCCAGACGACTTCGGAATCTCCTACATCTCTTCTGGACGGTCTCCTTGGTTTAGTTGGGGGACGCTGCCATAATCCGTGACTTCAGTTCATATTTGGTGCTACAAGGAGTTTTGTTGGTCTCTCGCTCAACTGTGCTCCACACAGAATAATCACGGGGGTTACAGTGTGATTTTAGGTAGTCAGATGTAAGGAGTGATGTGGTTGCATAAATTGTCTCACAGCTATGACTGGGTTTTCTTGCTTGTGTGGCATGGTGCAGAGTCCTGTTGCCAGACATAGTGCTGACCTGGGTTAAGAGTGTAACTGTTAAAAGACCCTAACTCCTCAAGGCATTTGATATAGACCTCCTTGTTGAGTCTGAGCCCCTCAACAATAAATTCGGAAGTTCTTATCAGAACGATCAAAGACAGTTTTCCGGGCTGCCGTACCTTCGTAATCATCATTAGACTCGACCAACTCTTTTGGAATTCTCTGCACTGACACCCAAACGCTCTGAAATGTTCGTATTGGAGCTTCCGGTGCGAATACAAAGCAGTACACCATTCCGTTTCCAAATTTTTTGCGAAGTTAATTGCGTCATGGTGTTCTTTTTCTTACAGATGGTATCCAAACGACTCTACTATACTGTGCAGTCGACAACATCAAAACCAAACAACGCGCATGCGCGAAATTAAAAATATAAAATGGCGACAATTCACCTACCGCGCCCTGTATACCACTAAAAATTTGCTAAAAAAAATTCATAAAAATATCTTATCCGACGCGTTTTGTCTACTAAGGAAAATGCAAGGCTTTTATTTAGTAACAAGCAGTAATCTTACTGGTTTTTCAAAATTGTTAAGTTTAAGATCGCTGATCAATATTTATCATGTTGGTCAAACAGTCAGGCAAGCTATGGAGGACGCGAAGTGACATAATTGAATTCAATGAACAAAAGTAAGTGATATTCTTTAAATAAATAGATACATATATATAAGGCAAAATCGTAATTGAATTATTTTTGTTTGGGATTAATTTATTTGTTAAATAACATGACATTATGAATCTGACGGTTTTCTTTTAATTATTTTAACATTAATAGTCATGTATGTTGGTTTGGTAAAGTCAGGAATTGAGATATTGGAAAAAATCCGGGCTGCAGATTTATATTTTGATAAAATTCGTTAGCGGCACTCTCGAGAATTTTCCTTCTAAGTTCCTTTCTTTTTTTACTAAGAGCAGCATTCTTTTGATACTTCCATGTAGATAGATTTGGAAAAAGGTATAAAAATCATTTCTTTTCCCCTCCAGTTTAGGGTTAAATAGTAAGGAAGAATGAGTATTTCCGCCTTGGGTGGCAATCCGTGTAGGAGTCAAAAAAGAATCTGAATCCTAGACAGTATGTAGCTCTGGGGTAGCCATCGACAAGGTCATTGAGTTCACAATAATTATAACTGCCGCTCACCCACGACCGTGTCGATGTATATTATTAATAATAATAATAATAATAGAATATAATTTGCGTTAAGCATTTGAATGCTTGATTTTTTTTACTTCGTCTGTATCTTTATAAAAATTATATTTTAATTAATTCCAGTTTAGGTTTTATTTTTATTTACCGTATATACTCGCGTATCATGCGTCTCTTGAAAACTTAATTTTGAAGCTAATTTTAAGGGGGTCGCATCGTACATGAGATATAAAATTAGCCTATGTACTGCTGGCCCTGGCTACGCCGTTGACCAAACTACCAATGAAGCGACCTTCTTAAAATTACCTTCAAAATTAGGTCTTCAAAAGTCGCATGATACGCGAGTATATACGGTAATTATTTTTTCATTGGTCCACCGGACCACCTTAACTAATGTCTTTATCCACGGGTTAGATCCAGTGACTAGACCCAAAGAGTTGTGAGTTCAATACTAGGCCACAGCAGTGGTGAACCAAAAACATGGAGTGTTGAGTTAAAGGGAAATAACTGAGACATCCGGAAGGGGTATGGCACGTCGAACTAGAACAATCTACCCCGGTGGTCGGAATAAACTGTTCGGTTCGAAATTTCAATCACCTGAAGAAGGCCCTAGCGTACAATGGTCGAAACGTTGTGAATATGGCAATGACTATGAGGATAACAGGTTTTTAAGCGTCGTAGATAGCCTCGAACAAGCTGATGAAAAACAAAAATGGTTAACATCCGGGAGAATGACTCCATGCGCTTTCTCGGACTAACGTTTTTCGCTGACTTGAAGTGGAAATATTGTATTGAATCAATTACTAGATGAGCTTCTGGAAAAGTTAGTTCACTGCGACGGGCTAGAGATTTTTTTCTCGCCAGAATCTGTATTACATATTTATAATTCTACCATTGGTCTATGCATTGAATATTTTGCTATAATCTGTAGTCTGGTTCTTTTGCTGTCTATTTAAAGATTCTGGATAAGATCCAATTAAGAATCTGCAATTTTATTTTTGTTATTTGCTGTTGGTATCTGTTTATATTTCTAAGTTGAGGTATTATGTACACTATTTACATTATTCGGACTATTTTCCTCATCTTTGTCGCCATATTTATTACAAAGTTTCGGCCGTTGTACGCTCCGGCCTTCTTCAGGTGGTTAGAATGTCGAACTGAACCCTTTATTTCGCTCACTGAGGTAGACTGTTCTAGTTCCACGTGCCATGTTTAATGGATGTCAGTTATCAGTGGAGAACTTTCAGAGGGGAATTATCAGGAGATAACTGATAACTGACCTCAGTAATAAATATGGCGACAAAGATGAGGACAATAGTTCGAATAATGTAAATAATGCCTGCTGTTGTTGGGATAAAACAGGAAAAATGTATTAAATACTAAGGAAATGTTCGAAGAAATTTCCCAGGTGATCGGTCCGTACGTCTATAAAAATATTCAACTTCATATTGTGGAAATCACTTGAGGTCGTAAAGAGCGTCCTTCTCTATGACGTAATGGGTAGCGTTACCAAAGTTTGTAAAATTTAAACAGAGCATAAAATCCAGATATATTACGGACTTTTACCGTAATCATTTGTGACCAATGTTCTTTGTAACCCAATGTCGGAATTATTTAAGTGACTTTTCTTTTACTTAACTTTTAAGTGGAAGTTAATTTCCAAACACTCGCGCGATTAAGATATATATATATATATAATATATATATATATATATATATATATATATATTAGAAATTATTCTAAAGCCGCTCAAATTCTGAAAATGTATAAATCTTTTTTACTTATTAAAAATTGTAAACCATTGTGTGGACTGTTGTCCTCATCTTTGTTGCCATATTCACGACGTTTCGGCCGTTGTTCTCCGGCTTTCTTCAGGTGATTAGAATTTCGAACTGAACCCTTTATTTCGTCCAACAGGATAGATTGTTCTAGTTCCTTCCCTTCAGCATTTCATGTTTTTTGTTCACCTCAGCTGAAGTCAGTTATTTGAGCTCACAATTCAACAAAACGCTTTTATCCAGCGAGTCATTTGTTTTTTGAGGACATTAGTGTGTATTGAATGTTTGTTTGTGACTTATAAACCTAAATGTCTCAGTAAGCATCATTTTTTTTTTTTTTTTTTTTTTTACCCAGAGCTCATACTACAAGTTGTTGTTATTGTTTTTCTCCAGCATTCCGTATTGTTCCTATGTTGTATTAATTTCTATACTCAGCCGGCTTTCGTAGATTTAGGAAATATAGAAAAATTTTTCTTAACCAGCCCTCGACATTCAGTTGTTTAGAATTTTCTCAGGCATTTATTTTCTTTTTTCAAGGAATGCTTTGCTTACATTTGAATTTCTAAAAAATATTACCCCTTTCTTTTTTTTTTTTTTCTTTTTTTTCATATCTTATTTCTTTGATGGTAAAAGGGGGTAGCGAGCAAGATTATTTCTTTGTCTGGGTTTCGTTACGGACGAAAAATTCTACCAGTGCCTCATTCTTCAGCATTATGTAAGTATGCTGAAACAATGCGGCCGCTACGTAACCAGTTTCGTGACCCATATAGGCTAAGTCTTTTATTTTCTTATATTAGATGCGTTCATAAAAAGATATGTAAACATATGCATTAATACATGTCTTAGTCTTGCACAAGCCCGCTATCTTTTTTAAAAAAAAAAATCATTTCACTCCAAGCCAGGCAATAAAGCCACTAAGCCACTAAGACACAAAGGGTTGTTGAGATTGAGAGAATATGAAAAAAAAAACACTATTAAAGAGAGAAAACACGAGCAGGAAATACGACAAAAGATAACGATTCAAATTTCATTTAAATATTTGAAGATCAAAGTTGAGTAGAAAGCAAGAAGCCGGAGGTGTTCCACAAGCGAAAAGTGCGATAGAAGAAACTGTTAGCATAGAACTTACGTTTACATCTATAGTGAGACCTATCTGTCAATCTAGTACTGCGCTTAAATTCAAAAATTCGAGGTACGAAAGAGGAAAGCTCACCAGAACAATTACTATTAAGATATTTATAGAAAAGGCACAAGGGATCTACGTTATGGCAGTAGGAAAATGACTGAAGCCGAGATGCCAGACCAGTAACATCGCAGATTCTTTTTTTGTATTTTATCAAGAATCTCTAAATACATCGCAGAAGAACTAGACCAGATGTGATGGAAATATTAAATTCATGGACGAATGGTAGGCTTATAAATGTGCGAGATAGATTCTGGCGAAAAAAAATGTTTAGCACGACATAGTGACCTAACTTTCCTAGCATAAGACCTATCAATTAATTCAATATAATACTTGGCTATTTATCGAAGATTGAACTAAGCAATGGCCAGTAAAATTAACCATAGCTATCAATCAAACTTCTCTCTTACATACAATAGTATGTCTTGCGATGTCGGTTTATAGAAAATAAAAGTAAAATGAGGAGAGTATATTTTTAAAGTTTTTTTTTTTTTAAATAATTAATTTTGTCGTACATCGACGTTTCAGATATGACACAAAATCGATTTATTTAAAATACAATTTGTAGGATTTGTCTCTTAGAAATGTTGTTGACATTAGTAATAATAATATGGTCCGTTTCCCTGTAAATGAACATTTGGTATTCACTGAGCGAGCAGCAAGTAAAGGTTTCTGTTGAAATTTATAAAATCTTTCTCTCAAAACAATTTTTCAGGAAGATAGGTTTCTCAACTCTCTCAAGATGTTATCGCTATTTCCAATATTGATAGAGGTTTCCTTCCTAACCTTTTATTTGAAGTAGTGTGGAATGTCTACATTCTGATTATTCCATTGTTTTCTCTTCGAGGAACATGTGCTATCGATTTTAGCTGTTGGTTGTCCTCAAGTGCTTCTGTTATTTGGTACGCTTCTTTGTTCGTGATTCCGTAGAATCAGTCCACAATGTTCAAAGAAGGATAGTCCTTGAGCGAGTGAAGCCTGGGAGGGGATCTTGGCAAAGCCATATTTAACCTTTGATCTTAGTTTAAGATTTTTAATCTTTTCTTAGTTTTCATTTCATATCGCAAAGATGAGTTTGGTCAGAAAGCCGAAACATCTTCACTCTTTAGCCTAATGTAACTCTAGAGCTCTGTGAACCTATTAAATGCTGTTTTATTAAACAGCTGTTATTCAAGAAGCAAGTCGGATTATTATTTATATTTCCTTTTTTAAAATCGTTTTAGTCCAAGCAATACAGCACTGCAACTAGAACAGGGGCGGTTTAAAGGAAGTAAAAAAAGAATGTGGAGGATTGAGGAAAGGATAAAAATGGAACAGGCTTCAAGAAGACATAAGATGGCGATTGACGTCTGTAATTATATTCTTGAAGATTGTAGTTATTACGGAAGGAAGAAATTGGAAGGGAGTTCCACAGGTGGGAAGTTCGAGAAAAGAAACTGAAGAAGTGGTGCTTGCATCTAGCTGGATCAACAGTAAACCGGTGAGACCAAGTTGCTAATCTAGTAGCACGCTTAATTGCATCTATTCGGGACATCAGGGAGAAAAAAAAAGCTATGGCCGAAAGCTTCAGTTTCTTCATTTTTTAAAAAATTTGTTTTCCATTTTCTTCCCCCCCCTCATTAATTTTCCTTTCTCTGCGTCTCCTTTTTTAACGCTATTTTCAATTTTTTGACTGCACTGTTCGCCTGCCTGTGTCGGCCGTGCCGCACTGTTCGCCTGACCGTGTCGGCCGTGCCGCACTGTTCGCCTGACCGTGTCGGCCGTGCCGCACTGTTCGCCTGACCGTGTCGGCCGTGCCGCACTGTTCGCCTGACCGTGTCGGCCGTGCCGCACTGTTCGCCTGACCGTGTCGGCCGTGCCGCACTGTTCGCCTGACCGTGTCGGCCGTGCCGCACTGTTCGCCTGACCGTGTCGGCCGTGCCGCACTGTTCGCCTGACCGTGTCGGCCGTGCCGCACTGTTCGCCTGACCGTGTCGGCCGTGCCGCACTGTTCGCCTGACTGTTTTGACCGCCTCTTTCTTTGTTCCTTTCTTTCTTTTTCCTTCTTTCTTAATACTTGTCTTTTTATTTTATTTTCAAACATGTTTTTAAAATTTGACAGTTTTTTGGTATAGATATTTACCATTTTCTCCTTGCATTTTTAATTATCTAAATCACTGTAAGCATTTTTCTTTTCTTATCCTGTTTTTCCAACTGCATATTTGCTCTTCTTCCAGTTTTTTTTTTTTTTTTTTTGTAATTGCTCATCGTTCGGATATCGTAGACATCTTCAGGCCGGTAATCGAAGATTAACTTGATTCTTGTCTATCTTCTTAAGCGACATTACAGAGAAATTCAAGAAAATAGTAGGCGGTCAATGAAAGCCATTTGCCATATAGTTAAGAAAACAAAATGTCACTGTTGGCGGTCGATGTGTCTGGCGTTCCACACCAGTCGACAAGTAACTCGATCTGTCAGCGACTTTTTGAATTTCCGCTGCATTCGAAACCGACGAAATCTAACATCGTCTTTGTTTTACTTACATTAAATACTTTTATTACTTTCGACCATCATTCATCTTCATTGTTGCTTTTTATTAAAGTTAAAGTCTACAACAACTAAATTTAATCATGGAAAAAAGGTAACTTACGGACTTCAGCCACATTAGAAAATCGATGAAAAATGTGACTCAGAAATCCGGAGGCCCATCGAAGTAGCGAAAGATGCCTTTCAAAAACTAAACGAAGTATTAAGCAACAGGAAAATTTTGTTGGAATCAAATATAGATTGCTCAACAGTTATCTAATGTTAATCTTCTTATAAT
>OZ010587.1:108705198-108715198 GCA_963932145.1 Acanthosepion lycidas | reverse complement strand
TTGATTCAATATAATTACGCCAACTCATTTTAGTGGAAAACGTGAGAGCAAGAAGGCTGCTCTCATCTGATGGAAGACAAAATGATTCTGTATAAAATGTAAAAGATATCAGTTTCGTTTAGAGGCGTTAAAATCAACAAGCCATTCCTTGTTCCTGTTAACTGATTGGTGGCTATTTTCGAAATTCTGAATCCGTTCTAATGCCTACTCAATTTTGTAAAAGTTTTATTTTTTTCAAATACAAATGCCATCACCTCGAATAGTCATTCTGCTAGGAGTTTTTCAACTTATAAATTAATCGTGCCGGTTCAAATTAACCTTTCCTCTGCGAATGTTTATATAAGTTTAATACTTCCACTATGAGATTAACTGTTTGCTTACCTTGAGGTAGGAACCAATCTAGGAGAATGAGAATTCAAGTATTCAAAAATCAGTCTGAAGGGGGATGGGCCTCGTCAGGTGATCTTATCCTAGATACATCACTGCTACCTCGACAATCTTAATAAGGTACGGGACTTTTGACGAATAAGCGTGGCCCAAATTAATTCTATCCACAGAGAAAATTATTTGAAAAAATGTTAAACGTGCCGGATATTGGGGGTGGGGTCTGAAGGCAATAGTGATTTTCCAAGCGTAGCTTAGATGTGGCACATGGCCGAAAGTAGGGGGTACCCAGTGAGGATCGAACTCACAACTCAATCGTAATTGTTCTAGCGAGACAAGCTTGCTGGCCATTACACCACCTCGAGGTGCCCAAGGCAATACATTAATCGTGAACCTGGCACTTGTATTTAAAGCTGAATTGAACTCGGTGTTCCGTCGTCCCATTTGCAATACTCTGTCCTGAGGTGACCCCCCACCCCCACCCCACCAGTCGGGTTTTGTTTATAAAGTGTATCAATATGGCAGTTAACGTTGAGCAGATGTGTGCGAATGAGAAAAAGATTAATTAAGAAAAATAGAATTGGAAAGAAAGAAAAAAGAAGTCCCAAAAATAAATTGAGGAACGTAACTTTGTGAAAGAGGAGAAGGTAGAAGTGAAGTGAAGAGAAAGAGAGAAGACAAAAAGAAACAAATTGAGGAGAGAAAAGAGGAGAGAAATAGAGAGAAAAGTGAAGAGAGAGAAATGTGAAGGGAGGGAGAGTGAGAGAGAAAAGTGAAGGGAGGGAGAGTGAGAGAGAAAAGTGAAGGGAGGGAGAGTGAGAGAGAAAAGTGAAGGGAGGGAGAGTGAGAGAGAAAAGTGAAGGGAGGGAGAGTGAGAGAGAAAAGTGAAGGGAGGGAGAGAATGAGCTAGAAAAGAATGGAGATAATAAGCAAGGAATGGAAAATTAGGAATGGTAAGCGATAGTAAGAGAGAACTCTATCACGGATTGAATGTCAAAACAATGAACTGATCGATTGAATAAAAAAAAAAAATCAATCATAATTGGTGAAACAGTCTGACCAGTTCTTCACACCTCATCAGTCAGAATAATTACCATTTACTTTTTTTTTTTTTTTTTTTTTTTTTTTTTTATCGAAGAATTTTCTTTCGGAAATTTTCTGGATATATTAGAATTGTGTAAACATGTTTCTATGTCACCATGAATATAAAGTAACTCGACCCAAGGAATTTTACTTCCTTCTTGAATTTTATTCAATCAGACATTGTCAACCATTATTACATTTGAGTAGTAATATCTTTCATTTTAATTCCACTTGCTTTATTTACAACAGTCGTATTATCTGGAGTATTTTGTTAAAGGAAGTATTATTAACCATGACCATTGGCTATTTTACTATCGTTGTACACTGCTGGTCAAAATCTTAAGGCGAATGAAAAAATGTACCTTTTGCTTTGTTAGATTAAACCACTTATTTGATTAGAGTTTCGAAGAACGAAAATAAAAGGAAAAATAAAAATTGACATCTTTTTTGGGGGCGTAATTTTCCTATACATAGGCAAATACTAAATCGAAATATATGTAGTGTAGACCGAAAGATTTCTTTTTTTTTTTTAATTATGCTATTTATTACAGTTAAAGGTATGTTTTGGGGGCGTGCGATGCCGCGACGCTAGAGTTCTTGTTCAAATCAATCAAGTGAGAATTGGCCCGTCAATTCCATCTGACAACAACTCAAATATGAGGATCGTATTATTCAAGGAATTGATAGTAAGTTAATGTCTCATTAAATCTTGTTAGCGAAGTGATTTCACCATTAATCACATTAACATTGCTAATTAATTCTTTGTATAAATTGCTTCTTTATGATATTTATACGCTAATATAATACAAGTTCTAGAGTCTGTTTTTTGTTTGGCCTGAGCAAAAGCACATACTCTAATTTCATTTCGCAGAAAAAGCGAGACGAAGAAAAAACGATTGCATTTCCTTTTTCTCGACGCGAAAATGAATTCATTAATCCTACTTGTGAAAATTTTGAATATAGCAAAAAATCCACAAAATAATGTACATTTAAAAATAACCAAAAAAAAATTCAAATTTCAAAATTCAAACATTGGACATTTTCTTTTTTTGCGGGAGTGGCGAAGTTGCAAAACAGATCTGGAACCCAACTGAAAAGATTGACCATTTGGGAGGAAGATTGAAATGTTTTAACTCTCGTCGAAGATAAAATACTATTAAAATTTGACCTCGAACTAAATCCGTAAATTGAGTTTCTAGTGGAATGCAACTTATTTTCATTTTAGAATTCCTTACTTTAAAACTGAACATTAGCTTCTGGCGGGTGGTAATGAAAAAGCCCAAATGCTTAAACATTCTCACTTTTCGTGGTTTCGTTTGGTCTGATTTATGGAATATCAAACTTAATGGGTTATTTAATGCCGACAAGATTTTTTATTACTGATATTTTTTTTTTCCAAAAATGGATTGCTTGTAATATTGTTTTCAAAAATGGATTGCTGGTAATAATTTTCATTGCCTGTATTAAAATCTATTTTTACACTTTCATAGTGCTTTTAACTATTTGCCCATAGCTGGGACACTAACAGGTACTACCAACCCGGGTCAGGGAACACCAGCAATTAAGAGGCGGTTCTACGCTCCTCAAATCCTCCTGATCAGAGGTCTTGCTTTTGAATATATTTTAATGTCTTACCCAGGATGACACATTTCATGATGATGATGATAACATTTCTTATTTTTGTGAACCTCTCTTCACAATGAAAGCGTGTTTGTGATAATATTTCTGAAACAGCTTAAAAAAATGAATTGTGGGAAATTGAATAGAAAAATTAGAATATTTGATTGTACAAGGCGAACTTCTCTCACTGTGTAGGGGTTCGAACCTCGACCACTGAGAAGGGGATTTAAGGTCGAACAGTTTTGCCTCCAACTCGCCTTTAAACAAAATGAGGGACATATAGTAAGAAAGCCGACCTTTTAGGCTGATTGTTATATAGGAATAAAGTGTCCAGGAATTTGAACACAGATCACCAGTGAGCAAACACAGGTGATTCCATTTCTAATAAGTAGACCACGTGATGGCAAAGGAAATGTATATATGGGAATTAGCGTGGCGTCTAATTGATCACGCTTCTATACTATCCTCTATTACAATACGGATCACCATTTCTATTCTATCCTCTATCTCTATACTATTCACTATACTATTTCTATACACTGATCACTATACGGATTACTATTCAGTGGTTACTTTTCGAGCGAGTATTATCGAGCAAGTACTATTAGTGCGAGTGTTATTCGAAGGCGTCTGACACCAGTATTGTTCAACGGCGTTACTATAGTTGTATCTGCGATTACAAAGTCTCTACTACAACGAGTATTACGAAAGTGATAACGAATATTCGTTGACATTACAAAAGTGGCAACGAGTGTCCGTTGACATGCCAAAAACTGATGTAATAATAATCTTAAAGAAAAGTTTCAAAAGGAAACGTCTTCGATGTTCAAAATTTAATTGGCAAATTTATGTAAAGTATTTTCTTTTGCTGTATTTCTTATTTTTTTCAGTATAATTAAGCAACATTTGTTTTTAACTTGTTACGGTGTTTGATTTTGATTTAAATAATGTAGAATTCGGTATAGGATTTCATTTTCTAGTTTTTTTTTGTCGTCGTTTTAAGGAGGTGATATTGTTTCGTAAGAGGCCGCCGTAAAGAAAAAGATTCGACTCTACAAAACAATGCCTTGAAAAGAGAAGGCACAAGGAGGGAATCTGGTAAAGGTTTCCGTAAAAATCGTAATATATATATATATAGTTTCATCTCATATCAGAATATGTAAACCGCTTCGTGTTGTAATAACAGCCCGAGAGGGCAGGTTGATCACTCCCAACTCTGTTACGCATGCACGTGGTAGAACTTACTGATGATCTTAAATGCCACGCGAAAATTTCGTTGACAGGCTGTTTAAGAAACTTCAGACATTAACCTCTGTAAAATAAGCTAGACAAAAAAAAAAAAAAAAAAAAAAGTAGCAAGTTGGAGACTTGTTTTTGGGGTGTGTACGTTTTTATTCTCTTGTTAGTTAATTTTTTTTCATTTTTGTTTTTATTATGAAGCACCAATGTTTCTCTTATTTTCTAATTGTAAGTACTGACTGACTTTTCGATGCCCTGAAAGTCTGGTGTCTTATAGGCATTTATAAATATCCCTGAGACTAAATTGTTATTTAAATCTTACACGCCAGAATGAGGCTCATAAATACTGTGACCTTTCTCAGACATAGCCTTGAATTTTGAAAAATAGGAAGAAGTTGAAATTGGTATTTGTGGCTGCTTTTTTTCTCATAGAAATCGTTTCTGTTTTTTTTTTGTTTTTTTTTTCCGAGATCTTCAAATCAAACACAAAGAAAGATTTATTGGAGATTATTTCACACACACGTATATTAGATAACAGAGAAATCCAAAATTACCTCATGGGTATAGTCTATTTCAACTGACATCGAGCACGTCAGTCTTATTCAACCCAGATGGTAGATTGTATTCAATGTCGGAACTAGAGATTTAAAATTTAATATTTAACAAAGGCCGCAGTTGAAAAATTGATACATATCCATATCGAAGCCTCGGCAGAACAGACTGTCCAAGTAGTGGTAAGGGAAGGGCGGAAGTTATCTGTCTGAAAAGGAAAGAAGCTCTACAAATTCAACCCAGATATTAACCTTAAAACGCCAAATTGGGGTTATAAGAAAGATGAACGGGAACTAAGGTAAGGCCGAAAAAGGATTTTTATGAAACGAAATGTTTAATTATTGATTATATAAAAAATTGATTCCCACTAAAAAATACCAAAATATGCTTGCAAATAAGATATATAACAATAAATCGTATTTAGATAGTTTATATTAAGAAAGAATACATTTAAAAAAATAATATAATTAATGAATAAAAATAAAAATAATTTAACAATAAATATATTAAAATATATTTAACAATAAATCCATTAAAAATTTTAAAGAAAAGTTAAATTATTAAGAATACAAACCATATCCAGTAATATATAAAATATATATAAATTTATATGCTCTGTTATAATAAATACATTTAGCCCTTTTTGTGGATCAGATTAAATATTTTATATTATTAGGACCCACTTAGATTATATACCTACGGATTTTTTACCTGTACTATATATATATATATATATATATATATATATATATATTGTGTGTGTGTGTGTGCAAATATATAGAAAAATAGGAAAGAAAACGATAGGTTATATATATATATATATAGAGAGAGAGAGAGAGATGCATGTTTCATTAAATAATATATTTTGTCTATTTTATGTAAATTCTTTACAAATCATCTGATGAGCTTAATAACATTATCATTAAAAGAAAACCACAATATTGATAGATATTTTTTAATCCTATATGTATCAATATTGTGATTTTCTTTCTTCTTTTAATGATAATGTTATTAACTTATCAGACTATATGAAAAGAATTTACATAAAATAGACAAAAGTTGTCTGTTATTTAATGAAATATGCATCAATGAAAAAATTCTGCCTTAAATACACACACACACACACACACACACACACACATATATATATAGATATTGTTTCTAAGTTATTTTTATAGATACAATCTATTTAAGTAAATGCTCTGTTTTTAATTAAACAGTATTAATTACATTTACCGGCCTGAATGTTCGTGAAATTCCGTAGAAAATATGCGCTCTTCTGACAGGAATCAAAACTGTAACTCGTATGGGAACCGTCATATAGCCTGACGTGTCGTTACCACTCAGCCACAGGGATGCGTCTTGGTCAGCACACACAAACACACACACACACACACACACACATATATATATATATATATATATATATATATATACACACACACTAACACAGACACACTGGGTGCGATGGGTAAAGTGTCGCGATATATATATATATATATATATATATATTACCCATCTAAAAATAGCTACAAATTAAATTCATGAATTAGACTTTAACTGATAAAGATTTTACCTTAACAGCCATTCACAATATTAAAATATTACTATTAGTAATTTTTTTTTTATTATTGTTGTTTATTAATATAGTATTCGACTTATATTAAATCCCTTGAATATTTAAATTGCTAACAAGCATTAATTTTATTTTTAAATTACTATCAAACGTTAAAATCTGTTCCTATCTAAATTGCTAAAGCTATACCACCCCTCTTCTTCCTCCAAAAACCCTACGTACATCTCTTATCTCTTCACTTCCCCCTTTTTTCTTTTTCCCTTTTTTCTCCTTTTCCTTTTCCCATATAATTTCTGTTGAGTTGACCGATTAAATGTCTGATTCTTATCCTCTCCTTCCTCAATATTATAATAAAAAGAAACTCTCCCTTCCCTCTCTAAACTTGACCATGTCTCTCATACCATTCCTCATCACCCTCTATGTCAACTTATATAAGCTTAATACTGCCTGTCAAAAGTGTAAATTTTAAATTCATTTTTCGTTTCACCTTTTGAAAGTGAAGTCTGAAGATCCGGATAAAAATAAAATTCTCTGGTGAAATAAATTATTACAAATGGACCTTTTTTTTTTTGCTGGTAATATTTGTTTTCAAAAATGTATTGCTGATAATAATTTTTTCTTCAAAAATTTATTGCTGGTAATTCTTTTGCAAAAACGTATTGCTATATTAAAACACATTTTTACACTTTCATAGTATTTCGACCCCAGTTTGGGGGTTAACTATTTGCTCATAGCTGGGACCCTAACAGGTGCTACCCCTCCGGGTCAGGATGGACCTCGGAACACCAGCAATCAGAGGCCTTGTTGTTGGATGTAGTTTATCGTCTTAGCAAGGACGCGGATGTAGTTTATCGTCATACCCAGGACGGGCTGCCGGATGTAGTTTATCGTCATACCCAGGACGGTCTGGGGAAAGAAATTATCGGAATAACTCTTATATTGGAAGAATGTTAGTCGAGGAGAATACATTTAAGAGCAATAAAAATTTAAAAAGAAATTTAATGCCAAAGACAAAAACAGTACCAATAGGATGAATACTTCAGCATCTCTGCTATATTTTCAGCCTTGATAGAGTTCAGAAACGTGTACGCAACCTTGTGTGTGATGAATTCTTTTTTACCCGACAACCATTTTACGGCAGATAAAACGTTGCAAGCGTCTTTCGTTACTTTTATGGCAAATATTCTGACTAGCTAATTTCATTAGTTCCACCAGTTCAGACCTTCACAGATATGACCTGTGTCCACTTGAACGAATACTGTCATTTCCTTTTGTATTCTATTAATAAGAAAGACAGCTTTTCCCAAAGGCCGCTATTTTGTGGTACAGACTCCCGATTGGATGCTTTTCTGACTGCTAAAATCTTAGACACAAAGAGGTTATATTAAACCGTTATCTCTCAAAGATATCCTCATAATCTGCATTTCTTACCAAGGTGAAAAGCTTAAGTTTAATCCAGGCTCTAATTCATGTGTACAAACTAATTAATAAAATATTCATAGTTTCCACTATTCTATCGATCCTTGAAGAGTACAGCTGCGCTCCATCGATCGTTGGATGATGCTTCCTGCTTGTCAGAACTTCGTTCTCACATTTTCACGTCGCCTCATGTAATAAGAAGGAAGCTGTGCGAGTATTACCAGAGTTAACCTACTAAAACACCATGATCATAGCCTTTAGTTGATTAAAATTGTTGGAGCAGCAATGAATTAGCTCAGTATTTGTTAGCAATGAAATTTAATCATGCCTTATTAAAAGAAACCTGATATGGTCAGCTAAGTCGTAATCTTTTTAAAAAATGCTATGACTAAAGTTATGACTCATTTGTGGCTAATATAAAGAATGGAATAAGTTCATGTTTCCTTTTTCAAAAATTGCCTTTAACCCACATCAAAATAATTTTTTACTGAAAGGCAAACAAGTGGTGCCCATGGTGACCTCGCCAGTGAACACATTTCATAAAATAGAGACCTCACAGACAACAGCTGTCTGTTTCTACACAGAACCTGCACCGAATTAGACGAAATTATAACACATTTTGCCGTGTTAAATATTACTCATTCTCGGATATGAAACTTGTTGACATTATTGTTGTGGGCTTGATTCAGCAAAATAATTTTTTCAGACGTTCCACACTAAAAAGATATTAGATATTTTAGTGGGCGTAGCTTAGGTTTTTTTTTTTCACTGGGTCAAGATTATAGGGCACTCAGTGAGGATCGAAAACTCACACCTTAATTACACTTCGGCTTGAAACAGTTACTCACTGAATTTTGCTTAGTTCTGGCACGGGATCACAAGCGAAGGAGAATCGAACTCCTGAATTTTATAGTAATAGTCTACCAGTCAAGCCTGCCAACGATTATCCACGCGGAAGCGGTCAAGTTTAGATGTTAGCAGTGTTCGTTACTTTGATGAAAGATGAGATATTTGAAATTGAGATTTGATGGTTTGTCTATAGTAATATCGTGCAAGTGGTGTCATGGGTAGCGACTCGGAAGTAGAAAAGAGGCGAACCGATTTCGAATTGCAGTCGAACAAGTTACGTTCACTTTCGCATAAATACCCTTGGAAATATAGATCCGTCTTTACCCCCCCTCCCCAACGAGCTATGGCTTTAAAACCTAGTTAGACTGGTCTCTTTTGCCTTGGGGTGACGAAAGGAAATAGAAGGAAAACTCTGAATTAAAAACCAAACTAAAGACAGATGGGCTCCATCGGACTATTTTGCCTTAGTCACACCGCTGCTACCATAGCTGCAATACGTGTGGTGACCATACGATTGTGGTCGATTATAAAACTCGTGATATGAAGTGACTAATATTGTGTGGCGGTGGGATATACAAAATAACATATTTCAAAATCTGCTTGTATACAAAAGAAAACAAGTCTCTCTATAATACTGTTGTCACAACTTAGATTTCTACATAGGGTGTCATGCTCCAAATGATAAAATATTAAATAATCACTCTAAAAGATAAAAACAGCAATAACAATTCTGCATTTTGTACAAGGCTAGAGAGTAACCCAACGTAGAGTGTTACTGAATGAAGTCGCTTTCTCTTTTTCCTTTGACTCGCTTTTATTTCCGTTTTTCTCTCTTTCTTCCTTACCCTGTACCTCGCTTTCTTTTACCTTTTTTCCTTTCTCTTTCACTCGCTCTTCTTTACTTTTTTTTCTTTAGCTTTTTTTTTTTTTTTTACTTATCTTTTCTCCCTTCGCACCATCTACCACCCTTCTCCTTTCTCTTACTTTAACCGAATTCTGTTACCTGAAAATGAACAGACAGGTAGTTGATGGATATATAGCGCATGCGTGTTACACTGATCCAAAGCAGAAGTACCAGGAAGAGATTTTTTGATCCCCGACAAGGCATCTTTTCCTAAACAGAGATGCCTCTTCACACTTATTTTCATTATTCGTTTTATTTATTTTTACGTGTACAAAATGTCAATGAGTTTTAAATGTTTAAAAAAAAGTTTTATTATAAACTAAGAATAACATTTAAAAACGGTGTCAAAGGATAGATATCGATGACGCCAACCA
>OZ010587.1:108690198-108700198 GCA_963932145.1 Acanthosepion lycidas | reverse complement strand
ACATTTTTCCCATAAAAGGAGAATGTCTAAAAAGCAATATTGTTTTTCAGGCTACGGTAAAACTGGCTGGACATAATCATGAAAAATATATCTATGGGAGTGAGAGAAAACGAATGGAAGAAAAACTTATACAATCATAAAATGTATAGTAATTTGATTAGGTTATCTAATTATTATAGGAAGATCAAAGAGGAATTGAGGAAATTGCCAGAAGAAAAAATAATAAATATAAACATCTAGCAGATATCGACAAAATACTGAGGTGAAAATAGCGATATTGGAATTAGGAAATGATGATAGTGCTCAATAAAAGATTCTGAACTAATAGTGAAAGTGAAAAAAAATTCAGACAAGTAATTACTCTGCAATTTCCCACCCGGTTTCATCCCTTTTACTTTGGTTCTGACTTTCCAACTCTTTTTCGATTTATATCACCCAGGCTTGATGTTTTTTTTAAACTTTTTCTTTACTTATTTTCTTTTTTAACCCGTGTGGATGAGTTTTTCCCGCTTCCACCCATAATTTCACCCCGTGTGTTAGGCAAGTAGTTTGAGGTTTAGTTTCCATGATCGTTTTTTGAAACATCTGAGGATCGCTTCATTGCGTGAAACATTTAATGTTAAAGTAGTGTGCCTTGGATATTTCTGAGTTTGTTATATATATATAATATATATATATATATAATAAAATATAGTTTTATGGTATGCCAAATTTATGGGTAAGAATACTCAGTATCCGGTATAATGTGTAAATATAAGAAATGTGGAAGCTGAGGTCAACATCGAGTGGCGACAGTCTGTTCCATAATTAAATGTAATCTTAGTTTTAAGATAGCGTTGCCCAATCATCACTCTCTTTCTGTCTATATTTATATATATATAATATATATATTAAAAAGAAAGGAGTTCAAGCCGTACTAACAGATACAGAAAACGAACAATGAGACATTAAAAGAACATAAGGAAAGCTTATTCCTTTAAAAAATTTATTCCTTATTCTTATTTTTCCTGAAGAAGGTTGCGAGACCGGAAACGCGTGTCACAGAAATTTGAAGAATAAAGTATGATATAGGCACTAAACTTGAGGAGTTGTTTGGAGTCTTTTACCGATGCTTTCACCACTGTAATCAAAATTATGTCCCAGTAGCCTGACTGTTCGGTTATAAGAACTGAGCTGTTGCTGGACCGTTTCATCGTGGGGTAGATATCCAGCGATGTATTCATTTATGCGTAGCGTGTCCTGGGTAAGTAGATTTGGCGCAGATTCTCTCTCTCCAGATCAAACCAGAGCTGATGTTTTCCAACTTGTCTCTAGATAGGGATTATAAAACAGGATTTAGTACGTTTCGGCGTAGCCCATTTGATGTGGCTGATTCGGCGTCAGAAAAATAATTGGATTATTCGGCACAGCCGTTTCGGCGTCAGACTGTTTCGACGTCACTTTCTTTGACCAGAGGACCCCCCCCTCAAAAAAAAAAAAAAAAAAAAAAAAAAAGAATAAAAGTATTAAAAACTTTCAATATGACTTTTTTTTTTTTTTTTTATTCATTTAGTGAATTAAGGACCCTATTAAAACAATAATTGTATAATGTAAGTTAAAAACTTAAATTACAAATATTGTATTTCAAAAAAAAAGTTAAAAAATCTTAGTAAAGCTATTTAATCTTAGAAATTACTTCTTCATTTCGTAATTATGAGCAGGGACACAATTGGATCTAATGATTCAACTTTCGTTCTGCCTTTTTTTTTTTTTTATTCGTTCGTCAGGATCTGTTTTTTTTTTTTTTTTTTTTTTATTGATTTGCTGTGGGGATATCCAGTAATGAACTTTGCATCACACCCTTTCTGAACATTCCGACGATTCAAACAAATTTGGCTATAACGACGAAGTAGTAATCTGACGCTTAATCGTAGCTCTGCCGAAAGATTCCTATGTTGAATCAATCACGCCGAAACGTCTCATTCCCTATAAAACCGTGTATATCCGGAAATGATCAGGTCTTTTTAATATTAACGCAAAAAGTAGCTTACCTAGGGCAATGGTTGCTTAATCCCTTTCAAAGTATTTCCATTGAAACCTCATGCACTTAGTATCTAGTTTGTCCTTCTTCTTACACATAACTGGTGGGGGAGGGAGATTCATATCTTTCACAAGGGAAACTTTCCTCAATCCGAGCCGCAGTTTATTACTCCACCGCGCCTCCTCTCCAAGTCGTCGTTTTCATTGCTAATTTTTATCACAATTTCCCAGTTCGATGACGTCCTCAATTATTCAAGCCGGCAGTTTTCCAATGTCGTTTCGAATGTGGTCAACACAACCAGAAATGAAGCCGAAACTCGAAATTTTAAGTTAAATTCAAGAAAAAATGATATATTAACAAGCAAAATATTTATCCGAATGTGTGATTATATAAAAGGGGCCATCAAAGTCAACACTCAGCGGCGACAGTCTGTTTCATGCTTAAACACAATCATACGGCTTGACGGTTGCGTTTAAGTACTAAACAGACTTTCACCACTGCGAGCTGAATTCTGTGGCCCCTTTTATATTCACATACCCTCTATCACTTTAACTAGTAAATATAGCATATCCTAAAATTATATTTTTATCATATATATTTCCCGAGCAAGATTTTTTTGTGTCTTGGGCAAGATAGCCTGACGGAGCCCAAACCATCTCTAGGCCGGTTTTGAATTCAGAGTTTTTCCTTCTCCTAGACCGGTTGCCACCCAAGGCTATAGAACCCAGTCTGCCCTGCTGTTTACCCATTGGCGATTCTATTGAGTCCTCTTCTTCTCCACCATAGTTGGAAGAAGAGGATTCATACCTTTCCCAAGGATACTAGCACGTAAATGAATGTAATGGATCCAACTGGGATTCTCCGATTTCTGAATCCGAGCTGCAATCCATTACTCCACCGTGCCTCCTCCCCAAGTCGTCGTCTTAATTGCTAATTTTTATCACAATTTCCCAGTTCGTTGACGTCTTCAATTATTCAAGCCGGCAGTTTTCCAATGGCGTTTCGAATGTTGTGAACACAACCAGAAATGAACTTCCCTCTTTACAACAGACAAACCAAAAAGCCGGCATTTGAACTCGAAAACATAAGAGCGGACCACTCGGTGAGAATCAAACTAACTACCAATGGTCTGCGGGATTAACTTCTGATCAGTCTACGGTATGGGGTCTACTAATTTTAAAAGTCGACATTTTTCGTGGTTTGAAATTTACTGTATATAGCTTTTGATAGCTGAGCTTAGTGTGATACAACGTCTGAAAATTTAGCATGGGAAGACTGTATAGCTCCCATTTTCGAAATATTGAAAAGTTGTTTACGTTTTAAATCAGAATTTCAAATGTCATTATTTGAGACGAAAAGTAATTGCCGTCGTGTTATTTATGAATCTTGATGGCTGGGCGCTTATTCGAGGGTTAGTGTGAGGACCTACTCACCCACTAAGTAGTCCCCTATATCCTAAGACTGGTCTGTATATAAATGATCAGACACGTCTCGGCGTAAATAAATAGACAATTCCAAATTGTACTAGTGAACAACAGTTTGTCGAGAATTTCTAGTAGGAGTTCTCCTTCTTCCAAGTGGTCTGGCATCCGGTAGGAGGGGTCAGAAAAAAACCCACTTCAGCATCTTTCTCCTCCTCACATTCTGCTTTCTACAACAGTTGCACCCATAACATATGCCACTACCGAGTGGTCTCTTTTTTTTTCTTTTACGCATTCAACCTATTGTACTTAAAAACAGTTACAAGGCGCGGACTGTTGTTTTGCAAGAGACGTGCGTAAAAAGAATTAGGCTAATCCAGAGTAACCCCTTGCTTACCGCCTTGTTGTGGGTGAAACGCTTAAAAAAATTCTCACATTTTAAAAAATTCTCACAAACAAATGACAGAAATCTTTAACCTTCGTGGCCGCAAACCTCCTCCCACCAAAAGAACAATGTTTCAAAAGGACCTTATTTCCAATGACACCGCTATTATTTTAACTACCTTTGGCAATGTTTGTTTTAAAGAGTGACGATTAGAATTTCAATAAAACGGAAACATATGAAAGTAACTTTATACATGTTCTGTATTCTTGAGAATTGACAGCAAAAATAATCAACACTATTTATTTATTAGATTGTTTATTGGAATGGTTGGCAAACATCGGCTAATTGCCAGTGGATTCGAACTTTATAAAATAGTAAATAATAAGGATTTTGTTATAGTCGGTTCAAATGTCTTAATTTAGTAAATGTTTATAAATAAAAATTATTTTCATATATATTTGTTTATGATTTGGTAAATGATAAATATTGTATTGCATTAGTTTTTAGAATGTTGTAATTATAAAATTATTATAAACAATAAATCGTGTTTATTATTTATGTTGCAAATTCTTACGAACAAAAAATAAATTCACTTTCATCATATATTTATGTTTTAGTAGCCGAATTACCCTCACCTTTCCGCGTGTCACACATTTTTTGCAAGAAAATAATGACTGATTTTAAATCAATGTTATAATTTGTTGAGAAAAATGATGCATTTCTATATTACTCAATGATCTTGCCAATGTGACCTCCATCTTCTGGTTTTCTCCTTCTGTATTTTGGATAGGAGTCATTCCCCTCTTCAAATTTAAATTGAATTTAAATCAAAGAGAAAAAAATCAGTGGGGAGGAGGGTGCAAAACCAGCTTGGTCTGACCCCTTTGATATATATTTGATACAATACTTGATTGAATGAATTGATGAGCAGATTTCAACATTGATATGACAGTTAAATTGTCGGAACAAATATGTATTGTAAGACACTACCCACTGATTAGTGATTTCTTGCTCAACTTGACGTCCATATTGTTTCATTTTGATCTTGCCGATGTGATCTCCATTTTCTGGCTTTCTCCTTCTATATTTTGAATAGAAGTCATTCCCTTATTTTAATTTAAATCAAAGGGAAAAAAATTTCAGTGGGGTTGTGTATCTCCCCGTGACACCCTTTGATAAAAATGAAATAGACTTTGTTCAAATTTAAATTTAATTTAGATCAAAGAGAAAAAAACTTGTGTGTGGGAGGGTGCCCCCAGGGGACCCTTTTTGATCAAAATGATCTTGCCGATGTGACCTCCATTATTAGGCTTTGTTCTTCTATATTTTGAATTGGAGATATTCCCTTATTAAAATTAAATATATATCAAAGGGAAAATATCAATGGGGGGGTGTTGTGCCCTCTTTGGGCCCCCTTTGATCAAAATGAAATATCCTTATCCAAGTACGCTGAGTAATGTAGTTTCAGAATATATATGGTAATGGGGGTCTATCGCCAAAAACCCTAGGAGGAGTTCGATAAGAAACACAGACAGTGGCTAAATAATAATAATAATAATAATAATAATAATTATATATATATATATATGTGAGAGAGAGAGAGAGATATTACAATTCTAATTATTACCTTTTGAAATAATAATCATACGAAAGGAGTGGAGGCAGTTAAA
Source organism: Acanthosepion lycidas (assembly GCA_963932145.1). Taxonomy (NCBI): domain Eukaryota; kingdom Metazoa; phylum Mollusca; class Cephalopoda; order Sepiida; family Sepiidae; genus Acanthosepion; species Acanthosepion lycidas. Next base: position 108,694,702 of record OZ010587.1, on the reverse strand, counting down.
ATAATATCAGTGTCAAGGCAAAAGCCATCCTTGTGACACTAAGCGTTTTTTTCGGGCACAAAGATTAAAGATTGCCCAGAAGTCAATATCGATCTCGTTAAAAAAAGCATCAGTTTTCTCAGTATTGCGTTAGCTACCAAAATGTCAACATGAAGACCGATGGCATTTGTTTCTCTTTCTCTCGTTAATATATATATATATATATATATATATATATAAAAGAATTAATGGATTTATTTTTAATCTTACATTCTTATTACTTCAAACGTTATTTTTAGTGGATACCCCGGTTTGAGTAGACACCTCGTTTTTTCAAAAGTAGAGTTGATCTGTATAATCCCAATATGAAATACCACAGCATTCAAAAGACTTGTCGATGTCAAAGCTACCGAGTGCAAAATGGGTCTCAAAGGGCGTCGAGGTGTGCAGCAACATAAACAAGAAGTGAACTTAGTTGAACATGTTATACACACATAATACAACCAGATAACGGAAGGTTATATAAATGCCCAAATTCTGAGGGGGAAATACCTGACACTCTCGACAGAAGATTGAACATTCGAAGAAAGACCTGAAACTACATACCCTCGATTAGGCCAGCATTAATTTAATGAAGTCCATACTTGAATAAAGATTCTAGTTTTACGTATGGAAAATTTGCTCCCAGACGTCACTAATATTACGTCATTATTATCAAGAATTTCACTTGTGCGATGACGTGTTTCTTGTCCAGGTCTGGTGTTACTTTTGCTATTTATCTTTCAGTTTGTCATCATTTTATGGAGAAATAACTAAACAGAGTTGGGGTTTCGTTCCCTGACCGTCTCTATTATTTTTCACAACTTTAAAGTCATGACATGGTTTGCACAATCTTCACTTCTTTCGCTTGTTTAGCAGTGTGGAAATGGATGTTCAACTTCACAGAATTGGCTAGCCGATCGGGGAATACTTGTAGAAATGGAACGTCATGTTGCTTAACTAAGTTTAGATACATAGCATTTAACGTTCCATTAATTCCCACAATCGGTCCAACACCCTCAGAGGAGAATGTCCTCCAGACCACTTCCCTCTCCAAGGACTTTTTGACACACTTTGGTTTAAGTCTGTCGCCTTTATGATGTCGAGCAAACTGTCTGCCGTCAGATGCAATTAAATTGAATTTACTTTCATTGCTGATGTGAACTTTAGACCAGTTCTCACCCTGCCAAACAAACGTGTTCTTCTGCATATTCAAATGGAGCCTTCCTATTCTTTTTACTTTTAATAGGTTTAGTGGCTGGCGACAAAGCATTCAATCCAAATTCGTTCAAATTTGGGGACAGAAAGGTAGCTCACTTCTTGTAAAGAAGCATTTTTATTTGCTATGAAATTCTTCCTGCTGAGTTGAAGGAATCATTCATTGCATATCTTTTAGTAAGACTTTTCTATCTAAAGATTGCCTTACACAACCGTTTGTATGTGTGAAAGAATGGGAGTTTGAGAGAGAATGAGAGTAAGAGAATGGGAGTTTGAGAATGAGGGAAAGTGAGAGTATAGGTGTTTGAGAGAATGGCAGTTTGTGAGAGTGAGATAATGAGAGAGTTAGAGAATGGGACAGAGTGAAAGTGAGAAACTGTGCTTTTGATAGAGCGAAACAATTTTTATTGGATACTGGTATCTGAATAGATGCCCGGTTCTTTAAACAGTGATTATTACGTCTATCGGCGCACATGAGAAAACTTAAAAATTTTCTCTTCGGCAGGGTTTGACCCTGCTTACACCTTTGTAGGAGAAACCACCGCCTGATCCATTTTTTTGTGCCAAACATCATTTTCAGTCGATTTTTGAGTAGACACCCCTTTTTTAAAACTTAATATAGAAAATGTGCTATTCAGTACATTTTCTTAGAGTTTTCTACTTGGATTAAGGTTTCCTGGCGTGAATTACATGCTACAAAACTCACGAAGCTTCATATTATTTATTACAAGTTAAATTATTAACAAATGTTCCATTTTTATTTTGTTAATTTTTATAAATTTCTCTGGAATAAATTTTTCCATAATCCAATAAAAGCTTTTTGCTTCTATAGAATATTTGTCAAGAGTTGTTATTCCTATAAATTCCAAGATCTTTTCGCAATTGCTTTTAACAATTCCTCTGCTGTGGACCTTCTTACAAGTCTTTGTGAAACTTAATTTTCTGCTTTTCTCATATATATATATATATATATATATATATATATATATATATAAAGTGAACATTGAAGTCAACACTCAGAGGCAACAGACTGTTTCATGCTGGACGCAATCGTCAATTTTTTTTTCGCAGAAGATAGGAAATTCGTAAGATCTCGGATCTGTCGGAATTAATTTATGCTACGACGCGGCGAATAAAAGATAGCAATCTGCCCATGACAACAATGAAAATTTCAAATTGGTCAAGTGGCCTACAAAACAGAAGCTGGAAGATAATCGTAATCAGGTCACACAGTGATCGAGAAAGGCATCAGCTGAGGCCACCCCAGAGAGAAAGGGAAAGAATAAACTATTAACTATCTTTCGGAGATATCATTTGGTTTTGGAGAGACATCTGTTTTGTATCCAGACCTGGGCATGATAAGTTTGTTACCGGGACAGATAATTGGCGACAGGGTGCGAAGACGTTCGGTTGACCACCCATTTAACGCCTGGCGAAAATCTCGTTGATAAATTCCAGTTGACATTCGGTTAAGATAGAGATTAAGGACCACACTACGTGTCGTTGGGGTCTGGTGGAGGAAAAGAAAGAAAAGGAAAAAAAAAAATTTTTTTTCCCTTTGAGCGATAATTGTAAACACCTGCGCTGCGGAGCGTCATTGGCTGAGTGGTGGCGTGAGCGGTGGGCGAAGGTAAACATATGAGAAAGAAGGGAAACCTGTTGACGCCCTTGAGAGGATTGGTGTGAGATACCAATATGAGAAAGGAAGAATTTGGGAGGACGATTCCCTTAAGAACCCCTCTAAAGCAGAAAGTAATAGACTTCCAAAAATGGAAAGTGATAAATTTTCCTGTCCGAAAACAAAGAAAATCCTTATTGTGGATTTAGAATTATTGAGGAACCCAAACCACGACAGGCCACACCTGGTTTTGGTCGGCGTCCATATAAACAGTTGCAGTTGAAGAGACGCAGAGTTCGAGAGTTCGGCAGAGTTCCGAGGAGACGCAGACGCAGACAGAGTTGAGCTGTGAGCTCTGAGACCAGCCTCGCAGGAAGCTGACTGAAGATTGACGCATTCCGACTTCGACTTCTAACCAAGAACAATTTATTTTTGAAGAACGACTTAGACTCACACCACCAAAAAATTTTTACGAATATCACCTGAAGATACAAAAAACCAGTTATTGAAAAACAACTTAAGATATTAAGACTCGCCTAACAAACGCAAAGTGTCACGTATCCATAGAAGCGGTTTGGGAGAAAGACGCAGTCCTGTATTCAGAAACCAGATATAAAAATATTTATCTTTTTTTTTTCTTTTTTTTTTTTTGACACATTTGAACTTTTCGAGTTGTTACTTTATTTCCTTTTACATGTACTTGTGCGATGTCACCTTTGCTCGAATTAGGCTTGCATTACGGCCCGGCGACTGATTGATTTCGTCTATCTAAGATCAAATCACAACGTGGGTAGGTTAGACTAGACATCAAAGCAGTTACTTCGGTAACCAGACGTTGGAGGCGAGCTGAGAACGACAAAGCTGATACCGAATGTAACCAGATTCCCATCCGAATCAGCCAAGGGTTAGAACGTCACATTTGGTGCCAGGACAGGATCATGTCACATTTGGCGCCGCGACCAATATCAAATCACATTGGTCGTCACAGGATAGCACGGGGGCAGAGAGGCCGGAGTAACGTCACATACGCGCTATCTCTGATATTGAGTACTTTATCCCATAAATATAGCACACCTTAAAATTATATTTCTTCATATATATATATAATGATGTTTTCATGGCACTGTGAAATGTCTGTTCCAAGCGTTTGTGTTATTAATTAACTAGCGCTTAGTGCTGTTACCAAACCAGCGCAGACATAAAGTAGGTTAAAATTTTTAAAACAATTTGTTATTATATTGTGTGTTGGGAGTATCGTTTATTCTCTGCAGGACAGACTATCCGGTCGAAACCAAAATAGCGGTGCCCATGAGAAATCACCGCCAGCATCTTTATAGTCATTTCTTATGAGTAAATGGCAATTTCGTATTTCTTCCCCCAAATGCGCCAGCACAGCCAGGCAACAATGCTATAACGACCCAGCTGTGAAAGTGTTAAGAATTATATTTGAATATTTCGGTTTTTGACTGGTTCATGGGAATAAAAAAACCTAAGTTATTTGATGTTAAAATGGAACCTTCACACAAAAGCCGAGAATAGAATAAGAATTATTCATCTATGAAGAATGTATCGGTTAACAATTAAATATATTAACAGCTTCAGCATCTGGACTGAAGAATTTCAATCGCCTCATGATCACAAAGCCAAAAT
>OZ010587.1:108510198-108685198 GCA_963932145.1 Acanthosepion lycidas | reverse complement strand
TAAACTCAGTTTTGTTCTGTTTTTATAAACACGACAACGATTAAGTTCTTATTATGTGCTATTGCATCTGTTTAGTCAAGAATATTTCTTTTTTTTTCTTTTATTAATTGATCAGCAGACACTCAAAAGAGGTCTTTCTGAATAGGGTTGTTGGATTGCTGTGAACGGATGGCGGTAGGAAGTGCAAATTATGATATGTAGGAAATACATCGGTCGACCCTAGAGGTTAAGATTATAGCGATTGGGGAAGCATACTCCCCGGAGTGTGGTTCATAAAGTAGTAGTTTTTAAGATATTCGAATGGAAAAGAATGCGAACAGATGATTCGACACTGTGTACGCAATATGGCGGATCTTAGCCGTGAAAGTCTGAACTAGTGGAACTAAGCAATGTAAGTTATCAGAACACTTGCCATAGAAATAGCGACAGAGTAGCAAGAGTGCCTCCTAACGGAAACCTCTACCCAGTTACGTGCAGAGGTTTAGAGATGTCCAAAGCCAACTCCTTGATTTGTATGCTCCTAAGAATCAAGTAGGGCGAGGGCTATAGGGTATTGTACTGAGAAATGTGAGAAAGGAAGACATTTTAAATATATAAAAACAGATGAAACTGGTAATAAACGCTCTATTAAAATTAATTATAAACTAAATTTTAATTTCATTCTTTGATTGAAAGCCATCACAATATGGATGCCCAGAGCCAACGCGCTCACTACTGCACGCTACTGCCTCTACCTCTAGTGGCTCCTAGGCTTTGTACAGGGCGAAACCTACTGTTAAAAATAAGTAAGTAACTCATTAAGCAAATAGAACAAAAAATGTTCATTGGAATTTCGTCAGTCCAAATATAAAAAGAACTGTAGACAAGCGATTTCAAGAAAAATATTGCGATTTGAATGACGGTGACATTTTTTTTTTAAGAATCACTAGAAACATTAATTTCCATTCAGATTCTTCTGGGAAGAATATGAAAAACAGTTAAACGTTTCCCCATAAGGCCTTTTTTTTTCTTTTTTTTGAAAATAATTTTCCTTAAGTTTAAGTGTATTTTTCCCGCCTCCCCTTCTCCAACAAAGTATTTCAAAATATATCAAGTATCGGCTTTATTAACAGGACATTTTCCATGGGTGTGTAAAAGAAAAAAACAAATAATGCAAAATAAAAAGTAATGAAAAAAAAAAAAAAAATCCCATAAAAACGAGGTTATCTCCCTTTGGTGTTTCCACTCGAATTTCCGGTGATAATGCAATGAAATTGCCCTCGGCTCAAGAGGAATGGGAAAATGTTTATTTTACTCACCCTCTTTTTTTAAAAATTGATTTCGAAGTTACTGTCTGCCTGCTTTCCCAGTCATCTTCAACTGGGACACAGCACATACGAAGACACATCCCTCGGGCTGAACGACGAATCTGTGGCTTAGTTGAACTGGCACCCCACCCAAAAAACAATATTTATTAGACAATTTTGTTTAAGTTGTTAAAATTACTGATTATTATGGAAGGTTTTATGATTTTTAGATCTTTACTGGAAATTTCCCCCAATACTGAAAAATTCGAAAGTTGTTTTTTATCGATTGACTATTTACATATTTTAATAAAGCATGAGATGTGTTCATTTTCAGCTTAGAAATTTATTAAAAAAAAAAAAAGAAAGATTAATGGGTGGTGAGAAAACATTATTTATATGGCCTGATTATCCCATTTTCTTTCCCTCTCTCTCTTTCTCCCTCTTTCTCAATTCCTTAATTTAAAAAAAAATTATATTGAAATTTTTCTTTTTCTTTCTTCCTCTTTTGTTATGAAATTTTTTTTTTCCTTTTTCTTTTGCTCTCTTTTCTTTTTGCCTGAAAAAAATTAATTTCATTTCTTAAAAAAAACCAACTTCGCTCTGAAGAGATGAATATTTAAATATATTTATAAAATAAATTATAGCACCGAAATGGATTTTAAGGATTGTTTTTACTTATATAGTATTTTATTCCTGTGTGCCTCCATAAGGGAGCCAAGTTCGAATCCGATTACATTCACTTACGTGCTAATACCCTTGGGAACGGTAGGAATCCACCTTCTCCTCCTCCAGGTATGGCGAAATAGCAAGACTGAGTGAGTCTTATAGCCTTGGGTAGTCAACTAGATATTGCGTACTTTTACCCATAAATATAGGATACGTTAAAGCTATATATATATATATATATATATATATATATATATATATATACATACTCGACTGTCCCGTGGAATTCCACGTATGAGGGTCAAGCAGATCAGTTCCCAGGAAACCGACAGCCCGACAACAGCACATGAGATTTGATTATAGTGGTGAAGGTTTTGTGCAGGACCATCGACACTTTTTGAAGGGCCGATTACAGAGACCTGGTGCACTACGTGCCACAAGGTCCCCAAACGACCCTCCGGAGGTTTTGAATTCAAAGTTGTCCTTCTCCTAGACCAATTGCCATCCAAGGCTATAGAACCCAGTCTGTCCTGCTATTTACCCATAGCTGGAGGGAGAAGAAGGGGATTCACACTTTTCCCAGCACGTAAGTGAATGTAATGGATTCAACTGGAATTCGAACTCGGCTCTCTGATTCCTCAATCCACCGTGCCTCCTATATATATAGAGAGAGAGAGAAAGAAAGAATAAATCAAGAGATGTAAGGAAGTTTCTTTTCCAAAACCTGCATAAAGACATCTACTTTTACAAAAACCAAAACTGTTCAGTGCTTATAGCATAAAGAAACCCCAAATGAGAAACCAAACCAAGGCATGGCCATAATGCGAACATGTAGGATTCGGTGCCAGGATAACGACCTCTGATCATTCACGCCAACACAATCTTCCGATCATTATAATCATAATTAGCTCAGAATTAACGGGGTCTCTAGACCGGTTTCTGGGTGTTATATATATATATATATATATATATATAATTTTTTTTTTTTTTTTTTTTTTTTTTTTACATATTTCTCATCATGCCCCCTTTTGGTCAAATAGCCTACTAATATACAATAAATATTATTAGTCTTATCATTTTTGTTGGTTTGTTTATTTCTCCAATTTCTTTCATCGGCCTACTATATATATATATAAGGACATAATGGACACTGCATTTATGACTGTCGGTTATATGCCTTCTGTTTGACCTTCAGAACAAACTTGGTTTGAAAATCGCGTTGAGGCGTGTTGATTCCTATTTGAACATTGTCTATACAATCACTTTGTCTTCGATATTGGTCACAGTTCCCCTACAAATAGAACTAAATTTTGAAACGCCCTCATATATATATATATATATATATATATATATATATATATATATATATATATATAAATAAAATGAACATTGAAGTCAACACTCAGAAGCGACCAGCTTTTTCATGCTGGACGCAATCGTCACGCCGTCGATTGTGTCTAGCATGAAACAGCCTGTCACCTCTGAGTGTTGACTTCAATGTTAACTTTTATATTTATATTTACATACGCTCTATCTCTGATATTTAGCACTATCCCATAAATATAGCACACCTTAAAACTATATTTCTTTATATATATATATATATATATATATATATGAGGGCGTCTCAAGATTTAGACGCCTTACGTTATACCTATCCGACCACAGCCCTATTAGAACATATTTAAACAAACACACACAAACTTACAACAGTCCATCCGAAACATAATAACCTCATCCACATGTGTAAAAAGATTAAGAATAATGGAAGCCTTAATAATAATAAAAAAAGAAAAAGCCAATACTCAATAATATTAACTACGAACACGGCCACAATGTTCTGACTGTGTTTGGAAAATAAAACATTCCTATAACTCTAGATTCATACACACAACCCATACACCCAATTAAAAAGCAAAACTAAAATCATCCTTGATAATGGCTAAAAGTATAGCCGAAAACGCTCGAAATTACAGATTTGGACAGTTTTTACACACTCAGTGACCGGAAAAGAAAACACTTGTTCGAACACAAGAAAAATTTAATAAAAAGCTTAATGGCAGTACCTTGTCCGCCGTCTTTAATGAAACATATATAAGTGAAGGATTACTGCATATATATATATATATATATATATATATATATATAAACCTTCGTTTAAACATGTTCTATTAAGCAGAGCAGAAAGGGAATGTATGTTCAGCCTTCTGCTGTGTTTCTCCTAGTGTGAAATAAGTCGTTTGATGTCAGGTGGAACTTGCTGAAATAATGTATGCTTTTCTTCAGTACTTTCAACTATCGTTGGTAATTGTCAAGGTAAAGAGGTTTTTATTGTCCTTAGTTCCAAGTGAATATGTCGTCACATGCTAAGGGTGAAGTAATAGACATTAACGTCACGTAGCTAAAATGACTTTATATCTCAAAGGTATTTCAACACCCACATTGCGTGTGGGTGCCACACGCGTGCATGTGGGCCAAGGACAAAAACTGCCCTGTCGCCGCCACCACTGTCACGTAGGCATTGGAATACTCAAACTCTCTTTCTCTGATGTAGCGTGGGAGGCGTTATCGCTCGGGAAAAGGTTTGTTTCGTGCTTTTGTCGTGAACTGCTTAAAGACAAAAAGACGGTACCGTGTTATCCAAAATTAGAACATAGCTGAATAAAGGAACAGATACTACATTCTGAGCCGAGATAAAAGTGCCTATATGTAAATGGTTTCATTAATTTTTATGTGTTCTATATTATTTTGTTTTCACTTTTGTGGATAAATTTTCGCTACGAAATCGTTTCTTCATGACGATTCTCTACTTGTCAGCTCAGTGGTCCGAGTGGGCATAGGAATAAAAATAAACTCTTTGCGGTGTATGGAAAAACAAACAGACAAAAAAAGAAAAAAGAAAAAGAAAACACCGACTCCAAAATTTGAGTATCTGATTGAATGGGGTTTAATAGTTTTAATAGCTTTCCATCGACTTTGAATATCTTTTTTGTTAAAATTAAATATTTTCGTTTTCCGTGTCTTTTGCGTTTTCTTTCCTTTGACACCATCTTTATTTTTCCGTCTCTAGCTTTAGAATAATATTTTTGGTTTGATTTTTCTTTGTTTTTTCCTTTTTTTCTCTCACTTTCTTCATCTCCTTAATTGTCCTTTGTTTCTTTCTCTTCCTCTTTTTTCTTCGTCTTAGATACTTTTTCTTTTCTTGCTACTACGTAATATATCTTTTTTTCCTTTCCTCTTTCTTTTCTTTTTATTTCCTTCCTTTTTTCTTTCTTTCCCTTTTTCTTTTTCTATTCCTTCCTTCTCTTTTTATTTTTCTCTTTTTCTTGCTTTTTCTCTTTCTCTTTTGCTTTTTCTCTTTCTCTTTTTACTTTTTCTCTTTCTCTTTTGCTTTTCTTTTTCTTTCTTTTCCTTTCTTTTTTCTTTTACATCCTTACTGTTTTTCTCTTTCTTTTCCATCGTCTCATCCAATTTTTCCCTTCTAACTTTCTCATTTTTTTTCTACGTGTTAACGTTTAAAAATGTTTTTTTATTCCTTATCTTCTAGTAAGATGCGGTGGAAATCTTTTGGAAAAAGCTGGAACTATAGAGAGTCCAAACTATCCGAGCCAATACCCACCCGACAGTCATTGCGTGTGGACAATCAAGGCTCCTGAAGGCTACCGGATCATGATTTATTCTGTAACATTTATGCTGGAAGGAAACAATTGCGAGTAAGTAATCATAACGTTCAATTTGCTTCTTTCTTTCTTTCATTCTTTCTTTCTCCCTCCCGTGGCGACCCATTTTTTGTCTCTCTCTCTCAACCAACCATTTCTCCCTTTTGTCTTTTCCTTCCATCTTCTCTCTCTCTCTCTCCCAAGAAGAATAATTTTTCCTCTCACCCCCTCTCGCTTCTGAAGTGAATAATTTACCCTTTCAACCCAATAATACATCCATCAAAAGAGTTGAGCACTTCAAATATTTTGGATCTCATATCACAGATTCCCCAAAAGACTTCAACATCCGCAAATCTTTTACATGAGAAGCATGTAAGAAACTTCACAAGATTTGGCGCTCGAACATTCCATCCTTCTTAAAAGTCCAAACCTTTTAAACATTGATTGAACCAGTCCTTCTGTATGGATCAGAAACTTGGACATTATCTGTTTGTCTTTAAAGACGACTGGATGGAACATAAGCAAATCTACTTAGAAAAATCCAGAATGGAGATCCTATGCAATGCTTAACACAATTTACGGAGAAATGAGCCCCGATCTCTCTTAGGCTCAAACAAATGATTACAGTTTGCCGGCCACTGCCAACGAACGGACATGGAAATAGCCCCATTCTCGCTCTTATGGCATGCTGCTGGAAGTATCCTCTTATGAAAATTGACTTTCTAAGACACCAAAGCACGGATCTCAGGGTTGGACATTGGGGATGTAGAGACAGTAATACAGGAGCGAACAGTGTGGACAGGGACTGAGTTAAAACCAATTATAGGGAGGTCGAAGGATAATGATAATATCTCATTAATATCTCAAACGAATTCTTACAAACTAAAAATATTTTTGACTTTAAATAATCTGAAAAGGGTTGATAAACCGTAAAAATCAATATATACGATAAATAGCAGCTGACCCTAGACTTGAAGAGATTAAAATTCTAGTGGTCGGGTATATACTACCAATTACCAAATACTACAAAGTAGCTGCTCTTGGGAAGAAGCAGGTTTGAATGGAATTCCTTCTTACAAATGGAATACAGAGGGAATCAGGATGGTATTTCCCTGTGTACGTGGTATGGCTGGTAGAACTAAGCAATGAATCGGATGGTGTGTAACAAACTTTACAAGATTTGGCGCTCAAAACCTTCTCCATCCTCCTTAAAAGTCCAAACCTTCCGAACAGTCGTTGAACCAGTCCTTTTGTATGGATCAGAAACTTGGACATTATCTGCTCGTCTTGAAAGACGACCGGATGGAACATATACAGGTCTACTTAGAAAAATCCAGAACATCAGCCGAAGATCCCATGCAACGCTTAATCCAATTTACGGAGAACTGAGAGCAATCTCTCAATCTCTCTTAAGCTAAAACAAAATCGATTACAGTTTGCCAACTACTGCCATTGAGCAGACAGGGACATCATCTCATGCTTACTTCTATGGCATCCTTCTGGAAGTGTCTTCTCATGAAAATTGACTTTCCTAGACACCATAGCTCGGGACTCAGGGTTAGACATTGGGGATCAGGGGACAGCAAGACAGGACCGAACAATGTGGAAAGGGATTGTCAATGGAATTCCAACCAATCATAGTGAGGTCGAAAGATGATGATGATCTATCTCTAGTCTCTTTATCTATCTATCAGGGAAGCTGTCTCATCCTTACTACTATGGCATCTCTCGAAAATTGACTTTCCCAGACACCATAGCTCGGGACTCACGGTTGGACATTGGGGATCAGGGAACAGCAATACAGGACCGAATAGTGTGGAAAGGGATTGTCAATGGAGTTGAGACCAACTATAGGTTGGTCGAAGGAGGGTCATGATGATGATGGTGATGAATTTACACCTTTGTGCCACTCTCTTTCTCTCTCTCTCTCTCTTTTGTGTGTGTTGATTTCAGTCTTTGTTCTTTAGAGAGCCGTATCGGTTTGTTACTGGGTTAGTCTTCTGCGGCTGTCTTCATGACAATATACCAAAATCACGCGGCCTGTGTTTCTTACTGAAAGTCAAATCAGTCGTCTTTTCACTAGGAAAAAAGTATTTTTTGCAGTATTAAAAACTACAACGCATATGGTCCGTATTGGCTATTTTTATTGTCCCCAACAACGAAATTTTGCCGACTGCTTTTTAGTAACGGAGCGGGTGAAGTAAGTGAGAAAAGTCTTTAATCCTAGTAATCTATAGGCGAAAAATTCTCACCTAAGAATGTTGGAGAGTTTTTTTGTTTTGTTTTTTTATTATCCAGGAAATCTCGCCTTCTCACTATTTGCTGAGTCTTCAATTCCCGCCCAGTGAAGAAGCACCGCCACACCCTTCATTTTCCTTTCTTTTTCTGCCCCGATAAAACATATTTATAAAATAAAGATATATTTTCAATAACCTATGTAGTTTTTTTTTTTTTTTAGTAACATCATTTTTCCATTATCCATATCTTATTCTCCTCTATTTTACAAACAAAATGTTATAGCAGTACACATGTGACACGGTAGATTAAGGGATGTCAAATGTTCACACGATTTCAGAAATAGAATGTCCCATTCATCAGTCATACTCTATCATGAGCCGTTCGAATTCCGATCATTCACATCACCTTATTACGAGAGGTCTAGCTGTGATCATACAGAAACATGAAAAGTCATAGCAAAACGCGATCTGGGCATTTCCATGACGCCAAGGTACGTCAAACTGCTATCCCATGACTCATGTGTATATATATATATATATATATATATATATATATATATATATATATATATATTGATGCATGTTTTATTAAATAATATAAACAAGTTTTGTCTATTAATTTTAATTCCTTTCATATACGAGACGCGGAAGCGAAAATCGCACCGCAGCTCGTGGCGTCACATATAACGACGCGACAGTGAAAGCTAGAAGTGTTAAGTATACACGAGTTTGTCCATACTTGGAAATGGATTATGTAAGCCGAAATCATAGAAAGGATTAAAAAGCATGTATCAATATGGTGTTTTTCTTTCATCTTGATAAATGTTATTAAGTTTATCAGACAATATGAAAGGGATTTACTTAAAATAAACAGACAAAACTTGTCTATATTATTTAATGAAACCTGTATCAATGAAAAAATGCTGCCTAAATATATATATAATGTGAAAAATGTATGAAAAAGTGGAAAAGTTTTCGTGTCATGTATTTCGTCCTTAATTTGTCATATTTTATCTCTCTCTCTCTCTCTCTCTCTCTCTCTCTCATATATATATATATATATATATATATATATATATATATATATATGCAATACGAGGCAGTCAGTCACAGTCGAGTGAGGTTGAGAAAACTCTTTAACTACTTTCACCATAAGTAAACTGGTGCCGGGTGAACAAGTTAATTGTAAACTTAACGATAAGACGTACAGCACTTCGAAGGTCAGGAAAATTCCTTTAGAATCACTAGGCCGCCAAGAAGACGGAAACCGAGCAGTGCCCGGCAGATCCGGTTGAACAAATCTCAGCAAAACGAGAATTGCGCTTTGTCTCACGAGAAAAGAAAATCACGACTAGTTTAGTTGCTAGAAAAAAAAAAAAGGAAATCTCCTTTGTTTCGTAGCAAATATGAATCACTTTTATTCTTTCCACTTTGTTTTCTTTTTTCTGCTAACATGCGAACAATGTCATTCTGTGAAAATCTGGTTCTTCTTTATTTCTTAATACAATCAAGGATGTGGCGTTTTAATTGCAAATGTCATCCTAAATACAAAGATGGCTTCTCATTGACTACACAACATCGAGTAAGCGTCATCACAGTGGTAAACAGGTCTTTTATTTTTTTAATCTTTTTAACCGGATGATATTTGAAGCCTTGTTTGTTATGGCTTAGAAAATCATAGAGTGACGTATTAAACATTGAATAATTGAAATTGCACTCTCTGCAGTCAATCGTAATAAATAAAATATATTAATTTAATTCCGATTGTTTGCCCCCAACTCAAGTCAGGTTGTTTGCCTTCTCCTGATCAGTTTACGTAGTCAAATACTTGGGAAGAACCACAAGAATTTCAAATTGTTTCTGGCAAATATTGATCATATGTTTTGGTTATTCTAAACGCAATGCATTTTCAGCGGTTATATTTTAGTAATAAAAAACAACGATTTGTGTAACGATATTTATGTGTGTAAACACGCACATGCGCAGACACGATTATGCATATCCGTCTTGAGAAACTGTAGACTTCCTTTCCGGCTTAGGGACACGGCCAAACTACATGAGGTGGTGATGTGGTTTAAGTAGTTTTGTGGGGTAGAAGTGTTAGCCCGGCGCCCAAACAATTTTAAATTCAGTTATCCCTCTTCTAGACTAGCTGCTACACAAGGCTATAGACACACACACACACACACACACACACACACACGCTTCTTTAAATATGACAGACAAGATGCTTTGATTAAGTTTTCTATATAATTTCTCACATGATCTTATAATTTTTTTCTTTTCAGTAGATAAATTATACAAAAACTGAAAGAATGATTGCTACCTAAAACACAACATACACACACACATCTATCTATCTATCTATATATATATATATATATATATGGTGCAGTTCAACTGATTTAAAAGAACTGATCGGACGTGCAAATTTTCGGGATAACAACTGAGACATTACACTATTGGACAATTTAGTTGATGTCATATTGACTGGTAAACTCCTACAACAAAAAAATTCGCAAATTACAATTTTAGTAAAATACGCACTCTCTTAAATTTAAAAAAAAAATTAACCTTAGCGTTGCGACTGCACGCTCCAAAAGTTTTCATCCGTTAACAATAAAACATTTCAAAAAAACATATTTCGATTTGCATTTAATTTGTTCGTCTTGGATGCTACCTGGATTTTACTAAAAACAAAACAACTTACACGCCTGAGGATGACTGAATGTACAGTTGAAAATATTTGCGTATTTAAAAAAGACCTTATACAGCTTATAATTTTTAAAAACAAGGATCATAACATTCATCGAGTGATTTGTAGGTTAATGCAACTTTAAAATTTTTGTGAAGGGATTTCGCCATTTCATATCAACTTTACTAATCTACTTTTTGTATAAATGAGTCATTGTAATATATATATATATAATATATATATATATATATATATATATATATATATATATATATATAAGGCTGTGTGTGTAACGAATGCACGGCCGCAATTTTCGACGGATTTGCACCAAAATTTACATGCACATGCTCCAACTTAGCGGGAACGCCAAGACCGACTTTGCATTTCCCAACTCCCATCGATAGTGGAAATAATCGATTTTTTCATGCTTCTACGGCACTTTTCATGTAGGTTGCGGCCATTTTGTACTGGTCAGAGTGAGAGCCTATAGCTGGCTGCCACGAATAGGCAGGAAGATTCTATTGGCCAGCGTGAGACCCAACAGCTGACTGGCATGAATGTTAACTAGCATACTAGCATGCAAAAAAAATCGATAGCTGCATTTGTCACAAGTGGGAAAAATTTAAATGGTACTTTACTCCAATTGGCTCATTCGCTTGCTTAAACTAAACGTTGATTCTGATTCCGCAGAACTTGGTTGGGTGTGAAAAAGTATTTGTTGTTAACATTCTTTTTTCATTCGGTTTTTCCAGTTAAGAGTCCTTTTTTAAAGCTGATTGTTTTGAGTTCATTTTGTTTAGTTCTTTTGTCGTAATAGATTTAATGTTTAGTATAGAGCTTAGAAAAAATTCGCAGTGTGAGATAGGCAAGAAGTAAGGTATGTAGCAACATCAGCACGGCAAAGGGCACTCCTTTAAAGGCAAGGAAGGGCAAAAATATTTTAAGTCAAGTGATAGCGATTGCGGTATGAGTCGTACGATTTTTGAATCAAGCACTGGCAATGCCAGGCCATGCTGCTATTGGCTCCTGAAAAAAAAATTAATTCCAGTTGAGCTCTCTAGGGAGTAGGTATGGGTTTGTAAACAGTGACTATTATTGCTAATATAGCGAGACTCTTCGCATAGCGAATTGAGTCACTGTCGGTCACTGGGCGTGTTTCTAAAAATAAATACGCTAAAAATCAACCTACATCCCTGCCGTGCGCCGACGGCTTAGTGGTAGAATCTCCGACTGACACGGGTTTCGATCCTAGCTAGAGGCAACCGGATGTCTAGCCGCACTGATGAGCTGTGAAACAGTCTGTCTGTGGATGACGTTATATATATATATATATATATATATATATATATATATATATATATATATATATATGAGAAGAAAAATATACGGAAAAAACAAACAAAAATCCTTATATGCAATTATGCTGTTTTAATGTTAATATAATGTCAACGTCGGACGTTTCGGTCTAATAAACCATCTTCAGGACATATTCATAAAATATAATTAACATTATCAATTCAACATGACAAAGACGATGGACATAAGAACAAGACTATCTTAAAGAAACGGTTAGCAAGGAAATTCCCTTCAATATTAGAAAGGGCGATAACTGTGGACTCGTGAAGACTAACTTAGTTGGAAAAAGTTTTAAGAGAAAGATTTTATAAACTTCAACAGACAGTAACGCCGACTGTTTGCTTAACAAATGTCGAATATTTCCTGTATGAAAACTGCTAATTTCACCGTTACCATTACGCTGGTATGAAATACTCTCGACCACTGCTTCTCAAAGTGGTGGTCCGCGGATCGGTAGGCGAACCATCAGCTTCCGGTACGCGGCCAGTGTCCAGGCCATACTAAGGAATCATTTCTAATGATTGAGGTTATATAATTTTTGCTTTTGTGTTAATAAACTGCTTATTTTTTAATTACTTAAATTGTTTTGATATTGAATTATTTTTTGCAAAATGAATGGAAGATTAAAAAAATAGTCAACTTTTATTATATTTCATTATATTTATTATTTCCGGTATAAATTAATATTACCACGAAATATTGAGGACATTGAGGAAAAAAAAATGCCGGTCCGCCATATCTGATAGTTTGAGAAGAACTGCTCTAGACGCTTGCTGGTGATCCCTGCAGGGTGTTGCATTCTGAACGGGCCAATAGTGTTGACACGAGTGTATCGGTCTGCAAGACAGACCAGTTACCATTGAAACTGATTTTTTTTAAATTCTCGTTTCAGATTCGATCATTTGGAAATTGCTGACCTCAGTGACACATCAGATGGAAGAAGCAAAGACCAACAATTTTTCTGTGGTCAGAACCCTGTTTATTTTTCTTCAGTCACAAATCGAGTTCGGATTACGTTCAAGTCGGATTCAAATGACAATTATTACGGATTTAAGCTTATTTTTACCCGGGTTTCTGCTTCTCAAGGTAAGTTTTCTATAGTTTTATGCTTTCATTTCTTTCTAGTGTTAGACTGTTCGTAAAGTAATGACGTTTTACCGGAAAGACTAAAAAAGCAAACGTAAGTTCAATTTATTTAAATATTAGCGTGTTTGGAAAGTATTATTACCGAGTGGTAATAAGAAAAGGAATTAAACCCTTAAGAATAAAAAATTATAGTTCGGGCGAGAAAAAGGAACAGGTGACCTAATATGGCCTTCATTTATAAATCATAAAAAAGTAATGAAAATAACTAATATATACAAAAACTTTAATCATGTCTCATCAAACCATTTGAAAACACAATTGTTTAAACTCTTAATCATAATAAATTTTGAAGTTGTAATTTCTTCTTTATATGTGCTGTGTCCATACACAATCTGGAATATCTCCCCACAAACTATCAGCCCAATGTAGCTCTAAATAACATTTGACACTTTACCATTCCTGCCATCGTTTCGTACAAATTCATAGGTGATCATGTCTCTCCACAACTTCCTTCCTTTGTAGCTCTAATCAACATTTGACACCATACCTATTTCTCCATGCTCTGCCATTCATTCACACATATTTATGGACGATCATATCTCTCCACAACTTCCTGTCCCTTGTAACTCTAAGCAGTGTTTGACACTTTACCACCCCTCTTTATTCCTGCTCTGCTGTGCGTTCGAACAAACCCATGGGTGATCATGTCTCTCCACAACTTACTGTACCTTGTAAGCAACGTTCGAGTCTTTACCAACCCTCTTTGTCCTCACATTGCCATTGATTCACACAAAATCATTAAGTAGGTTCGCCTGCCCCTCCTTCCTACAATATGTCCTGCTGAGTGTTCAATTTTCAAAACTCTCTTTTCGCATATTATCCCATAAATTTCAATGACTACTTTTCCCGAGAGTGGGAACTGCCACATCTCTATTTTGCTCCCTACACTGCATAAGAATATTCATTTTATGTGCCGTGTCCCTATAGAACATGGTTGTTAATGGCTCTCCACAACTTCTTACCCATTATAGCTATATGTTTTTACCCTTACTATCCTTCCCGGTCCCTATTCTGCTCTTCCTTTACACAATCTTCTAAGAGAGATTACCCGCCGTTTCCTTCCAATCTTTTTACCTTCAGTATAAGTCAAAATTTACAAGCCTTCATTATTTGTATCATTAGAAATTTAATCTCTTTCCTTTTGATTCTATGTCTCATTTTTGTTCCTATTTTCCTTAAAACTTCCACTTTGTTTACATGTTCAGTCCATGGTGTTCTCAGCCTCATTCTATATAAATCGTATTGACCACTTCGACGTGAAGTAATGGTTAGTAAGTTTGTCTCACTAGATCAATTACGAATGAGTAGTGAGCTCTATCCTGATTGGGTGCTCCATACTTTTGACCTTGTGTCACATCTAAGCTAAGAATAACATTTCTGTTGCTTCAAGTCTCTTCATCATCTGTAAGAACATTGTCTAACATTTACTGCTATATAGAAGGATTGATATTACATAGCATTTTAGCACTCTTTGTGTTTGAGGAAATTTTCCTGTTTCTTATTACTTTGCTTAGCTTTTAGGAAGCATCTTTTGCTATTTCGCTACGCCTTCAGATTTTATTGTCACGTTTTCTGCTTTCTATTCTAACACTTGCCCGATTTCCCTGCTTGAGCATAGCGTCTTTAATTCACTTGCATCATGGATTCTTAATATTTTCGACCATTCAGAAAGATTACTTTAGCGTTTAAGACGCGTGTGTTCCAAAGTCAGTCAGGTAGCATCTATTTTGAATATTTAATGAAACCCAATTTGCATAATTTGGGTTGGAGATGTCAGGAAGAGAAAATCGGAACATATTTGTTTTGTTCCTTTTACCAATTCTGAATCATTTAATAAACAAAAAATATTGTCTCCGAGTTTACATCCCCTCTCTCTCTCTCTCTATGTAAAAGTTTGTTACTTAGCTGATTGATGTTATCTTCCGCATTCCGACTCCAGATTTTCGTAGACGCACCCGTCCATATACTCTTCAATGCGTATCAGTATGGACTGCTTATATTTCTCGTTTTTTCTATTTTATGCAATTATCATTGGAACAACTTTTTCCTCTATATTGTTTGTGCGCGTGCGGCCACGCGCCCGTCTGCGCGGATGTGTGTACGTGTAAGGTGTCGTGATTGTCTTTTTTTTCGTTTTTTTTCTTCGATTAACAAGTAGTTAAATTGTATCGATTCCGTGTTGATTTAAGATATCGTTTTTTTAGAAGATATAATAGCAGAATTAAATGCTGTGAAAAAGTGATCCAACAACAACAAAAATATATATGGCCGGCTCCCTGTACCATTCTAGTAAGTAATTGATTCCTCATGCTAACCTCCACTTTTATGAGAGTCAGATAAGGTCAAAAATGGAGTACTGTTGCCATAGTTGGGTGCGAGCTACCCAGATCACACTCTCCAATCTTGATAGTCCAGAAGCGTCTCCGAGTATTTGTGGGTGACAAATTATTATCCACCTTTCAACCTCTCTTTCTCACAGACGGGATGTGGCAAGCCTTTCGCTGCTCTATCGCTACAACCCGGAAAGTGTTAAAGTGAACAACATTCTTTGGTTCCGCCAGGTGCTAACCTTCATGGCTAAGACCCGCCATGCCACTTCCGTTGTACTGAACCACCCACATTCCCTCCGTATTCCATCAGTGAGAAGTAAGTTCTACTCGAACAGCTTCTTCGCACGAACCACTGTCCAGTGGAACGTACTCTGAAGAGTATGTTTCCCCAGTCAGTACAACCTGAAGCTGTTCTTGTCTAGGGTTAACCGTTATCTTCCACTCATATTCGTGCAAACTCCCTCGTAACGTAACAATCTACCTCGGGTACAAGATAAACCTTACTGTAATATATATATATATATATATATATATATGATGAACATTGCTTGCTGATAGTCTGCTTTTGGCCTTAAAGTAATCTTGAAACCAAACTTGGTTTGAAGATCGCATTCAAGGGCATTGAGACCTATTTGAATACTATATAGATGCCTTATATTCGATATTGAGCATATTTTCATAAATATAACGAACCTTCAGCGCGCGCACACACACACACACACACACACACATATATATATATATATATATATATATATATATATATATATATATATATATAGGTGCATTAATAGAAATAGACATGTTAAAACAAGAAAAAGAATAAACAAAAAAGTGTAACAACAAATAACGTTATCGCAATGTGGTAATATCGAAACAGGATATTTTTGTAATGTTTCGATAATATATCACTTTACGGTAATGTTATTGTTTTGTTAAGTATCTGAAATTATAAATGTCCCTGGAAGAATGTATAAAGTATCAGCAATGTTAACAAACTTTGACAACATAAAGTGGAGTCGTTAGAGAGTTCATAGGCCAATGCACTAACGGGAAAGGTTGTTTACTAAATGGAAGGAGTTGCAGGATGATTGTTGTTTGTGGAAACGTTCAGAAGTTGGTACGGCTTTGAAGAATTATAATCAAAAGTATGAATTGTCTTGCATCAACAAGGAATACTTGGTCTACTTGGTTTATTTCAGACACACATGTTCAAAATTATTTGTCAAGTTTTTGCATGTTTTCCAGAAGTCTTTTGCCGATCTCCGGATATTTCAAAATCCAGAGTCCCCTTTTCTCGGCTCCCTGCTAGGGTAAGATTTGTAGACTTGCATCTCCTTGATTACTCAGAATCGTCTTGGATAGGTTTTAAGCCTCCTTCTATTGTGCTTTTCGGTCGGCTGGCTGGCTCAAGTAACTACTTTTCGAAACATTCTGTCCTTCTGATTCGTTGAAAATGACTTTGAGAAGGAGCCTTCTTAAGCCTTTTGTTCCAGAATATTCGTTTTATTTATTAACATATACTAAACATGGTGTCAACATAATCAGGTACAGAATGGAAGCTTACGCTGATACGTAAAATTCTGTGACTTTTGTTAGTCCGTCCGTCACACCCTCTAAAATAGCCATACATTGACCGATCAAAACTAAATTTTGGGAAGAAGTGCAAACAGGTAAGGGATATAAAGTACAGTTTGTTTTACTAGAGTACGTAGCTTAGTACAATAAATTTTCATAATTTTTTTGAAAAATGGAATGTTTTATTATTATTTAACATACAAAATACTCAAAGTATTTTAAAAACAAGTTAATGATTTAAATAACAACTACTTATTTAATAAAAATGCAATATTGTTTTTTGCATATCTTTTCATTAAGTTTTTTTTTTATATATACAAGCATACAGTTTCCTGTTCGCCTTGCATTTACCAGAACGATAAATAAATCAGAAGGCCAAACGCTTCAAATGTTGTAATTTGGCTCCAAAAAGAAATAATTACACATGGCCAGTATGTTGCATGCTCAAGAATAAGAAATCCTAAGAATTTATTGTTCGCCGTTAAAAAGAAAACAAAAGGAAATTTTCTTAAGAATTATTATTTATCATGAAGTCTTATACAATTAAAGAAATTAAATCCCCTTATTCAAATTTCATCGATTAGTTTTCAAAATTGAATGAAACGTAGACTTTGTAAATCTCAACAAAAATTGTTGGTGATAACTTCAACCATAATAAATACTGTGACGATTTCAACATGCAACGTGATGCAAAAATTGGACCGGGTTAGGGTTATATAGATCCAGACTCTGTGGAATCTGGACAAGCAATAACTGAACAGTATACATATTATATATAATGCATATAATTTAGTTTCGATCGGTCAATGTATGGTGATTTTATAGTATATATAATGTATGTAATTTAATTTAGATTAGTCAATATATGACGATTTTGTATTATATACTATGTATAATGTATGTAATTTAATTGCGATTGGTCAATGTATGGTGATTTTATAGATGAGGTATTGTAACTATTTACACCATTTGAACTGTTGTCCTCATCTTTATTACAATATTCACCACGTTTCGACCGTCTTTCACTCCGGCCTTCTTCAGAACCTGTCTATATTTCTGAGATGAGGTATTGTAACTATTTACACCATTTGAACTGTTGTCCTCATCTTTATTACAATATTCACCACGTTTCGACCGTCTTTCACTCCGGCCTTCTTCAGAACCTGTCTATATTTCTGAGATGAGGTATTGTAACTATTTACACCATTTGAACTGTTGTCCTCATCTTTATTACAATATTCACCACGTTTCGACCGTCTTTCACTCCGGCCTTCTTCAGAACCTGTCTATATTTCTGAGATGAGGTATTGTAACTATTTACACCATTTGAACTGTTGTCCTCATCTTTATTACAATATTCACCACGTTTCGACCGTCTTTCACTCCGGCCTTCTTCAGGACCAGTCTATATTTCTGAGATGAGGTATTGTAACTATTTACAATGTTCGGACTATGTCCTCATTTTTATTGTCTTATTCAAATTTTATCGATTGGTTTGTAAAATTGAACGAACCGTAGAGTTTGTAAATCTCAACAAAAATGTTAGTGATAATTTCAACAATAATAAATACTGGGAGGATTTCAACACGCTTTGTAAAAAAAAATTCTTCAGCATCTGTCTATATTTCTGAGATGAGGTATTATGTACACTATTTACATTATTCGGACTATTGTCCTCATCTTTGTTGCCATATTTATTACAACGTTTCGGCCGTTGTGCGCTCCGGTCCTCTTCAGGTGGTTGGAATGTCGAACTGAACCTTTTATTTCGCTCACTGGGGTAGACTGTTCTAGTTCCACGTGCCATGTTTAATGGATAACAGTTATCCAATGTTAATTCCCCTCTCCACTGCCGTAACCGGGTATTGAACTCACTCTTTGGGTCCTGAACTCACACTCTTTGGATCATGTTACTGGATCTAACCAACGCCTTTATCCACTGTCTCATGTGTCCTTGAGGACACCTCTGTATGAATTTCTGGGTATTATAAACCTGATGTTTTAACAACCATTTTTACCAGTATTCATATTGCAATTTTTTGCTGTTATCATTGCATTGCGGGATTCAGGTTGAAATCACAGACAAGGAACACCGTTGGAAAATTCATAAAGGAATCAACACATATGCTAGGCCACAAAAATCTCCTGAGCCGACCAAGCATAGAAATGAATACAATATGGGAACCATATAAGAAGTGCCAGAGAGAAGCATTGATAACAACAAAAGTTGCAATATGAGTTCTGGTAAAACAACATGAAACGATAACAGCAAAAAATTGTAATATGAGTACTGGTAAAAATGGTTGCTGAGACATTAGGTTTATAATACCCAGAAATACACAGATTTTCTCAAGGACACATGACACAGCGGATAAAGGCGTTGGTTAGATCCAGTAACAGGACCCAAAGAGTGTGAGTTCAATATCCAGTTAAGGCAGTGGAGAACTTTCAGAGGGAAATTAGCAGGAGATAACTGATAACTGACATCCATCAAACATGGCACGTGGAACTAGAACAGTCTACCCTAGTGAGCGAAATAAAGGGTTTAGTTCGACATTCCAACCACCTGAAGAGCGTACAATGGCCGAAACGTTGTAATAAATATGGCGACAAAGATGAGGACAATAGTCCGAATAATGTAAAAAAAAAATTCTTGTATCCAAAAAGTTCCATCCGAATAGGTTGGAAATGCTTTCACTCTGGGTATCGGAAAGGTGTAGTGGGTCGTATTTGTTCACATAATTTTTTATAAATTGGTTCTTTTGATTTTCTTTTTTTTTTTTAATTTACTGTTTGAAAAACTAAAGTACTTATAACTGAAAGAAGTTTATATATGAGGCCTAATTCAACTCTATGGACACCCTGTATGTGTAAAACAAAGTTCGTGCGCACTACAAAAAATTTATTACTTTATTGGTATTTGCGATAGACATAATCTGTAAAAAATGTTATAAAGTTTAATGTACCTAGTTTTAAGTATAGCTAAAATAACTAATGTGATTTCAGGCATTATTGTAAATCAGTTGGCAAATGTTTTCCGCGAACTGCAAAATCGTATTACCCTTTGTATTGCTAATGATGAAGGACATGTGGAAACTTAAATAAAATTTCAATAAAATCTTTAAAAAAAATATAGATTTACTTCTTTCTAATCCTTTTTACAAATTATTTCTATCGCAAATACAAATAAAGTTATAAATTTTTTAAAGTGCAACACAAACTTTCATGGATATTTACGTCATGACACTGGGAAGAAGAACTAACTCTATGAACCGAAGATTAATGAATCTCCATGCGCATGTAAAATCCAAGATACTTTCGTTGTTACAGTATGTTAGGCTATTGGACTGCAGGCTGACGAAACGAGAATCCTTACAAAATGTCGCTTTAAATATTTTTATTCACTGTATTTTCATAAACAAATTTCGTATTTCGTTCTGATCGCATTTCGTAATTGGTAGGGTGAGTGGTAGAAGAAAATTGTTTAATTTCCGTTGGCTAAATTCCAAAAGGTTCGGGTGAACTTTGTCCCCTTGAGTTATTGTAGATGTCATTTTCTCAAAGCTTTGCGGATGTCTCGGTGTGATTTCGACAAGAATGTTGACCCAGGTCTTCCCTGGGGAGAAAGAAAAGAATCTCATTTTCTCGAACAGAAGAAAGTGTCAAACGTATTTTTATAAAAAGCCAGAAAAAATAAATATTTGAATGAAAACATAATTTTTTTTTTTCTATTTCCCGATGGGATGAAACTCGAGAAATTAGGTGACGACGTTCGAAAAAATACAAAAGCTGAATCATTTACAATTCCAGAGACATCATTTTCTTCTGTTCTCTTTACTATCATTTGTAAGTATACAGTTCTTGAAAATAGAACAAAGTGACATACTTTCTATCTTTCCCTTTGTATTTTTCTCTCTTTAGGATGTGGGGAACTCATGGATCTCCACAGCTTCTTACCTTTTATTCAGTTTTTGTACAATCTTATCACCATTTTCATCTGCTTCTCTAAACTTCAATGCCTTGTGAGTGTTAAATTCACCAAACCTTTTCCCTCCCCATTACGTGTCCCTCAAATGCCAGCTGTCAACAGCGTCTTTAGAGTTCATAGTGTCTTTATTACTTCCTCATTTGTCACATGTTCTATAGTCATCTTTGCTATCTGTTGATATCTATGAGATGAAATATTATAATTAATTGCATTATTTACATTATTCGGATTGTTATCCTCATCTTCATTGCCATATTCCCAACGTTTCGGCCGTTGTACGCTCCGGCCTTTATGTCTCTCTATATATCTGTCTATATCTCTGAGATGAGGTATTATGATTAGTTGCATTATTTACATTATTCGAACTGTTATCCTCAACTTTATTTCCATATTCACAACGTTTCGGCCGTTGTACGCTACGGCCTTCTTCAGGTGATTGGAATTTCGAACCGAACCCTTTATTTCTTCCACCGGGGTAGATTGTTCTAGTTCCACGCGCCAGGGCTCTTCCAGGTGTCTCAGTTATTTCCCTTTAACTCAACTTCCCAAGTTTTGGTTCACCACTGCTGTGGCCTGGTATTGAACTCACAACTCAAGGATACATGGTCCAGTAGATTAAGACGTTTGTTAGATCCAGTAACAATACCCAATTATGATTTGGCTTTTCAGTTACTTGTCTTTTATTTCTTCTTTTTATGATTCCTCTTTCTTAGACTTGTTTATTGACCTTTCCAAAAACTTATCAATTAGATTACTCGAAGTTTTTCTCTGCTCCTCTAAACTTCAGTATCTCGTGAGTGTTAAATTCACCAAACCATATTTCCCGTCCTCGTTAAGACGATAAACTACACCCAATAGCAAGGCTTCTGATCAAGAGGCTTTGCTTAATTGCTGATGTTCCCAGGTCCACCCTGACCCGGAGTGGTACCACCTGTTAGGGTCCCAGCTATGGGCAAATAGTTAAGCCCTAAACTGTGGTGAAAACGTGTAAAAATAGAATATAATACCAGCAATTCATTTTTATAAAAAATTATTAATAGCTAAGCGTTTTTGAAGAAAAATTTATTACTAGCAATACATTTTTGAAAAAATATAACCATCAACACATTTTTGAAAAAAATATTACCATCAATACAATTTTGAAAAAAAATACTACTAGAAATATATTTTTGAAAAAAATATTACCATCAATACATTTTTGAAAAAAAAATACTACTAGAAATACATTTTTGAAAAAAATATTACCAGCAATAAAAATCTTGTCGGCATTAAATAACCCATTGAAGTTGATATGCCGTAAACCAAACCAAACCAAACCAAACCAAATGGGAACAGTGAATAACAAAATCAATATATACTGAAATAGATAAAAAATATTACCAGAAATAAAAATCTTGTGGGCATTAAATTACCCATTGAGGTTGATATGGCGTAAAAGAAACCAAACCAAACCATATTTCCCCCCGCATGTACCTCCAAAATATCTGCCTGTTATCAAGTTTCTTTGTAGCTATATTTTTTTCTGAACA
Source organism: Acanthosepion lycidas (assembly GCA_963932145.1). NCBI lineage: Eukaryota > Metazoa > Mollusca > Cephalopoda > Sepiida > Sepiidae > Acanthosepion > Acanthosepion lycidas. The sequence goes on along the minus strand of OZ010587.1, from coordinate 108,662,728 downwards.
TCCTTATTTTTCGTCTGCTCCGTTCATTGTATTCTCAGCATTCGCCGGTATAACTACATCTCTGTTGCCGCAGATCCTTTGTTCTTTACATTTATGACAAAATTGTCCATTTTTCCCTGGTAGGCATCTTATCGCAGTTCGATATTCTTTTTGCTTTCTCATGCTACCTCCTACTTCCTTGCTAAGAGAGACACTCCGTAATTGTCTCCTATTTTATATTAGCTCACCACGACAGTAGAGGTTGAACTTTCTTCTCGATAACCCATAATTATGTTTACTTTGTAGGCAGTTTGACAAAATTACATCTGACATGAAAGTGCATACAAATCAGAGCTATATCAGTGAATTCCATCATAAAGAGAAAACATATTTGACTCTTGCTAAACGCACAATGAGTTCAAAACATGGATTTGAATATAGTTGGGTGGAGAGTACAGCTTTACAGCATCAATGCTGTGATAAAATGTGGGGCAAATTTTAAAAGTGTAGCACGCAAGCTCTTGTTCATTGCTGGAGAAATCATATAACTAATAGTGGTGGCTATGTTGCGTAAAATATTATTAAGGATTGTATCCGAAAACTTGCTCAGTCCAGTGGTGATCGTCCTGGGTGAGACGATAAACTACATCCGACAGCAAGGCCTCTGATCAGGAGGTTATGAGGAGCGTGCAACCTCCTCTTAATTGCTGGTGTTCCCAGGTCCACCCGGACCCGGGGTGGTAGCAACTGTTAAGGTCTCAACTATGGGTAAATAGATAACTCCCAAACTGGGGTCAAAACACTATGAAAATGGAAAAATAGGTTTAATACCAGAAATAAATTTTTTGAGGAAAAGTATTACCAGCAATACATTTTTGAAGAAAAACAGTATTACCAGCAATACATTTTTGGAAAAATATTACCAGCAATAAAAATTTTGTTGGCATTAAATAACCCATTGAGGTTGATATGCCTTAAAACAAACCAAACCAAATCAATATATACTGAAATAGATAGATAAAAAATATTACCAGCAATAAAAATCTTGTCGGCATTAAATAACCCATTGAGGTTGATATACCGTAAAACAAAATAAACCAAACCAAACCAGTGGTTTTATTGTGCTCCCTCTATCTATTGTAGTTTCTCTAGAAATAAAGAAGAGACTTTAATTTCCAGGCGACTCTTGAAGATTGAAAATACATTACTAAGGATTTTAAGTGAAAACATGTTCGATCTCGTTGTGTTATTATGCCCCATGTACCTGTTGTAGTTTCCGTGGGAATAAATAAATGGCGTTGTTTTCGTATCATCCTTCGTACCTTAGTTTTTGAAGAAAATCTTTTCGCTTGTCCTAAGCGCCATTTTATTTCTGTGTGTTACCTTCCGTCGTTTGTCATTCTATTGTACAGAGAATTGAATTTCCGTCACACCTTATTAAGTGGTCATCATCAAGAATGAAACACCCCCATCATGCAACAAATGTCACGTATCTCCCACAGTTGAAGATATACTTATAAGTTGCAAACATCTCAGTCAAATACGAACAAATGTAAGAACTTGTATTTAAGAAATGTAAAAACGCTAAAACAAACAATATCCTTAACTTCTTAAAAGAAATCAAACTTCATATCAAAATATAAAACTGTAACCCCCTCCCCCCAAAAAAACTATATAAACCCTCTAATTTATTTTGAAAACAGAAAAAGAAGGAAAGAAAGAAAAAATGTTCGGACTTCATAAAGCGTCCCACTAAAACTAACAAGACAAACTCTAATAACCATCTTGAATCAGAAACTGAATACAAAATAACTAAAAGAACTCTAATAAGGGATTCAAAATAAAAAAATAAAAAAACTAACCTTTACTAAAAGGTATCACTGATCCGCATACAACATATAGCTATATCCCAAACAACGACCAATCAAAAACGTTATCTGTTATTAAATAACCCTATAGGTGTTCAAGGGCCGTAAAGCCAAACGAATAATAAACAAACATGGACAATTTTATTCTTCTTTTATGTGACCTTCAGGATATTGTCGATTATAGCTCTTCACAACTTCCTGTCCTTTTTTGTTCCTGTGTTATTCCTGTTATATCATCCATTTAAAAAAAATCGTTATGTATTCTTCTTTTAAGTGCTGTTCAGGACATTGGCGATTATGGCACTCCACAACTTCCTATCCTTTATAAATCTAAGCAATTTTTTCTCCTGTGTTATCCCTGTTATATCATCCATTTGAAAAAAAAACTCGTTATGTATTCTTTTGTTTGCCCTTTAGGACATTGGCGATTATGACCCTCCACAACTTCCTATTCTTTGTAAATCTAAGCAATTTTTGATCCCGTGTTATCCCTGTTATACCACCCATTAAATAAAACTCGTTATGTATTCTTCTTTTATGTGCCCTTCAGGACATTGGCGATTATGGCTCTCCACAACTTCCTATCCCTTGTAAATGTAAGCAATTTTTGCTCCTGTGTTATCCCTGTTATGAAAAAAAAAACTCGTTATTCACGTTACCCACGACTTAACTCTGTCCCTTTTGCTTTCAACATTTTCTGTGAATTTTAAATTCTCCAAACACGATTTCCATGTTTATATATACCAAGAATGTTTTTCTGATTCCAAAAATAAATATTCCGTTTCCATAAAATGTCACATGTTCGGTTCATTGCATTCTCAGAATTCTTCCGTAGAACCACATCTCTGTTGCTTCATCTTCATCTGTGAGGAAATTGTCCAGCGTTGAATGCCATATAGGAATACAGATACTTCATAGATGTCCAACCATCTTTTCTTTTTATTCTTTTCCGAATTGTTTCTTAATACTTTGTTCAGCATTCATTGGCATATATGAATACAAATATTACATAGATGTTCAACCCTCTTGTTTCTTTTCCGAAATATTTCTTAAAAATTTGTCCAACATTCACTGCCATATAGGAATACAGATACTACATAGATGTTCAGACTCCTTTTTTTTTTGTTTCTTCTCAAATGTTTCTTAATAATTTGTTCAGCATTCACTGCCATATAGGAATACGGATACTACATACATGTATATCCCTCTTTTCTTTTTATTCTTTTCCGAATTGTTTCTTAATACTTTGTTCATTGTTTACTGTCATATAGGAACATCCTCAGCTGGCATGAAGTGAAAAGACTATATTGAATCCATTGCTCGGCGAGCTGCTAAGAAAATTAGTTCTCTATGTCGGGCTATAATTTTTCTCTCCAGGATCCATTTCAAATTTCTATAAGTCTACCATTCGTTTATGCTTGAAATATTGCTGCGACATATAGTTCAGTGCCTCTGCTATTTACCTTGAGCTTCTTGATAAGATCCAAATAAGATTCAGCAATATTATTGGTCCTGATCTGGCGTCTCGGCTTCACTCACTTTCCCATCGCCGTAAGGTTGCCTTTCTATGTCTTTTCTATAAATACCTTCATGGTAATTGTTTGGATGAGCTTTTCTCTATGGTATCTAGACTTTTGAATTTAAGCGCAGTACAAGACTAGCGTCAAGATCTCATCAATTTACAGTTAAGTGGCCAGATATAGCCGTAAATGCTAACGGTTTCTTGTCTTGCAATTCTTGCTTGTGGAACTCCCTTCCGGCCCCATGCTTTCCAGCCAACTTTAATCTGCAAAAATTTAAATGCAATGTCAATCGCTATTTTACTCCTGATTACTCTCTTCTCTTTCTGCTCATCATTAATGTTTCTGTTCCTAATTCTACCACCCCCTGTAACCCCCTTGTGTTTATACTGTTTTTACATTTTTTGTCGTGTTTTGGGTGAGGCCGATTAAAACTACAAAATTTTAACCCCAAAGCAAGGCGGTAATACCACTAAATCGCAAGAGGCTACTGGGAAGGAAAGAGAATGAAAAGACTTTAAAAAGAACCGGAAACCAAATCCGAAACAGGAAACAAGGGATAAACATCTTCTTCTTTTCAAAAGACTGGAAACGACTGTGAACAGTGGGATAGTTGAGCCTGTTTACTCCTACACGGTCTATAGATAATATTTAAATACTCCAAAATTATTTTAATGTCGTTATCTTCGTAAACACTAAACAGATAATACAGGGTCTCTCCCAACCAAAAAATATGAATATTTGAGTAACTGTATGTCTTGAGTAATCGAAATTAAATAGGCTTCATGTTGACCAATGACATATTTTATTTCTCAATATTCGAACAAGTTATTCAAAGGGATGTGGATTTTATAACCGATTTCACAAAAGCTTCACAAATGTTCAATATGCGACACGCGTTAAGTCGGTCGTCCAGCTCCTGACAAACACGCTGTAGCAGGTCTTGCGTAACATTCACCAGCGCCTCAGTGATTCTCTGCTTAGGTTCCTCTTGGCCTGTAGGAAGAGGGGAGATATAGACTTGCAATTTTACATAGGCTCATAGAAAGAAATCACAAGGTGACAAGTCAGGTGATCGTGGTGAACGTTTCAACATCACATTGTCATTATCACTGACACGCCCAATCCATCTTCCTGGTAGATTCTCATTGAGATAATTCCGCACAGTCTAATTAGTTTTTACACATTTTGTTAAAATTTGAGATCATTTAAGCGGAAGTTCACTACGTTATTTAGACTACAAAGCGATGTCAAGTTTGTGGGAACACTGTATAATATGAGACGAGAAAAGAAAATATTGTAATTATGAAACTGAAACTTTCCAAGCAACAACTTGGGTTCATTTTCTTTAAATTATCTTCTTCGAAATCATTTAATTCTACGTCTTTCTGGCAGTTTTGGGGCTTTTAAATAGACCAACCCGATTATTTTCATAATAGTGTATTATTTTATTTCAGATTGGAATCTGAAACAGCAAGTAACAACAGAAATTAATCTGAGATCAAATTGTTTTATTTATAAAGACATTGCTTATTTGCTAGAGAAATGAAGCTGCATACATTGAATAAATTACAAACATTATGTTTGCTTATTTTTATCATAATCCTTTCATATCCACGAATATTTTTCTGTATATTACAATTAAATAATGCAAGAAATGCACTGTAACTGAGAATCACTTTTATTTCCCATGTACTTTCCATCTCTTTCTGAGATCATCATCAGGAGGGCAACTAGTAAAGCAAAAACCGTGTATCTATCCATTACTGATTTTTTTTCCCTTTTGCGTTTAAATACTACGGCTGACAGTTCATTAGAACGTGAAAAGTTGCTCCTCAGATGATGATCTCAGTTTCGTGAATATGAAAGGATTATGTTAAAAATAGGCAAACATAATTTTTGTAATTTATTTAATCAGACATGCCTAAGAGAGAATTTGCTGCCTAAATACACACACGTACATACATACATAACCAGGTTTTCCAGGACCGGGAAAAAAAACAAAAAACTCGCACAAAGCAAAGTGGCTCCTGCGGAGTTAGGATGATTATTTATTTATGTATGTATGTTTAATAGGCATTTTTTAGTTTTGAAGGTTTTCTGCATGTTATTTGGGGACATTTTTTTTATGTCAACACCGCTCTTGGTAAGTAAATATACGTTAGATTCTTTAAGAATGGATTTAATAAAGGTTGGTGATGTAATATAGTGTTTTTGACATAATATTTACATTTTGTTTATCAGGGTTCTCTCAAAGTATTTTCGACGTAAATAAAAATATATCATCCGAATCCTACAAAGGCAAACTAGGATTATGACACACATACACACACATAACTTATACACAGGAATTCACGTGAAGTCTGCTTAACCAACGAAATTGAAACAAATAAAAATTAAGATTTTTTCCATATCTCATTCTCCGATGAAGCTTTAATACAAGCGAAACCTGTTGAATTTATAAATCTCATTATATATATATATATATATATATATATATATATATATGATAAAACATAGTTTTAAGGTATTCTACATTTATGGGTAATAGTGCTCAATAACAAGGATAAAGCGTATGTAAATATGAAAGTGGACATTGAAGTCAACACCCAATCGCAACAGTCTGTTTCATGGCCTGAAGATTGCGTTTAATCATGAAACAGACTGACGCCGCTGGGGGTTGTCTTCAATGTCTACTTACACACACACATCAATATATATGTACAATTTCAAGTGGTCAGAGACCGATCACGACTGCCAGTTTCATACGCTTTCGCGCAATCATCAGGCCGTCAGTTTAGACGCTAACCATCCATCCATGCGGCGGCAGGTTGTACTGGGTTACATTTTACCAGTAGCAGGCCTAAGCCTGACCTGATTCTCAAGAAAAAGAACAGCAGTCAACGTTTTTTTTTATTTCCCTCTCTACAAATAAACATCGATTGCCATTGATACCGCCAACTTTAAAATATAATCATAAACACTTATTGTTCTGTTACACTATACGTTTAAATGTAGCAGAAAACAATAGCGCATATGTCGACATTGCTAAGTTTTAATGACTTTATCTCACACACTTGTGTGATGTTGCCTTTGGCTTTACACAGAGAAATCTAAGAAAGCCTTCCACAACTCGTGCTGATGGCTGATAAGCTTAATACATTTGAAGACCTTTCCTGATACACTAGCTGCAGAGAAAAGTTTGAGAAGTAGGTCGAATATGTAACAGCTTTCTGAGACTGTCGCCATATCGTTACTTTCATTACAAACACCAAAACCGCCAGTTTTCCCAAAGTCACAAATATGGAAAGAATAAATTGTGCTGCCTGGTTAAACGTAATCTGCTAAAAGGAAAAAAAAATCTTGCTTGGGTTGTTTATATGAAGCTATTCATTATTGCCCTTGTGGATGGCATGAGTCGACTGGTTCCTTCTCCATCAACAAATGTACTGAAAAACTCTTATTACTGAGGCTTACAGCCATATCACTTTTGAAACATCGAACAGTAAGCGAAGTTAAGCAACGTCGAGCCTGATTGGTATATAGATGGGTGACCGATTGGGAATACCAGATACTGTAAGCTTGGATTTGCGGGCGGTGTAATGGATAAAGGCTCGAAATTGTTAATCGAAGAGCCGAGTTCGAGTTTCAGTTGCGTTCGTTATTCACTTATGCGGAAATACCCTTGGGAAAGGTATGAATCTACCTCTTCTCCCCCATGCTATGGGTTAATTATTAAGGATTATCTCAAAATATTATTAAAATTTAAAAATATTTTCTGGCTTTAAATAATCTGCAAAGGGTTGATAAATTATAAAAAAACGAATCTATCTATCAATCACGTCAGGACAATGAGCACATGAAGAAACTATTTTGCACAGTAGTAAAATGCTAAAATGCTGTATTTCCATTGTCACTATTGACATGGACAAATCCCAGTGTGTGGATCAATATTTTACGAAATTTAGTTTCGCCCGCCCGTGTCCCGTAACCTCTTAAGGTCGTTGGTGCACCACATTTACTGCAGCTCTAGCAGCATTGAGTGTGTCTATGGTAAGAAAACATGACGGCGCCCATCCCTCTTCAGACTTCTTTTGAATTCAGTGTTATATTTCTAGACAGGTTGCCACTCAACGCTAAAGAACCCAGTCTGTTCTGTTATTTAACCTTATAGCTGGGGTGAAGAGACATATTCGTGCCTTCCCCAAAGGCATATGTGCAAAAGTGGATGCAACAGATTAGACCTGAATTTGAACTCGGCTCGCCGATTCTACTTTTCTTGTCGATATCCATTACACTACTCGCACATCCACAACTTACACAGAGAAATCATGTTTAAAGTGAGTATTCTCACAATACATCTTTTTGCTTACACTTATGGCCAGCCGTAGTTTCAAAACGATCCTAGGTAACTTTGTTATTGGATTCCACTGGGAGCAAATGATATCGTTTGCTTTCAATGTAAGCATGTCAAATTAATGCTTTTCGTGACTTTGGTTCTATTAACTTTATCGTAAATGAGAGTCAACAAGAACTGTTAAAGACCGAGCTTTCGTGGCCGGGGGTTTCGAATAGGGATAACAGTCATATACGGTTGCAGAAAGATTATCAGCGTCATCAGTGGCATTATTAAAAGGTAGAAATAAGAAATTACATTTTTCCTCTTCATTCACTTTTTTCTCTTCTGTCTTTGAAGCTGTTTCTTCCATTCTTTCCCATTTTTACGTTTATCCATCAAACTCCATTTCTTACACCTGCTTATTTACTCTCCTGAGTATCTGGCATTTATCTTTCGCTTACTACTCCTATTGGGGTATCTTCCTCCTCCTCTTCTCTTTTGCCCATCTCCTCCTCCATTATATTATGCTCTCCTCACCATATCCTTTTTCTTTTGCTATTCTTCTTCTCCTCTTCCCTTTTCTTTTAATCTCCTCTCCACTTGCTCCCTTTTCTTTTGCTCTTCTCCTCCTCCATTACAATTGTGCTCTCCCCACCATATCCTTTTTCATTTGCTCTTCTTCTACTCCTCCCTTTTCTTTTAATCTCTTCTTGCTCTCTTTTCTTTTGCTCTTCTCCTCCTCTCTTTTCTTTTGTTCTCCTCCTCCTCTCTTTTCTTTTGTTCTCCTCCTCCTCTCTTTTCTTTTGTTCTCCTCCTCCTCCCCCTTTTATTTTGTTCTCCTCCTCCTCCCCCTTTTCTTTTGTTCTCCTCCTCCTCCCCCTTTTCTTTTGTTCTCCTCCTCCCTTTTCTATCTGTTAGACTCCTTTATTCTTTTGCTTCCCTCTTCTTCCCTTCATTTCACCCCTCTTCTTCCATTTTCAGTTGCACTGCTCCTTTGTTTTGGAATCCTCTTTCTCCCTTCTTTCCCTGTGTACTTTTCTTTCATTTTTTCTTTTTTGCTCTCCTCATTCCACTTTTTCTCTTCCTCATATCTTTACTTTTCTTCCTCCTCCCCTCTTTTCTCTCTCTCTCTTCCCTCCACCCTTTTTTTTTGAACTTCTTGTTTTTCTTTTGCACTCCTTTTCTTCCATTTTCTTTTTGCTCTCCTCCTCCTCTCTCATTATCTCCTCTTACTCTTTAAATGTCGCAGGTGCAGGCTTTCTTCTCTTAATGCTATTTTGCGGTTTGCCGTTGGCAAACTTTGGACAGGCGTCTTCTTGATCGTACAACGTCATGTAAAGAATCGGATATACTATTGGGTTGGTGCAAAAATAATGACGTAATAATGTCGTTTTTGACGTATTTTTTAACGTCAAACAACGACATTATTATGTCATTATTTTTGCACCAACCTAATACAAAATACTAATGTTTGGTTTAAACTTTATATATATATATATATATATATATATATATATATAAAAAGTTTCCTGTCCTCAAAAAACCGTAGAAGATATTTTAGCCATTTATATTCATTTTTAAAGAATTGTATTTTTTTTTCTTTTTTGTTAACATCGACTTTTGTTTGTTTTGCTTGGTTTTAAGGTAGCCTCAATGGGTTATTTAATGCCGACAAGATTTTTATTGTAATATTTAAAAAAAAAAAATGTATTCCAGATAATTATTTTTTTATTCATTGTATATCACCTGACGAAGGCCGGAGTGTACAACGACTGAAACGTCGAGAATATGGCAATAAAGATGAAGACAACAGTCCGAATAATGTAAACAGCGGAAATAATGAGACGGTTATTTTGCGTCAGTTACAAAGGAAATAGAAAACTAAAATCCGTTTGTTTTCGGTTACTGACTGGAAACGCATCAGTAGTTCAAAAGAAATTGAAGCTGTTCTTTTGTCAGTATACTAAATAGAGGGGGAGGGGCTTGCGTGTTCGAAATCTTAGCTTTTCACTGGACTCGAACGTCGGCCACTGGCACCAGTGAAGTAGATGAAGTTATTTAATAATAATTTATTATATGCCGATATACTAAAGATAATTGCGGAAAGAGTTTAGCACGATCTTGATAAAAACGGTGAACGGTTCGATTTCTGTCGGAGGATACTTATTTTCTATGAAATTTCTCGGACATTCAGGCCGGTAAATGTAGTTTAGAGCATTTACTTAAATATTTGTATCTATAAAAATAAAATACAAAGAGAAAATGTGTGTGTATATATATATATATATATATATATATATTATATATATATATACACACACACTAATAACAATTTATTATATATATAATTTATTATTATTTTATTTAATAATATGATTATGATATGAAGCATAAAATAAATCATCCATACAGGCTGCGGTCAATGTATGTGACCAACTGGAGATTGAGACGATTCGACAGATCCAACGCGAATAGGCTTACTTTAAACGGACCTACTGAACTCGGGAAGTGTCTATCCCCTTGACGTGAGTTGATTAGAATACTATTCTTATCGGAGTTGTGGTGTTTATCGAACGCGCGGGAAACGGTCTTTATTAATTCTAAAATTGCTTTCCACTATTTGAATTACTCTTAACCGACTGGAAATAAAGCACGTAGCCTATGCGCAGAGAATAAATTTACTTAATTCTTTTATTTTCATAGAAGCATATACTTCCGGTCAAATTCTCCAGCGATGTACCACGATGCTAAATCAAAAGAAGCAGCAGCTAACTCGGCCATGCGTCTTTGTTTATTCGTTTGGTTGTTTAGCGGCATATCAACTCCTTATGGGTCATTTGATGCTGAAATTTAATTTTCTTGTGATCATTACTAATTTCATTTACAAAAGTGAATTGCTGGTAATTTTTTTTACTATGAAAATGTATTGTTGGTATTTTTATCATAAAAATGTGTTTTTATATTTTTTTATAGTGTTTTGACACCTGTTTAAAGGGTTCACTATTTGTCCTTAGTTGGGACCCTAAAAGATGCTACCACTCCGGGTGAGGGTGAATCTGAGAACAGCAGACATTAAGAGGTGGTTGCACGATCCTTAAATCCATCAAGCAAGCCCAGATTTTATAAAATAAATACAAGTTTTAAGCAAAAGAGATAATTTCTGTCCGAATTTCTGAGATGAGGAGTTATCCTCATTTATACTTAGACTATTGTCCACATCTTTGTTGTTGTTATCACAACATTTCGACCATTGTGTCATCCAGCCTTCATCAGGTGTTTTTTCTTTTTTTAATCCGGATTTCAGTGTCGCACTTTCCGTCCTCTGTTAAAACATTTCCCATATATTTAAGTTTTATGCACTTGTTTGATTTTGGTGTCCCCAATTTTTGTAATTTTTATTTTCGGATCACCCTCTTTGCTAACAACCATATATTCTGTCTTTTTGCAATTGATGGTTGGTCCTTTCTTCACGTTTTCCTTCATGTGGCGTTTTGTATTTTTCTTTCCGTGTCTGCTATCAACATTGTGTCATCTGCATCTTATGTTGTTAAGATTTTGGTCGCCAATAATGAATCATGATAGGATCCCTGATTCTCAGATAATTTAATAGGATTAGGTAGGTTCGCCTATCGTCCGGTTCACACTCCGGTCTAGAATAGAACTTTATCCCTGGTTTCCAGTTGAGGATTGGATTACCGGTTCCTTCTAATGTCTACTTCAGCTCTATAATCTTAACGCATGTCCTTTCCTTCGCTAATATAACTTCACAAACTAACCCTCTACCTTGAGTGGGTCCTGGCCCTTGTATTTGGCGAATATTATCAAAAAAAAAAAAAAAAGAAAAAAGTTAAATAATCGTTTTTATTAGACGATCGGATTTTTTGTTACCTTTTCGGCAATCAAGTGTTTAATCAATCACATGTTTAAGCACGTGATTAATCAAGTGTTCAATCAGCTTTAGATTGGTTTAGCTTTTGTCTTTTCAGCCGGGAAAACCATTAACACATTTTGTTATGGATATTTTTTTAATCATCACAAATGTGGGCTGCGTTGTATCATTTATTCAACAGCTGAACCATTTATTGTTGTTGCAGTGATCTCGTTTTTCACGAGAGTTGTATGCGCGATGCCGTCTGCACAGCTGTAAAAACATGGCCGCCCCACTTCCCACCATATTAATGCACTATAAAATGTTGATCGCGGATGTTTGAACTGTTTTTCTCGTCTTTTACTTGAGACCTTCACGTAAACATTTGTATTTAGTGTGAAATTGATGCAAATTATGCTTTATCCGGCACAAAACTGAAATCTCTTAAAAGGTATAAATTTGACGCTAAGAAGATAAGAGGAAAAATATGAAAGAATTATTTACAAGGACGTTGTTTGGTTGATTTTGTTTAGCAGCATATCAACACCTCTATGGGTTATTTAATGCCGAAATCTAAATATTTTTACGTAATTTTATACTTTCAATTACAGATATTTTTTACATACCTTTACTCTGAGAGTATAAAATTATGTTTTTTTAGATATATATATTGTAGATTACAAAATGTATTGGTGATAATTTTACAATAAAAATGTATTTTTATATTTTTTTAGTGTAGCACTGATTGTCATTTTGATAGAAAAAATATATTGTTGCTCATTTTATTATAAAAATGTACAGTTGATGTTTGCTTGGGGGATTCACTATTTGCCTATAGCTGGGACCCTAACAGATGCTACCACCCCACAAGTAGGAAGGAAGATGGAGAGTGTGTGCAAACTGAGAAGAGAAGACATTCGGATTTGGCAAACGAATGCCTCATAGATTAGAAAGTTTAAAACTTGTGGGTGAAATGTTTTGTGCTTATTTTAAAATAGCTTACCAATATTGTCAAAGAATGATAGAAATATTGAGTTGAGTTTTCCGTTTTTTTTATCAACGATCCGCTTAATTTTATACTCCGCTTTCTGATTTCCAAAACAAGGCTCAAGATCACTCAAGATAGAGGGTTAATGAATGAGGTTGTTGTAAGGAGGTAGAGGGAGGAAGTTAGGAACATATATAGGTAGATAACATTTGACCCGACTTGAAGAGGTTAAGATTGTCATGATTGATTGATTGATTTTGTTTTTTACGGCTTATCAACATTTTGCAGGTTATTTAAAGCCAGAAAATAATTTTAGAATGTAAGAAATTTAAAAAAATGATAATGATTTACTGATACAAATTCTACTAATTAACCTATTGATGGGGGAAGTGGATTCAGACGGTATTTTTGCGTGAATATAACGAAACCAACTAGAATTGGAACTCCGCTTTTCGATTTCCAATTCTGAGCCGTTATGCATCACACAACCCGCACATCCACATCTGTTATTCCCAAGTGGTCACTCATCTAGGTACTGACCAGAATCGACGTTGCTTAACTGCTGTTTCAATGAAACTTCTTCATTACCAATGGTGATTTTTCTTAGCTTAGATATGGCACAAGGCCGAAAGTATAGGGGCACCCACTGAGGATGAGTCAGTCCAGCGTGCGTGGCAGGGCGAGTCTTAGCTGTGAAAGCCTGAGCTGGTGGAACTAATGAATGTAGTTCATCTGAACATTTACCATGGAAATAGCTAGAGGTTAGTAACATTTCGTCTGTGGGGAAAGGGGTTGTCGAATGGAAAATAATTGATCAACCACATGCCGTGAAGAAAAGTATTGGGCATCACCAGCCCAGATATGTACAGCGCCTTTTTTTTTTTTTACCATGAGGTGGTTAACTTTAAATACTAAATCATTTTTAAACACTGACTCACAGGTAATGACACACTTTAGGGATAGCCACACTTTAGGAATTAATCTTGTAACACGTATGAGATGCTTGTTGTTTTGCGATGGTTAACAAGCTTCTTCTAATTAGTGTAGAGAGTTTGATTCTCACCAGGAGACTCAACATGATCCGTCTTTTGACACTATTTGTTCTTATCGATCATAAAATTAATATCGATTGTTATATAAAGTAACAAAAGGGAATAAAATTCTGTTTGTACTTACTTTATAGGCCATGTCACTTCGGGACTTGGATGATAGTGGCTCTCCCCAACTTCTTTTCTTTTTTAGCTCTAAGCAATGTTTGTCACCTTGCGATCTCCCCTACTCTTTGTTCTTCTCTCCATTTACACAAGTTCGTTAGGAAGGTTGATGTTGCCTCTTCAATTCTCGCTTTCGGTATATCTTGTGAGTGCTAATTTCTCCGCGCCATCCTTCCTCATTACGTGTTTCACGAATTTCAACTCTTAGTAAGTTTTCTTTTTGTTTCCGTTTTCATTAAAACCTCATTGTTAAAACCATTTCTGCTAACAGTCGTAATAAAAGTAACAATAACTTGATTTCATGAACGAAGTGATCGATTACCAAAAATCGATTCCTTCATTATAAATGGAAAAATTTATTTAGATTCTCCGTTATTGTGTTTGCATATTTTTATTATTTAGTTGACATGTGGGAGTACAACAAAGTTCTTTGATAATCACAAAAGTTTCGGTTGCTCCTTCAACCTTCGTCAGGGTTTGATATTGATATAAGCACTAAGACTTTTCTAGACACAAACAACGAATGTAATGAACATACACATTAGGGATAACCCCTCCAAGATTCCCTTCCCCGTTAAAACCATTTCTACTTATAGTCGTAATACAGGTCACCGTAACATGACGTTCGATTATCAAAAAATCGATTCCTTCAGCATATTTGAAAAAAAACATTGGCTTTTGTGTCGAATATTGAACCCTGTTCTCTAATAAACGCAACATATTTTAAAGATTATAATTGTGTGTGTGTGATTATTTATAATATGCAAATGAACAAAGGATATTTTGTAGTTTAAACACGAAACTCAATGACCAAACTAATCGTTAGGCTTGTCATATTTCTCGAATTATTTAGGAAATAAATCTAGTCTGACAACAGCTTTAGAGATATGCATGCCTTCCATCAGACGGTCTCAAGTATGGTGTTGGTAGAATTTGTAAATACATAAGCGGTAGAAAAAGAATTTAATTTTCAAATCGGGGCAAACGATCCCCATTCTAGTTGCGGTCAGTCACTTCCTGACTCGCGAAGCTTTAAATATCAACTGCTTGGAGCTTTTTCTTTCTTGGTTCGTCAGCATATCTAGATCAACCACGTAAATGATATTTGGCCCCATTTTGGAAACTCAGCTGAGCGTGGGAAATGAGAAAGAGAGAGAGAGAAAGTGCGAGAGAGAGATATATATCCTGTTTGTTTTCATTTCCTGTTTAGTGGCCGACAGGGAGACAAAAAAAAAAAAAAAAAAAATGAAATAAACGAAAAAGAAAAAAACACGTTTTTTGTTCAGAAATCCAGATTATATACCAATTCAGTCAGATTACCCTGTATTAGTAGACATTTATAACCTAAAGTGACTCTAAAAGTAGCCAAATATAGAAAAATATATGTACGAAAAGGTGCTGAAAAGTTCTCGGCTGACAGACTCCCTAAAATATAACCAAAACTTTTATCAAAGAGCTTGTTAGTTGGACCGACAATTTTCAACAAGCGCTCTCACGCACACACACACACATTTATATATATATATATATATATATATATATATATATATATATATATATATATAAAATAAACAATAGGTCTTGCCGACCCGTTTCATTTGTCGTTATCAATTTTTACGATTGGCTATTTTATTCAATTTGTATTCTCTACAGATTTATTCTGAGAACTTTAACACACACACACACACATATATATATATATATATATATATATATATATATATATATATAGATATATATGTATAGCATTACTTACATTTTAATTAACGGCTTCTTCATTTCTTATTTTATGTGCTGTGTCCCTTCAGGGAGTGGAAGATCATGGCTCTCCAGAACTTTTACGATTTGTAGCTCTTAGTAATATTTGCCTTCTTTTTAAAAGATTTTTACGATCCTTTCCAATCGCTGATTTGACATTTATTTACAAAAGCGCTAGGATATTCGTTGTTTACCTCTGAACCTCATTATATCCTGCGAGTGTCAGATTCGTCAAGCCCTCTTTCCTCATTATGTGTCCCGGAAATGTTAACTATCTTGTTATGATTGTCCTAAAACTATATATTATTTATTGCCTTTCTTTGCTTGAAACCCTAATTTCGTTAGCGAAAGAAAAAAAACAGCATTAATTTTGTCTATTCTAATGACAACGACGTAAAAGAAGAAAAACTTATTTGGCTTTTGTGTCAATATTGAACTCTGTTCCTCAGTAAATGCAGCACATTTTAAAGATTTTAAATAAGGAGTGTTTAAGCGTGTCCGTTCTCTTGCTTGCTTGTATAATCATTCAAGGAATAAAAGATTTGTGATTATCTCTGAGCATTACAAACATATAGGGTGCGATGGATAAATTGTCGTCTAAATGACCCCCAAAAATGAAAATAACACTGACATCTCATTTTAAAACATATATTTACCAAAATGACACAAAATATCTTAAAATACTAACTAAAGAATAAATTTCTTCAATAAAATCGCCACGGAATCTCCTGCAACTCTTTGGACGGTTTCTTTGTTTAAGTTGGTGAAATGTAGCCATAATCCTTGTCTTCAGTTCATCTTTAATGTTACATGGAGTTTTGTTCATCTCTCGCTCAACAGCGCCTCACCCATAAGAATCACGGGGTTTGCTGTCTGGGGAGTTAAGTCGCCAGATGTCAGGGGTGATATTTTTTTTTCTTCGTAATCACCATTAGTCTCATCCAACTCTTTCTGAATCCTCTGCACTGTTCTCAGACTGACTCTGAAATGTTCGCATTGGATTTTCCGGCGCGAATGCCAAGCAGTACAGCATGCTGTTTCCAAATTTCTGGCAGAGAGATTTGCATTATGGTGCCTTTTTTCTCCCAGACGGTGCAGTTGACAAAGTCAAAAACAAACAACGTTTATTTGTGAAATTAAAAATATAAAATAGCAACAATTTGCCCATCTGTAATTATAAAATATTTTTGTTCCTTTGTGGATTCTATGCACGCATGTGCGCTCACACACATTTTTTTAAAATCATTTCACCCCAAGCAAGGCAATAAAGCCACTAAGAAACAAGGGGTTGCCGAGTGTTAAAGAATAAGAAAAATAAAACATTATTAAGGTGGGAGTAACAAGAAATGGAGAGCAATCAACAAGACAGAAGATAACGATTGACATTGAATTTATGGGACCTTACCGCCAATCAATTACTGAGCTTAAATTCATAAAGTCTTGGTACCTTAGCAGAAGGTTCATAAGAACAATAACAGTGAAAGTTTTTTTTATATAAATGGCAAAGGGAAGCTATAATTATAATCTTCACGGATATTGCATCGCCTTGCTTTTACTCCCAAGCCTACTGACGAGTGGATGGAATTTCAACGAAACCCAGAGTAGGGTGAGATAAGTGAATATTTAATCTTATTTGTTACTCTCTGTCTCTCTTCTCCCCCTTTCTCTTTGTATATATAGGCACACACTAAGTATTACAAAATATTCTAAGAATTTTTACAGCACATAAAAATCCTATATAGTACAGACTTTTACTGCAACCTTTTGTGAGCCATCGAGTAAAGAGTTAAAAGGGGTCTAATTTTAAAGAAACTAGAAGTGTATGAATGTATGTGTTCTTCATTTGCCGTGTCCCCTCAGGACATAGTCGATTATGGTTCTCCACAATTTTCTGTTGTTCGTAGCTCTTAATAAATTTTGTCTTTATTTCTCTTAAAGCTTGTTCCGCCATCTGTTTAATCACACTCACTAAGCATATTATGCACTGTTTTCCTCTGTCTCTCTTGCCTTCAATCTGTCCTGTGAGTATCTGATTTTCCAAGCCCTCTTTCCTAGAAATCTCTACTGTCTCTTTCTGATGTTAAGTATAAGTTTCATTTTTCTTTCCATTTTCTCTAAAACTTTGTCGTTGCTTACATCCTCAGCATCCTTCTGTTAAACCACATTTCTGTTGCTTCAAGTCTTTTCTTCATCTGTGAAGAGATTGTCCAGTATTCATTACTATACAGGTGAGCAGATATAACATAATATTTCAATATTCTTTTCTTTGTTTCTTACGAAGTTTTTTTGTTTCTTAATACTCTGCTTCGATTTTGGAAGGCATTTTTCTTTATTCCAATGCACTTTCACGTTTCATCACCGCACATTCTTTCTTCTGTTAAAACAATTCCCAGATATTTAAGTTTTTGAAATTGTTTGATTTTGGTATCTCCGATTTGTAATTTGCATATTGGTCTGTTCCTTTTGCTAACAGCCATCCATTCTGTCTTGTAATTAATGCTTAGTCCTTTCTTCTCGCTTTCCTTCACTACCTTCTGTAGGAGTCGGAGTTCTTCAGAAAAGTAATCAATTGGCATTTTGCATCATTTCGAAAAAAAAAAATGTTGCAAGTAAATGATTTGTACAATTTTGACAACCTCTTTTGCTAGCGTGTGTGCGCATGCGCGTTGATTCTTCTTTGTTTTGCTTTGCATTTTTAATTTCATACTGTGTATATAAAATTTCATTCTTTACTGTCAGCACTCACTGACCTTGTTTGTTTTTTTTTGTTTTTTGTTTTTTTTGGCAACTTGACGTTGGTAGCAATCAATGAATTCCAACTCTTCAACATTTTCATCCCAAGTGTTGTCTTACGAAACTGTTTTTAGTGTATTACATTTAATTTTTGCTTTTCAATCCCTTGAAAATATATACATATATTTTTAAATGCTTTTAAAATTGTTTAATGCTTTTTAAAATATAAAACTTTCCATTGGTCCTGACCTTATGCATCGGCTTCTGTCACTTTCACACCGCCGTAAAGTTGTCTCCCTGTGCCTTTTCTATAAATACTTTCATGGTATTCGGATGAGCTCTTCGCTTTTGTGCCTAGATTTTATGAATTTAAGCGCGTAGTACTAGACTTTCGTTGGGACCTCATCAATTTACAGTTGTGCTGTAAGACGTAAGTTCTATGCTAACAGTTTTTTTTTCTCTCCCACTTTTCACTTGTGGAACTCCTTTCCAGCCAACTTTAATCAGCAAAATTTTAAATACAATGTCAATCGCTATCTACTCTCCCCCTGATTACTCTTTACTCTTCCCGATCATTATTAATGCTTCTGTTCCTAAATCTTCCACAAATCTTTTGTCTTAGTGGCTTTACTGCCTTGCATGGAGTGATACCGATTAAAAAAAAAGAAAATTGGTGAAGAATACAAAGGATTTAATAATAGGATTTCGTATATCTTGAAAACCCAGATTCCGAATTTTTTTATGGACGTGTGTCTATGTGTGAAAGAATTTTTTTTTCTTTCCGTATTCTGAAGACAACGACTGTTGTTGGAAAATAGCAATTTTTGCATTTTTTTCACTAAGGAATTAACACTTTTATATCGCGTTTAGCCAAATAGGACGTTGTGCTTATGTTACAAGTTATTTCAATACTGATCAAAGCTGATCATGTTGGTTATAGAATTTCCCGTTGGTAGACATCAAATCCACCATCCAAGAAGATGAGATGGAAATGGTATGGCCACGTCACAAGAGCCAACAATCTTTGCCGTCCTACACAACCGAGACATATGAAGGGAGCTGGTCAGGTGCTCAACTGCATAGTGACCCTATAACCACACCAGGTCATGGGTCTGTGATGATGAATGAATACTTTGACTACTGTTAATTTTTCTCTAAATTTGTATTCATCTTTAGTTGAGAATATTTAATATTTATTATTGAAGATCTTGTCTCTCCATACATTGTGTTTCTAAAGAAAAACATCGAGATACAAACTGTAATACCAAAAGTATGTAGTTCACAACCAAGAAGATAAAAGGAACACTTACAAAATTTTTGATGTTTTTCCCTTCGCTTGTAAAAAAAAAGTTGTACATATAACGGTTTTAAAATGTATTATCAATATGACGGTTTTCAAAGTTATTGTTAATATGGCGGTTTTAAAATTTACTGTAAACATGACGATTTTGAACGTCTACGGTAATATGGCGGTTCTCAAATTTAACTGCTGTAGTCATTTCAATTTACTCTTTGTCTTTCTTTTAAGAAATCTAAACCCACCAAGTATCGTTCATAGTTTTTGTCAAATTTCTTTTGTCAACTTTATATTTTATTTATTATTGCATACCAGCCACTAGAAAATAAATAAATATATATATATATATATATATAAAAGTGTGCAAAATCCTAAGTTTTAAGTATTCGTCATTCTATGTTTTTATTATATCCTCTCATTAGATGAATATTTGTTTTTTTGAGCTATTATCCGAATGGAAACTTTTTTGTTTTCATTTCAAATAGACATTTTTTTTCTGTTCGCATGTACTTCTTTCCTCAAATGAGACCTATTGACTTCTTTTCGCATCTAAGACATATGAATAATTTTAGACGCTACTCAACAGTCCCATAACAGGCTGGGGTCATAAGGTCGCTGCACAGCTGAGTATTGACCATTTCTCTCCACATATCTGGATTTTAAGCCGGAGAGGTATTCATCCATGCATAGACTGTCTGGAGTAGGTATACTTGGCCGTGTCCATCACCAAGAATACAGATACGTTGATTCCATCGGTGGGGGGGGGAAGACTCTACCCACTGGGCTTCGATTTTAATCCAGGAAGCCCACCCACCCGGCGATTGTCCGTATCATCATTGCACTGGCTGCATACATAGCTGTGGAGTTCAGCTTACTCCATTGTGCTAGATGTCCATTGACTCCATAATCCATCCTTCTCAACAGAAAAAAAAATAACCACGTGGGGGTAACCCGTCTAGTTGCCGATGACCTAACCATGCCGCAGGATTGCATGATTATCTAACTTACTCCGTCTCTCCTGCCCTTAATATGGCCGTGAGTACTGTTTTCCAAACCCTCTTTTCTCATTATGTATTCAAGGAATTTCAGCTATCTCTTCCTTATTCTGACTGAAAGTGGTCTTTCTGTTTCTATTTTCTTCAAGACTTCTTTGTTACTTGCTCCGTCCATGGCATTCTCAGTATCCTTCTGTAGAACCACGTTTTTGCTGCTTCTAGTTATTTCTTCATCCAGTGGGGAAATTGTCTAGCATTTGCTGCCATAACAGAGGATGGATATCCTATAACAATCCACCATTCTTCTCTTTGTTTCTAACGATTTTTCGCGTTTCTTCTTACCTTGCTTAGCTTCTTGAAGCTTTTGTCTCTCATCGAATGAGTGTTCGCGTTTTGGTGCCACATTTTCCATGTTCTGTTAAAACACTTCCCAAATATCTTCCCGTTTCTCATTAGCATGCTTAGCTTTTGGGAGGCCTCTTTCGCTAGTCTAAAACGCTTCCCAGATATTTGAAAAAATTGATAAAAGGATTGTCAAATTTTGGTTCTCAACTAATATACATATTTTTTTTTTCTAAAGTTTAATTGCAAAAGTTGACTTTATTTCAAAACAAATGTTCAATTATTCTGAAAAGTTCAGGATTTTAACAATTTTTTTTGAAAGAGGTTGGTATAGATATTGAATAAAATCTTTCCTTCATTTTCGAACATGCAGACGCGATAAATGCCAGTTTTTACTAACAATTCTATAAAGAAGATTTCTAAATCTTTGATTACTACAATTAAGTATCTGTCAATATTTCTGAGATGAGGTATTATGCACACTATTTACATTACCGTCATGGATAAGACGTTAAACTACATCCAGAAGCAAGGCCTCTGATCAGGAGGTTTTGAGGAACGTTGAACCACCTCTTAATTGCTGGTGTTTCCATGTGCACCCTGACCCGGGTTGGTGGCACCTGTTAGGGTTCCAGCTATGGGCAAATAGTTAACTATTACTAGCTATATTTTTTGAAAAGAATTATTACCAGCAATACAATTTTGAAGGAAATATATTACCAGAAACAGATTTTTGACAAAACAAAATATTACCAGCAATAAAAAATGTTGTCGTTATCAAATAACCCATTGAGGTTGATATGCCGTAAAACAAAACAAAACAAACCAAACCAATTTAAACCAAATACATATTCATATACGTTTACTTTGCTTTTATTAAAACAAAACGATGTGCGGTTGTCAGCAGGATGAACAGACCAAAATTTTAATTACGAAGAGGAGATGCCATAATCAAGCAAATATGAAAATTTAAATATCTGAGAATTGTTTCAACCGATGACAGAAATTGTGACACTGAAATCCGAAGGCGCATTAGAAGAGCGAAAATGTCTTCCAAAAACTAAACAAGGTATTAAGAAACAGAAAAATTTCGTTCGAGATAACGAGTACTGAACTGCTCTGTAATATAATTCCTCCTCTATGTCAGTAAATGCTGGACAATAGCCTGACAGATGAAGAGACTGGAGGTAAGAGAAGTGTGGTTCTACAGAAGGATACTGAGAATAACATTGAGTAAAAATGTAAGTAACGGAGGGAACAAAAATGACATTAAATAGAATCAAAAAGACAGTTGAAATTTCTAGGACATATAATGAGGAAATAAGGTTTGGTGAATCTGACACTCACATGATATACTGAAGGCGAGAGGGACAGAGGGAAATAGCAACCTACCAAACATGCTTGTGTCAATGGATGGTAGAACAGGGACTGGGATGAATACTGAGGAGAGAAGAAATAAACATTACTATGAGTGTTTGAACGTGTGGAGAGCCATGATCACGCACGTCCTAAAAAGGAACATGGCACATATAAGATAGAATTTTAAACTTATGAGATTAGGTCCATGGAACACCCACTGTGGATGTTTTTGTGAGTCTATTTTTGTCGATTTATTTTCTAAAAATCGTAGTTTTTATCAGTGCGTTCCTCTTTCGAAACTCAAAGTTGGAGAAATAGAGACGAAAGATTGTGTTGCGTTAACCTTCTTATTTGGGGTCGAACATGTCTGACGCGAAAATCAAGACGAAAAATGATGAATTTGTGTCTCGGTTCTGATATCCTTAAACCATTCATGGTCGACTCTGGTGATTATGATTCCTCAAAGTTTCAGCAATCCCACCAAACCCCAAACCCTAAATGCTGCTGGATAGTCTTCATCTTTTCTCATCTCTTTGGAATGATTTCTTGTCTCTTAAATATTAGGGACTATTACCTTCGTTTCTCGGGTAAGGTCTTAGTCTTATCATCTTCACCTTTAAGTCCGCTGAAGCCACCATATCCACGATTTTCACAAGAATCAAGTGTGGGTTTCCTTGTCTTAAACTGAGTCTCCTTAATTATTCGAACATTTTTAAAGAGACTTTGAATCAATTTTAAGTGTACGATCGTAAGTTTTCTTCCCTTACGCAAGGTTTTGGTAATTTTTGTCTGTTTTATTTTCACCTATGATTGGCTGAAATAGCCAAATTCGCTGCTTCCCCCCCCTTGTTTATAACATAAATCCGGGTCTCATGTTTTGATAAAATGCACCACCTGGAATCCAGTCTCAAAGATTTTCCAATTTTATCTTTACTTTTTTGCATAGTTAGTCTTAGACCGTTTGCATTGTTCCTGATCAATTATTGCTCCCACCCTGTCGTGTGTCTGGATTTCTTTCATCCAGAAGTTTTCTTCTGCATTCACTGGCTTATTTGTGTCACTGTGACATCATCTCTCCAATTCAATTAGTATCACTATGACGCCATAACTCCCACACATTTTCTGTCGCTGTGACACCGTCCCTCCCACGTTATTTTTGTCACTGTGGTATTGTCCCCCCCCACACTGTTGGTGTTATTGTGACATCTTCCCTCCTTTACTGTTTTATTGTGACATCGTCCATCTCGCGCAATTGCTGTCACTGTGACATTATCCTGCCTACGCAATCTGTGTCACTCTGGCATCACCCCTCCCACGTTATTTGTGTTCCTGTGACATCGCCCCCCCCCTCGCTATAGAACGGCATATTTCTATTTTCTTGTATTTTATCAATTGTTATTTGAGTCGTATTTCGCTGACTTTAACGAAACTTATAAAAACGTATAAAATGCCAAAACATGAGTGACAGTTTTGTGGTGCCTGAAAAATATTTATTTGCCACATGTTCAAGCTGACTTTTAAAAAATATTTCTAAAATGTTAAACGTTTAAATTTTCCCAATTTAAGTTACTCTACGCATCTCATACATCCGGGTAATATCGGCGAACCGAGTTCAAATACCACCTTAGCTTCCTGCATTCAATTTCACACAAGTATAATTGGAGAAAAGGGATGAATCCGTATCTGTTCTGGTATAAACATCGGAAAAAAACAGGGCTTTCTCAGAGGAAGACAACTCCAAACAGTGGAGAAGGCAACGGGAAACCACTCCATTATATTTCCAAAGTGGCCATGACAATTCCCAGATAATAAAGAAAAGGAATCTGTAGAGAAGGCAACGAGAAACAACCCCAATGTCTTTCCCAAGAAGTCTTGACAATTCACAGATATCTCAAGAAGTCATGACAATTCACAGATAATAAAGAAAAGAAATCTGTAGATAAGGCAATGTTACACCATTCCACTATGTATCCCAAGAAGTCATGATAATTCACGATAATAAAGTAAAGCTATCTGTCATCAAAGCAATGAGAAATTACTCCACTGTCTTTTTCAAGATCTTATAGCAATTAATGATAAAGGAAAAAAAAACTATAGTCACGATCGTCCACGTCCCGAAGAGTTATGACATTAACAATACAGTGTTTTAAAGGAAAATGTTTAAACTGTTATTATAGCGCTCATATTTTAAATCCAGGTTTCCATGGCGACTTACTTGTTTGTAATTTGAACCCACAAACAGTTAAAGTACTCTGTTTGAAAGCGTGTCTAATACTTCTCACTGGGACTTTAGCTACGTTTTCTGTTTAGTCACATTCAAAACAGTTTTTTTCTCGTTCATTTATTATAAATTGATGACATTCTAATATTTCTGAGGAAACAAAGTGGGTCTGTGGTGGCAGGAAATATTATAAATATGTCGTCTGTTTCAAATAAAAATGGCAGTCAGCATTTATCAGAGGTTTTTGTTTTTCATTACAACTTTTAGTCACTGAAATTTTAATGAACTTTTCAAAAGACATTATTTCATGACCTTGAGGCGAGCAAATAAAAATGTCACCCTGTAAACTTTGCACAATGAAAAGAAACAATTATATTGCAGTCGCTAAAGAAGCGGGAAAAATATATTAAAGCTCAATTGCAAATAAGTACACGCCCCTTTTTGAGTTAATTTTCTTCTAAAATAAGCATACCAGGATTTTATTTATACTATTTATATTCGGACTTGTCCTCATCTTTGTTGTTATCACAACGTTTCGGTTGTTGTGTACTTTGGCCTTCATCATATATATCGATCTGGGTAACTTAGAGGTAATTCAGAACTTTATTTAATCTACGAGGGTAGACTGTTCTCGTTTCAATGCCCATATCTACAGATATTTGAGGAAGGCCTGAGGGCATAATGACCGAAACGTTGTGATAACAAAGATGAGGATAATAATCCAAATATAAATAGTGTAAATAATGATAACACCTCATCCTAGAAATTCAGACAAAAATCATCATCAGATATTATCATCATGTCGAGAATTCTTCTCGGATTGTCCTGACTCGTTCCTTCCAACCATCTCTGTCTGTTAGTGGTGCTTAAGCTTATAATATGGGATCCAAATTGTGGGAAAAGATGAAGAGGTAGACCAGCTAGAAAATTCCTCGATCGATTCGCAGACGACATTGGAATCAGAAAAGAAGAACTGGGTAGAATGGATGGCAGAAATGGTTGGAAAGAATTGGTCAGAAGTGTTCGTTTGAGGACGAAAAATAGTTTATTTGGACACAAATCTAAATAAATGATTTTTCAGAGTGAGATTCATCCTGGCATAGACTGCGCTAGAATTAACGCCTGAGAGTAACAACGGTCAGAGTAGCACAAAGTAAAATGCATGTGAAGGTCGGGTAGGAATATTATTTTATAAAATCAGCATAAAACCCGCTTAGTTGTTAACCGGGTTTTACTTTTTAATAGACTATTATTTCAGACATAGATAGTTTCAATATTGGAAAGTTTTATTTTGAATTTGACTTCTTGGAACATTTGGTTAACCAGGAATTATGAGATATATATGTGTGTGTGTGTGTGTGTTTGCTCTATGTCTTTGTAAGATCTTCAAATATCAATTATGTGAATTTAGATTAAAATCTGAATTTATTAGTTACGACTTTAGATACAATATATCTATCTCACCCTCTCTCTCTCGATATTTTATATATATATATATATATATATATATATATATATATATGAGAACATTGGAGGCAACAGGCTGTTCCATGTTAGACGCAATCATCAGGCGGCCTGACGATTGCGTCTAGTATGAAACACCCTGTCTCCTCTGAGTGTTGACTTCAATGTTCACTTTTATATTTATATACGCTCTATTTCTGATATTGAGCACTTTATCGCATAAATATGACACCTTAAAACTATATATATATATATATATATAATGTTTCATTGGATAATATAGACATTGTTTCTACTTATTTTTATATGGACCCTTTCCAGTTGTCTTGATGTTAAGATGAAATTCATCAATGAAGACCCCGTATTTTGTCTTGTTTTAACCCAAGTACTTTCGACCTTTTCTAAGATCATCTTCAGGGGTAAATTACAAAGATAAACTTATTGTAACTTCAGTAAAATAAAGTACTTGACTTAAAAACTACGGCATTTATTGACTGAACAGTTACTATCGTTTGAAATTTATAAAATCATTTTATTAAACAGTTTTTCAGACAAAAAAAAAACTTTTCTAGTCTACAAAATTATCACGCTTTCTCGTAATGGCGGGAATTTTTTTCCAAACTTTTAGTTCAAGCTAGTGTGGAAAGTCAACATATTGATTAAACTATTATTTCCCCTTTTTATTTAAATATACTATTCATTTTTGCTGTTAGAAGACTTAAAATGATGTGGTTTTTGTTATTTGGTAAGACTCTTTGCTTGTGGTTTTGCTTTAACAATCTACACGTTCTGATGAGAAAAATGTCCTACTTAAAACCTAAAAGATTCATTCGATTGAAGCTATTTTTTTAAAAATCACTGATCTGAGAAAAGGGTTGTATATAGTTTGTAGTTTAGACATTTCTTGACGAGTTGAAAGCCGTCTATGGCTGCTAAATAAGAGTCTAGATCTGATGAAGCTATTTAAGACGGTCACTCGAGTTTTCATCGTTAGGCGAAACAATCCCGAGCGCTGCTTATGTTCAAATTCCTAACCTCCTATATACTAAATTTGTTGTAACTTATCCATAGATCCAGGTATTTGATGTGTTTAAAATGTATTAATTCCACATTTTAATTTTTATGACGGATTCAGTATAGGTACGACCACTTCCATATCAGTTTCTTGTTTTGGAAAGGTTTATCTTGAATCTGACTTTTTGGAACATTTGGTTTGCCTGGAATTATGATATGGCACCATTTTTTGTACAAGAGTATTCTTATTCTAACTATGAATACCTATGTCATTAGTATAATTTCCTCAACATCGTTACACAGGCTTTTGAATAGAAAACAAAAGTTGTTCCTGATGTGATTTTTTTTGCTGTGTTGTATCGGTATCATACCATGCAAGGCAGTAAAGCCACTAAAACATAAAGGGTTATAGGTTGTGGAAGAATTAGGAAAAGAAACATTAATAATGAGCGGGAAGAGGAAAGAGTAATCAGGAGGACATTAGATACTGATTGACATTGCATTTCAATTTTTACAGATTAAAGTTTGCCGGAAAGCATAGAGCCAGGAGGGAGTTCCACAAGTGAGAAGTGTGAGAAAAGAAACTCTTAGCATAGAACTTACGGTTACATCTACCCAGCTCAACTGTAAATTGATGATATCTCGATGAGAGTCTAGTACTGCGCTTAAATACTTAAAGTCTCGTTACCATAGCGAAGAGCTCATCTGAACAATTACCATAAAAGTATTTATAGAAATGACACAGGGAAGCAGCCTTACGGCCGTAGGCAAATGACTGAAGCTGAGCAGCCAGATGAGGACCAATAATATTGCTGATTCTTTAGATTTTATCAACGAGCTCAAGCTAAAGAGCTTTATAATAAAATAAGGGAAATATTTTTTTTAAG
This sequence comes from Acanthosepion lycidas, assembly GCA_963932145.1. NCBI lineage: Eukaryota > Metazoa > Mollusca > Cephalopoda > Sepiida > Sepiidae > Acanthosepion > Acanthosepion lycidas. Next base: position 108,634,882 of record OZ010587.1, on the reverse strand, counting down.
TCTTGTATTTTAGAAGCAAATCTGTTTAGCTATTACTTAAATAACTTTAATTTTTTGTCAAAATCTTACACACACATGACTGAAAAGAGGAATAATGTACTTGTCTTCTCATTCATTTTGTCTCTTCTATTGATATACACCATCTGAGAATGTGTGCATATATATATATATATATATATCACATTCATTTCTGTAGTTCACTGCTACCAGCAAGCAGAAATATTTCTTCTGATGATGGCCATTTTGGCCGAAATTAACAGAGGAATCTAAATGAAATAATAATAATAAAAACGAAAGAATATTAATCTACTACCCAGTGTGTCTGAAGATTTTAATTTTTTAATATTTTTTATTGTTATATATATATATATATGGATGTAATCCTTTTCTAAGATGTTTTGTTAAAGATGACTGACAAAATACATGTTAGATTTCGCATATCTAAAATAACATAACTATTTATAGCCTAATTTCTCATAGGGTTCAAATTAATTCTGAATTCTTCCTGCAGCAAAAACATGAATGTCAAAGAATTCCTGATTGCTCAAATATCTGGATTTTATCTTAATTTTATTTTATATTTATGCAATTAGACTCTCGCTGTATCATTTGCACGGTGATAATGCAAGTTTAATTCTATTGTTTTGTTATAATAGTAAACAATAAAAAGTCATTATATATATATATATATATATACAGTGTACCCGGATATAAGAGAGTTGTCGGGACTGGAGAAGAAGTCTCTTATATCTGGGTTTGGTCTAATTTACATACATTAACACAGGCTCTAATTTGGGACCAGAGAAAATCTCTCTTATATCCGGGTTTCTATTATATCCGAGCTACACTATATATATATATATATATATATATATATATATATATATTATGAAATGAACAAAGTCCGACAATTATTTTAAGACATTTTTATGTTCATACATTTTTTTTATAGATACAAATATTTATGTAAATGTTCTGTTTTATAATAAACAGTATTAATAACATTTACCGGCCTGAATGTCCGAGAAATTTTCATAGAAAATATTCGTACTCCGACAGGAATCGAACCTTTATCCTATACGGAACTGTCATATGAAAATTTCTCGGACATTCAGCCTGTAAATGTTATTCATCCTCTTTATTATAAACAGAGCATTTGCTTAAATATTTGTTTCACAAATTTATCAATGAAGTTACTCGTTGTTTTTGTCTGTATTGCCTTCGATAAACGTTTTAAGTGTGAATTTCTCCAAGCTTTCTTTCCGGATCATACGATCTAACAACGTCAGTTGTTTTTTTTGTTTTTTACTATAATCTACCCAATGCAAGACTCGAGAAGCCCTTAAAATAGCTACTGTTAAAATGATAATAATGAGGTGTGTAATATGAATGAAAGAGGAGGTAGAAGGAAGTGAAGATTATGAGGGTAAAGAGGATAGATAATGATTGACCTTTGAGAGGTTAAGATTGTAGTGACCAGGGTAACATCCACGTGGGAGACTGCTCCACACAGCGTCATTAAGTGGGGAAAAAGCTGTGTGATTGGACCTTTCTTCATACATTTTGACAGACTGAAGAAATTCAGGTGATTCAGCCCCGTGAAAGAGGCATAGAACGTGGAACTAGAAAATCTACCCCGGTGAACGAAATAAAGGGTTCGGTTCGAAATTCCGATCACCTGAAGTAGGCAGGAGCGTATAACGGCCGAAACATTGTGAATACGGCAATGAAGACGAGGATAAAAGTCCTAATAATGTAAATAATAGTAGTCATAATACCTCATCTCAGATATATAGACAGAGGCACAACAATTTGAAAGAAAAAAAATGGCTATTTTAAATCACTTTTTACTGTGATATAATATTTATTAATGGTGTTTTTAATGCAGTAATTTACACACCCGCTTTCTGGCCGTGAAACGTGGGTTCGAATCACACCATGATCGGTTGTAGGGAAAGTGACTTCTGGAAGAGGCAATCACGGCGTGTGGCAAACCATACCACTGGTTGAACCAAGCCTTGTAAGTGAAATTGGGTAGATGGAGCCCTTTGGGAACCATCGATGGTTGTGCGAGCAAGAAGTCAAAAGTTTGAGCGTGCTGATCTTGTTCAAATTGTTGATCATGCTAGATAACACGCTCTCTTCCAGAAACTGAACTAAGGTCTGCTCAGCATAGTTGCAGTATAAACCACAGATGGGTCCTGTGGGCATTGAATAAACACAAATGTACACTATTTACATTATTTGGACTATTGTCCTTGTCTTTGTCGCCATATTTATTACAACGTTTCGGCCTTTCAGTATCTGTCTATATTTCTGAGATGAGGTATTATATACACTATTTACATTATTCGGACTATTGTCCTCATCTCTGCCACCATGTTTATCACAACGTTTCGGCCGTTGTACGCTCCGGCCTTCTTCAGGTGGTTGGAATGTCGAACTAAATCCTTTATTTCGCTCACTGGGGTAGAGCGTTCTAGTTCCACGTACCATGTTTAATGGATGTCAGTTATCAGTAATCTCTAATTCCCCTCTCCAAGTTCTCCACTGCCTTAACCAGGTATTGAACTGACACTCTTTGGGTCCTGTCACTGGTTCTAACTAACGTCTTTATCCACTCTGCCTTGAAGACATCTGTGTATGAATTTCTGGGTATTATAAAATTAATGTCTTCAGCAATCATTTTTTACCAGTGTTCATATTGCAATTTTTGCTGTTATCATTTCATATTTTTACCAGAGCTCATATTGCAATTTTTGTTGCTATTATCGCTTTTCTCTGGTACTTATTACTAGTTCCCATATTGAATTCATTTCTATGCTTGGTCGGCTCAGGTGATTTGTGTGGCCAAGCATATGTGCTGATTCCTTAAGTTTACGAATTTTCCAATGATGATCTTTGTCTATGTACATAATACCTCATCTCAGAAATATTGACAGATACTGAAACACAAATGTGTCTGAGCAGACGTCTGCAACAGGGATTAGCTAGTCGCCCTAGTAGAAGGGCATCTTCGGATACGAGTGGCCAGCCATCCTATTTACATGAAAAAATATTTATTCTGTTCTGAAATCGTAAAAATTCTATAATGGTCACGATATATAGCGAGTAAAATTTAAGAAGGCAAATTGGCGACTGAAACAATTAAGAATGAATGAAACCAATTACATTTCGAAAAGACAAGGTTGCTACAGTTCAATGGTGTGCTAAACTGAACATTCCATCATATGCGCTCAAATTGATGTCGACGTTTGTTGCGATTCGGATTCGAGTTTAAACCTAATAAGCGTGACTAAAAACAATCCCTAGTTAATAATGTTTTTCGACAGAAATAAGTGTTTAATAATTAAAGCCGTCCTGTCAGCGTTTGTTCTTTTCTGAAGCTAGATTAACAAGCATTATGTTGATTGTGTTGCGTCATAGCTTTAAAATGTGCTTCGTTTCATTTGATAATTCTTCAGGGAAATTGAAATATGGTTTGACTTAACAATTTTAACCGATATATAGTTTAAAAAGAGAAATTAGGTTACCAGGTTACGGTAATTTTTCTACCGGTGATTGAAATATGGGATACGATCTTTGGCAACTGATGAACTTCCCAACCCGCTGTATCCATGGAGAGTTTTTAAGTAGAAAAAATATCATCTTTGCTGTTTGGTGAATAAATGTTTACTTAGCAGAAAGTAGCGAAAGGCTCTCAATGAAGTCCTTAAAAAAACTATTTTTTTTTATTTGGTCAGATATTGGGAAATGATTCCGGTAAAGAAGTTTTCGGGTTTCCTTTATAATTTACAGAAATATAACCTATTTTGGGAGTTTTTTTAAAAAAACAATACTAGATTCTTTTTTTAATTCAAAAAAAGAAATTTATAACTTAAAACTGCAAATACTATATTTCTTTTCTTTTTTTTTCAGCTGCGTTCTTCAAATATGTAAAATAGTATTTCTTTCCTGAAATCCAAGTAGTGAAATTTCCGATGATTTTAAAGCTTGATATAAGCCGTTTCCCTATAAGGAAACATTCGGCATTTATTGACGAAACCGATAGCATTAACATCATTTTATTGAACAGTTTTTCAGGCAAACAAACTTTTCTAGTCCACAAAATTATCACGCTTTCTCGTATTGGCGGGAGTTTCCGTCCGAATTTTTAGTTTAAGTTAGCGTGTAAAGATCACATATGGATTTAAACTATTATTTCCCCTTTTATTTAAATGTGCTATTCATTTTTGCTGTTGTTGCTGTTAGAAGTCTTAAAATGATGTGGTTTTTGTTATTTGGTAAGGCTCTTTGTTTGTGGTTTTGTTTTACCAATCTACACGTTCCTACTTAAAACCTAGAAGATTCATTCAATTGAAGACATTTTTTTTAAATCACTGATCTGAGAAAAGGGTTGTATATAGTTTGTAGTTTAGACATTTCTGGGCGAGTTGAAAGCCGTGCATGGCTGCTAAATAAGAGTCTAGATCTGATGAAGCTATTTAAGAATGTCACTTGAGTTTTCATCGTTAGGCGAAACAACCACGAGCTTGGAGCTTTCGACCTTTTCTAAGATCATCTTCAGGGGTAAATTACAGAGACAAAAAAATTCCGATAAAATAAAGTACTTGGGTTAAAAACTACGACACCATCCTTGATGAATTTCATGGCATCAAGAAACTGATTAGAAAACTAGAATGGATGAGTATAAAAATAAGCAGACACAATATGTCTATATTATTCAATGAAACATGTTTATGAATGAAGATATACTGCCTATACTCTCTCTCACACACTTATTATATATATATATATATATATATATATATATATATATAATATTGCCACACGTCGAGAGGACGACTCGGATTTTCATTCACTATGCAATCATCAGGTATAAAAGAACAGCCCGTTATCTGGCTAAAATTTCCCCTTTATATATAGTAAAGGTAACAATTCCGAGTGGATCCTAGTAACTAGAAACTGATCCGCAAAAAGAGCTTAATGTATTTATTATTACAAAGTAAATAATTAATAAACAATAAAATCCATATTTTATATATATATATATATATATATATATATACACTCTGTAATAATAAATACATTAAGCTCTTTATGCGGATCAGTTTTAATATTTTATATTACTAGGATCCACTCGGAATTGTTATCTTTACTATATATATATATATATATATATATATATATAATGAAGCAGTTTCCTACGTGTGCGTATTCAGCTGTGATCCTACAGCCACAGCCAAAAGTTTTGTCCTTCATTCGTATAAGGACCGCTAAAGGTTTTAGAAAGAGAGAAAAAGAGGCAGAGATAAAGGATAAAGAAGAAAAGAAAAGAAAGCGAATAGAAAAAGAAAGAAAGGATGCGGGGAGCAATGAAAATAAAAAAAAAAAGGAAGGTAGGGAAGAAGTTGAAAAACGGAAAGAGAGAAAATAGAAAAGAGTGAACGCAGGTGAGGAACAGAAAGAAAAAGGAAGGAGGGAGCAAAGAAGAAGAAGGAATGAAAAGAGAGACAAAGAAAATGTGAGGGTGCTGAAAATTTCATAGCCCAACCTATTTCCAAAAACCTGACCGAATGATTCCATTTTTTTTTTCAGTACATCTTGGCCGGGCCCATAAAAGCGGGGGAGAGAGATAAGGGGTGGAGGAAGATCAGAAATATAGAAAATAAAATTTCTTTCAAGTAAACTTGAAATTGATAAAGAAAAAAAAAGAGGCAATGAAAAAAACACTTGGCAAAAAAGAACAAAAATGAAAGCCGCTAAATTCTCTAATTAATGTCCATATTTTGTTTATTTTCTTATCTATGTTTGATTTATTTATAGGGCATTAAAATAATAAATTACTTATATCCTCCTCTTCCTCCGCGTTAGCTTTGCTACATTTAACAGCTGCAGCAAAAAAAGTAGATCTTAAACCCTTACTCTTTCAACACCTTCCTACCTCAGATTTTTCCACATGTTTCACTACGTGACCGGAACTCACGAGAACTTTGGCATTACAAAAAATGTTGTTTCGTGCCGAGAAACAAACTCGTCATTAAGATTAATCATCAATAAAAGTTTTAGCTTTAGACACACACACGCACGCCTCTTAATGTAATGTTTGTTACGCAATTTCCCAGAAGTTTCATGACGAGTCGCTGTCTTAAAGAGACATGTTTTTTTTTGTTTTGTTTCTGTAGATGTACAGACTCGAAACTCTTTAGCTGTCATTCGGTGCCCTTTCTTCTCTCGTGGTTTGATGCCAAAGTTTGGCGAGATTCTCGTGTCATTTCTCTCATATTTATCACCTGTTGAGTGGCTCCCTGGGTAAGACGATAAACTATTAGGTTGGTGCAACAATAATGACGTAATAATGTCGTTTTTTAACGTCAAAAAACGACATTATTACGTCATTATTTTTGCACCAACCTAATACATCCGCACCCTGGGTAAGACGATAAGTTACATCCGTCAGCAAGGCCTCTGGTCAGGAGGTTTTGAGGAGAGTGTAAACACCTCTTAATTGCTGCCGTACTCAGGTCTACTCTGATCCGGGCTTTTAGCACCCGTTAGATTCCCAGCTATGGGCCAATAGTTAACCCCATAATAGAGTCAAAACGCTATGAAAATGTCAAAATAGGTTTCAATACCAGCGATACATTTTTGTAAAAAAAATTACTAGCAATCAATTTGTGTAGGAAAAAAATATTACCAGCAATAAAAATCTTGTTGGCATTAAATAAACCATTGAGGTTGAATTGCCGTAAAAAAACAAAAAAAAAAAAAAAAATTTAAAAACAACCTAAACACCTGTTGAGTGTTTGAGACTTGCAGGCAGATTTTGTAAAAAAATTTTTTATAAATAATAATAATAATAATGTATGAGGGAGTGAGTATCGTTTTTTGGTAGTTGAGATAAAGTTTCCTTATAAATTGACATACACTGACGTGCCAAGATTATGTGATAGATTCCTTGTATCGTGTAGGACCTTCTTTGGAAATGGTCATATTAGCCATTTCCTTATACTTAAATAGAGGGTGCGAAGGATAAATTGTGGTCTAAATAACGCAAAAATGAAAATAAAACTGACATCTCATTTTAACAGAATATATTTACCAAAATGACACAAAAATACCTTGAAATACTAAAGAGTAAATTTATTCAATAAAATCGCCATTGATTTCAATCATGGCATCCAGCCAACTTTGGAATCTCCTGCAACTCTTCTGGACGGTCTTCTTGTCTAAGTAAGTGAATGCTGCCATAATCCCTGCCTTCAGTTCATCTTTCGTGTTACAAGGAGTTTTGTTGGTCTCTCACTCAACTGCACGCTACACATAAGAATCAAGGGATTGCAGTCTGTGGAGTTAGGTGACCAGATGTAAGGGGTGATGTGGTCGCAGAAATTGTCAGACTGCCATTACTGGGTTCCCCTGCTTGTGTGGCATTGTGCAGATTCCTTTGCTCCAAACCGTTTTGACCATTAATCTAGTTGCATAAAGCTAATTGGTTTTATTTTTCTGAACGATTTTTGCGCCATGCAAGGTACAGTAACACGACGTGGCATCAATTCCACAACAGATCGGAAGAACTCTGGAAAGATGGTAGACCATTCTGTGTCGCTAACTGTCCACAGCTGAAGCTATAAAATTGGGTTCAAATTATTTCGATTTCAATATTAAATAACCTCTAGTGGTTGATATGCCTCTAATAAAAATCAACCAACCAACCCTGTTTAGGATTGGGTTTCCAGTTCCTTCTAAAATTTACTTCAACTCTATGCCTCTGAATTCTTTATTTTTTATTTATTTTTCCTCGGTAGGAGTAGATAGGTTCGCCTATCGTCCGATCCACACTCCTCCCCGGTCTTTTGAACAGGAGTAGAGGTTTATACTTTGTTTCCGGTTTAGGATTGGGTTTCCTGTTCCATCTAAAGTCTTATTTTCTTTCACTGCTAGTTGCCCCTTGCGTTTTAGTGGCATTATTGCCTTGATTGGGGTGAACGGATTAAAAAATACCGACGTCCTTGTCCCAGGTGTGGTGTCTTCTATACCCCATCAAAGATAACGCTGAATTGACTTGCTGGATATGTGTCTGGTATCTCCTGCCTTGTATATGGATATAATTTGAGCCAGTGTCTCTTTTCTGTTACTGTAGACAGTTCTAGCCAGTTGCCTCTACTCCTGATCATGAAGGATTCGTGGAAAAGCACTGCGTTGTCCAGATAATAGCTTCCGTCAAGTATCTCTATACACTCGATCGGGAGATGTCAAATGTCATAACGGTTTTAGAAATGGAATGTGCCCTTCGTTTAGGACGCACTATCATATCCCGTTCGAATACCGATAATGTACGTCGCTTTACCATGAGCAACCTAGCCGGTGTTCACACTAACTCCTCCGATGTCCGAGTACAACTGATAGAATTCAGAGCATTCTCATGTCGTCAATGTACATGGCACTATCTATCATTACCTTTACATATTGCTATCCTAGGACATTTGGCACGTCAGCGAAATAATTTTCTTTGATGAAAACTGCTTGGAAATAGAAGTAATTGTTAGATTAAGTCGTTATGTACACGTTTTACATTCGGACTAATATCTTAATCTTTGTTGTTAATATCAGAGCGTTTCAGCGATTGTACATTCCGACTTTCTTAACGTGTCTGTTGATTCGGGTAACCTGTCTAGGAATATTTTGTCTTGTTCTTTTCAGTGCAGCTAAACTATTTTCCAATTCCAAGTCTGTACTAGGCGACCCAGGAATCGAACTCACAATTACTATACCACCAAATTCACGAACCAACGATTTAATCCACTATGCTATTGTCAGCCTAGAACTTGAAGGCTTAAACATTATGATCTTACTACCTGTCTGCTGGTGTCCCTGATGTCATACTTGACCTTCTTTGCCGCTACTTCTTTTTTTTCTTACATCTGAATAAAACAAGATATCCCAAAACATGGACAGTAGAACAACAGTCTACACCCGCAGATTAAATAAAGAGTTCTGTCTGAGGTTCGCTGAAGGTTAATCGAATCAACAGGCACTCGAAAAAGATCGAAACCCTGTGCAATGATAGCAATAAAAATGTGGACATTAGTCCGAATGTAAAAAATGTTAATAACTCCTCATCCCAGAAATTCAGATAATATATCATTGATTCGACAATTATATAATAAGATTGTTTCGAATAAGTTCAACATAATAGCTCATGATCATTTTTCAGGGAAAAAAAAAGTTTAACTATTTCTTTTCTAATCATTTCACCCCTAAGCAAAGTAATACAGCCACTAAGACGCAGTGTTAAAAAATCTGAGAAACAAAATATTAAGCGGAGATAACAATGAATGAACATTATTTATATTATTCGGACTATTGTCCTCATCTTTGTCGCCATATTTATTACAACGTTTCGGTCGTTGTACGCTCCGGCCTTCTTCAGGTGGTTGGAATGTCGAACTGAACCCTTTATTTCGCTCACTGGGGTAGACTGTTCTAGTTCCACGTGCCATGTTTAATGGATGTCAGTTATCAGTTATCTTCTGTTAATTTCCCTCTCCAAGTTCTCCACTGCCTTAACCGGGTATTGAACTCACACTCTTTTGGGTCCTGGCACAGTGGATAAAGGCGTTAGTTAGATCCAGTAACAGGACCCAAAGAGTGTGAGTTCAATATCCAGTTAAGGCAGTGGAGAACTAGGAGAGGGAAATTAGCAGGAGATAACTAATAACTGACATCCATTAAAGCATGCCATGTGGAACTAGAATAGTCCGAATAATGTAATTAATGTACATAATGCCTCAACTCAGAAATATAGACAGAAAACAATGATTGAATTAAAGCGTGGCTTGTTTTACGGCATATCAACGTCAATGGCTATTTTATACCGACAAGATGTTTATTGCTGGTATTATTTTTTTCAAAAATGTCTTGCTGGTAATAATTTTTCTTTTTCGAAAATGTACTGCTGGTAATAATTTTTCCAAAAAAGTATTGCTTGTATTCAAACCTATTTTTACACTTTCGTAGCGTTTTTGCCTTTTTTGGTGTGTGGAGGGTAACTATTTGCCCATAGCTGGGTCTCTGAGAGGTGCTACCAACCCGGGTCAGAGTGGACCGGGAAACAACAGGTTTTAAGAGGTTGTTCCACGCTCTTCAAAGCCTCCTGATCAAAGGCCTTGCTGACGGATATAGTCAAGAAAAGCAGGAAGAAAGAACTATCAGTTGTAAGAGATAATACCCAGGACGGACAGGAATTAATGAAACAGATGACGACAAATGAAATTGCATTTAAAAATTTCAAAATCAATGCTGATTGTAAAGTAAGAAGCCAAAAAAGAGAAGTGCGAGAGAACTTAACATAGAACTTACGGTTATATTTAGCAATTTTCATTGTAAAAGGATGAGACCTAGTTGCCAATCTAGTACTGCGCTTAAATTCGTAATGTCGAGGTTTTGAAGAGGAAAGCTCATGAGAACAATTACCATGAAAATATTTATAGACAAGGCAGAGGGAAGCCACGTTACGGCATTGAAAAATGTCGGAGATATCGGCGCTGAGGATTGAAACCGGGATTGGGTGTCGCGTAGGTTATTGAAGAATTAAGCAAAAAAGACCATTACTGGAACTGTTAATTCCCTTTTCAATGATTCTCAATTTGTTCTTATCCTCTTTTTTTTTTTTTCTTACAGACGGCACTCCGATCAATTCTTGCAACCAGACACGAATTAATTCCCCTGGATTCCTATCGAGTCCTGGTTACCCAAGAGCGTATGCGGGTCACACCAATTGTTTTTATCATTTAAAGGTACTTGACCAATTTTACTCTTCTGATATTATTTTGAAAGTCAACATGTATCATAAGTAAATTTGTCGCTTATATTAATTATGTATATATTCAAATCTTTTTTACTTTAGCGTCACTTTCGTACAGACAACGTTGCAAGTCTGTTGCTTGCTCTCTCGACTATTTACATGGCAAATGTTCAGATGAGCGCTCCATTCTTTAGTTCCACCAGTTCAGACCTTTACTGAATCCTTTTAATCTTGACCTCTTCATGTCAAGGGTCAATCGTTATCCTCATAACCTTCACTTCCACTCATATATCTCCCCCCTCGTTTATTATTTCATTTGTAACACTCGACCTTGAGTGGCTTTCGAGACTTGTATCTGGGGGAAATTAAAAAAAAAAAAATGATTTTGAATACAGAACGATAAAGTATTGATGTCTAATTATTAAAAAAAATATTTTTTTAAAAATCGTTTACGCAGTCATGGGGAGGAAGACATTCTCCACTCTGCAATCGCTTTCCTACAATACACCTGTTACAACTTTATCGTTAATTTCTATGACAAATTTTCAGATGAGAGCTTCATTCTTTAGTTCCACTAGTTCAGACCTTTACATCTAAGACCCACCATGCGACTTCCACAGAGTCAAATCACCCTCACCCCCCCTTGTATTCCAACTGTAAAAAAACGCTTCACCTAGCTTTTTTTCCAAGAACTACCACTCTGCGGAACACGCAAAGGTACATTACGGAACATTTCAATTTTAACCTCTTCAAATCAAAGGTCGATTATTATCTATCCTACTTATCCTCATAACCTTCACTTCCTATCAACTTCTCTTCCACCCATATCTCCCACATCGTTCATTATTTCAATTGTGACACTCGACCTCGAGTGGCTTTCGAGACTTGTAGTTGGGGAAAATTTAAAAAAAAAAACCCATTACGGATACAGAAGTAAAATCGTTTACACAGGCTTGTGGGGAATCACTTTTCTATAACACAACTTAGCAAACCTATGGCAAATGTTCAGATGAGCGCTCCATTCTTTAGTTCCACCAATTCAGACCTTTACAGCTTGGACACGCCATACAACGACAACGGAGTCGAAACACCCGCATTCCCTACATATTCCATTTGTAAGGAAGAAGTTACACTTACCGTTTTTTTCGAAGGATCACCTTCTTGTTGGTAACAAACTGTCGCGTGAACGCTTCTCTGAACCCTAAAATCATAACCCCTTTAATTCAAGGGCCGGTTTGTTATTTATCTTCCCTAGCCTCCATAATTTTCACATTCCTCCTACCGCCTCTTATCTTCATATCACACACCTCATTTAGTATCCCTCTGCCCTGAGTGGCTCTTGAGTCTTGTATTAGGTACACTTTAATAACAAAAAAAGTCATACCCCTTTGAACTGACTTTCGATTGTTCAATTTAACTTTTATCACTGTATGAGATTTTCATTTACTGTACAAAAAGTTTATTCTGCCACTGAAGATGACTGATCCCTGAAAAATAGTGTGTTTGAATTTCATAGTTGTGTTGTCATATCCTGCTATGGCAACAGAAAACAATTTTGAGTGAAATTAACAATAAGGTCAGTGCAATTGAGAGGCCTTGAAAAAGAATACAGTGGAAAAGGAAGTAATATTAATAATGCCGTGTGCTAAAGGTTAAAAAAGATATTTACTCAACTTGAAAAGATCTGACGTCCACATTTTAAAAATTCCCAAAATACAACAGACCAAACGTTGCGACAGGCACAAAAAAAAAATTGAGGACAATACTTAACAGCAGGAAAAAAAAAAAACATTTATGTATATTCAGACTGTCCTCATCCTTGTTGGTATGATTGCAACGTTTCGGTAGCTTGTGCCTTCTTACCGATCCGAGTAACCACCGAAAAATCTGCAATATTATTAGACCTGCCTTGGCATCTCTGCATCGATTACTTTCCCATCGCCGTAATGTAGCATTTTCTATAAGTATTTTCATGGTAATTGTTCTGAGCTTTCACCTTTGGTTTCTTGAGTGCATGAATTTCAGCGTAGCACTACATTAGCAGTTATGTTTCGACGTATTACGGTTGAAATTGTTAGATGTAACCGCAAGTTCTATGTTAGTAGTTTCTTTCGCTTGTGAAACACTTCTGGTTTCTTGCTAAGAGTTTCTTCTTTCGCACTTCTGCCCTGTGGAACTCCTCTTCCGGTCTTCTTGCTTTCCTCTTAGCTACAATTTACAAACATTTAAATGAAATGTTAGTAGTCTTCTCTCTTTTTTAAAAGACCTGTTCTTTCATTGTCTTTTCTCCTTGCATCTTAGTGGCTTTATGGTCTTTCTTAGGGTGAAATGATTAAAAGAAAAAGACCTTCAGGGAATTTCGAACTGAATCTTTTTCTTTTTGAAATTTAGGCTTAACCGTCCCGTTACATAAGCGATATTGTTGCATTTACTTAAAATAGAAATCTATATAAAAAAAAAGAAAAAAATGATTACTATCTTTGACACTGTCTATCACAATCTTTTTTTTTGTGGGGGGGGGACTCAAAATTCTGAACGCAATGTGTTATTTATAGAAAAGATAAAGCATTTAACACGGATCGAAACGTAATTACTGAGAATAAAATGGAACAAGCGTGCGAATGAAATGATTTTGATTGATTTATTTGTTTGACGGCATATCAACACCTTATGGGTCATTTAATGTCAAAATTTAATTTTTGGGGGATCTTTGAAGTAACAAAAATATGACTGAGGTTATTATTCTTTCACAATTGAATACATGGTAGATGATACCCAGCTTTCGCCTTTGTAAGAACGTAATTACTAGAGGTGGTGATGTGTGTGTTTTATGTTGTAGTTATGTCGCAATATTTTGGAATATAGTTTGATTTCTTTAAGAAATTGTAGGATATTACATCCTGAAAGAGTTTTCATGTTGCTTTTTTGGTTGATTTTGATTAGCGACATATCAACTTCTATGTTTTATTTAATGCCAAAATCTGAATATGTTGAACAATTTTATAGTTTCAACTAAATATATTTTTTAATGCTTCAACAACAGAAAATGTATTGTTGGTAATTTTTATATATAAAAATAAATTGCTGGTATTTGTACTGTAACCTACTACCCTGGGTCAGTGTGAACCTTCGAACAACAGCAATTAAGAGGTGGTTCCACGCTTCACAAAACTTCCAAATCTCTCGATCAGAGGCCTTGCTGCCGGATGTGGTTTATCATCAAACCCAGGACTACGAATGGAATTAAGAAGTTTCAAGTAGGGACGAGAAATAAACTGCTGCGAACAATCACAAAGTGAGGACTGAATTTTGTATATTGTTCTAGTTCCACATGCCATGCCTCTTCCGGGTGTCTCAATTATTTCCCTTTAACTCAACTCTAAGTTTTTTGGTTCACCACTGCTGTGGCCTGGTATTGAACTCACAAATCTCTGTGTCTAGTCACTAAATCTAACCAACTGGTACATGTCGGTGGATGGAATAAAGGGTTCGATCGAAATTCCAATCACCCGAAGAGGGCCGGAGCGTACAACGGCCGAAACGTTGTGAGTATGGCAATGAAGATGAGGATAACAGTCCGAATTTAAATAAGCTTTATGGCTATATGGATATGAAGCTGTGCTATCATCGAGCAGTTTCGATTGCTTAGTTTTTACGGCTTATCAACCCTTTGCAGGTTATTTAAAAGCAGAAAATATTTTTAGATTTTAAGAATTTTTGGAGATAATAATGATTTACTGATATAAGTTTTACTAATTAACTCATAGCTGGGGGAATATTTTTTCCAAGGGCATTTGTGCGTAAATGAATATAACGAACCCGATTGGAATTGGAACTCGGCTCTTCGATATCCAATTCGGAACCGTTATTCATTACACCACTTGTACATCCAAGCTTACAGCTCCTGGTATTCCCAATCGCTCACCCATCTAAGCACCGACCCGGCTCAACGTTGCTTATCTTCAGTGATCGTACGAGGACCGGTGTTACAACGGAACAGTTTCGAGAAAATGTCACTTTTTACCTTTTCTCCATTGTTAAGCCATCAGGGCAGTAGTAGCAGTTGGTGTGGCTAGGGAAAGTTATCATAACAGAGACCATCCTTATTCATGATGGATTTGAATTCAGATTTCCTTCTCCTAGACTTGTTGCCACTCAAGGCTATAGAGCCCAGTCTACCTTGCTATTAACCTCTAGCCGGGGATAGAGATGGATTCATATCTTTTCAAGGCTATTTGCACAAATGTAAACGTAACAGCCTCGGCTGGGATTTGAACTCGATACGCCAGGCCCTCATTCAACATCGTCAATCACCACGCTACGCGCATATGGGCCATTTCATGCCGAAATTTAATTTTCTTGGCAGCATTAGTAATTTGTTTTAGAAAAAAAATGTACTGATGGTAAGATTTTTATTTTTTTATAAAAATAAATTGCTGGTAATTTTTTTACTATGAAAATGTATTTTTATACTTTCATAGTATTTTGACCCCAGTTTGGGGGTTAACTAATTGTCCGTAGTTGGGACCATAACAAATGTTACCATCCCGGGTCAGCAATTAAGAGGCGGTTCCACGCTCCTCAAAATCTCCCTTGCTGCCTGATGTAGTTTATCGTCATACCCAGGACGCCCCACTCGCATATCATTAAGTAGCCGTTATTAATCAATGTTTCACACACACACATTATATATATATATATATATATATAGTAATTATATTAGGTTGAGTCATGAGTAATTTCTGTAATGTTTATGAACTAATTGTAATGACGAATGCATAATCCTAATTACGAATGATATGTGGCAGTCAAGAATAGGTTTAAACGACACAATCGCATGACAATGTTCCGTAATCGACTCCAAAATCTAAGTTTAATGGAAGAAAAGTGCGCAGTGGGATCATTGGGTTATTTTCTTTTAGAGTTCTTACAGCGCAATGAAAATTAAATGCACAGTTATATTTCCAGCAGCAACGTGTCCATAAAGTTCTAGTCAAAATGCCCCCAGCGCCTCAAGGACACATGGCATAGTGGATAAAGCGCGGGTTAGATCCAGTGACATGACCCAAAGAAGGTGAGTTCAATACTCAGTTTAGGCAGTGGAGAACGTGCAGAGGGGAATTAACAGGAGATAACTGACATCCATTAAACATGGCACGTGGAACTAGAACGGTCCACCCCAGTGAGCGAAATAAAGGGTTCAGTTCGACATTCCAACTACCTGAAGAAGGCCGGAGCGTAGAACAGCCGAAACGTTGTTATAAACATGGTGACAAAGACGAGAACAATAGTCCGAATAATGTAAATAATCAGAAAGAGAGCTGAAAATCTTAAGACAAGTAATGAGAAAAGTCAGCTCACAAGTACAATGAAGGCCAAAGGGCAAAGAGCAAGTAACGAGCATAGACAGCAAAACGTCCTAAAGGATAATGTGGAGAGCCGTGATCAACCACGTCTTGAAAGGATATGGCACATAAAAAGATTTAATTTTTCTTTTTATATTGATGTAGATTGTAAAACAGATATGTTTTCGTTTTTTTTGCAGTCGCATACCTCCACTAATTCGCGATACCTAAGGTTTAAAATGAATTTTCATAAATTAAACATCTTCCTTGAAACTTTCATTTTAGCTTTCATTGAAAACTAAAGGATTAAATTTATTATTTCCATAGAAAATACGATGGAGTATTTCAAACAGAAATTATATTGATTTCAATCTATTTTCAAGTTTTTCCAGAAAAATCGTTTAAGTCGTCCATGTTTTATATATTTGTAAGCACCAGTTAGTTCTCATTTTAAAAAAAAAATTAAACAATAAAGCATACTTTTCTGAAACATTATTTGAGGAATATCAGCTAATTTAACGTATAATTAATCTGGTTTGAAACAATCATTATTTACTTTAAGTTTAAAATAACACAGAAATGCATTTTTAAATCAAATAGTAGCTGTGTTTTCGACAGTAACCATGTTTACGTGTTTGACTAGCGATAACAAGGTGATGACAGATTGATTGTTGTTCTATGGGGACTTTATAGAACATGATTGAAGAAAATAACGTGAACGCCTTTTTTATATCATTTTTAAGGACTCGGTAATCTTAATTTGGGGAAACACGAGTTCTTTGTAATTCTTTGTAATTATTTTCTATTTATAAACACTATAAGACAAAAAATATTTTTGTTCGTTTGTAGAAAGAATGGATGTTCGTATATGCGATTCCAAGTTCAGATACCTTAATAGAATGTCTGGCAGAAATAATCCGATTCAGTTCAATGAACTAAGTTGGCAATCGTGGTATAGCATTCTTTCAAATTTGAATTGTATTGTCGATTAAATACCAAGATGGCTTCTTGTTTATTCCTAGACTTTAATTTTGTGGAGTCAGTGTGCTTCGATTGTAAAACTAAATAAAAAGAACATCAACTTTATCAAATAGGCTGCTTGTTTGTTTTTATTCTCTTTCTGACTTTAAGAACATCCTGTGCGAATCTTGTTTTTTTCTCTCCCTCGATACACCTGTCATCATTTCTCAACGTTTCTATGGGAACATGACCTCAGGTTAACAAGTGCAGATTGGGAAAATTAATAAATAAAATAAAAGAACGAGCCTGACATTTTTTATTCTTCGTCTGTCACGTCTCCGAATACTTCCGGACTTACAATATCTCGAGAATTACTACATAAACATACATTTGAGGGTACTAAAAAAATTCTCGGCCTAACTTACTTCCCAAAATCTGAGGCTTACGACTACATCACGTTGAAACGCCGGTTCCCATATGATCACCGAAGTTAGGGAACGTCTAGCCTGGTCAGTACCTAGATGGGTGACCACTTGGGAATACCAGGTGCTGTAATCTGGGAGGGGTGGGTGATGTAGTTCCGATTCCTGCTGGGTTCGCTATATTCACTTAAACGCCCTTGGGAAAGGTATGAATCCACCAGGTGGATTCCTTAATTTGCAAGACTTGCATTAACTATAATAAAACCAATATCTCAAGAAAAAAAAAATATATATATATACAAAATATTTAGATATTTTTTCCTTGTACAGTTTATAAATCCATCCATATCACATTCCTTTCAGATACATGAATTGTAAGCATTTTTCCATCATTCCCTCCCCAACCACTAAAATTCTCTGATCTTAGATTTTTTTTGTAGGGGTAACAAAATAGTATTCCCTAAACGGAAGCCATTTCTTTTGCTGCTTTGCTTAAAGACTAACATTAGGTTTTATCTTCCTATAGTAGAATCTTTTAGCTAGGGTTCAGTGATACAGGTATTAAATAACTGTTGTGGTAGGATCCACCTAATTTGCATAGTGGAGTACCGACCATATAAATATGGTTGGTACCGGGAAGAAATCAAGAGATTCAACCAGAGACTCTGCCCGACTGCGACTCAGTCAACACATTCTCCAGGAACGGTCTTCCCAGGAATATACAAAAGACTATATGTAAATATTGTGTACACTATCTTGTTTCAATACATTTTGTTCTAAGTACATTTTGTGTTGCATTATTATTCCATGCATTAGTCAAGTTTCAACAATAACCCATAGAGGTGTTGATATGCCGCTAAACAGAAATAACCAAGGAACTAAAATCTGATCCATCAGAACTTTTTTGAATCCCTTTTTGGTTAGACTGAGAACTTATCTGTATTCAGAGTGTGTGGGTATATAGATTTGTATTTTGTATGTATATATGTGAATATGTAATTTGTATGTATGAAATCACAAAGCCGAAATCACCTTTGACATTACCCAGACGCAGTGTCACAGCCTCTGCACGCTGTGTGACAAGGTATGCAAAACCAGCTCCAGACTGAAAATGTACAGGGTGGGGCAAAGGAATCCGTCAAAGCGGTGTGAATCCATCAAGGTTGTGGCAAGCATATTGTTCGTCTGTCACTTGTGTCTCAAGTTATGCAAGTCTGCAGCCGGCATGGCAAGTCATCTTCGGGGTTCATGCACGAGAGAGGGGTGAGGTGGTGAGAGAACGTGATTAGGCGCCCATCATCTTTGAAGATGCGGCGGATCATCATGTAAGCGTGTGTGAACACGTGTTGATTTTTGTTTTTACTAAAGTTCACTCAGTACAGAGTTCAAGAGCCACTTAAACATCACACAGTAGCCCTCTACCTTAAGTGTAAGGAAAGACAAGAAATACAGTTCATGAGGTTATTTAGGAAAGATGGCTGTTAACTCGAAGAGGTCAAGAGTGATCGGAAAGTGAGAGTATGTTCCACAAAGTAGCGGTCCTTGGTATGAAACTGTGGAACTTACTCCTTCGAAGGGAAATGCGGACGATTCATCCGTGTGTACGTGACATGTTGGGTCTTAGCTGCGAATGTGAGGACTGGTTGCAACTAAAGAATGTAGCGCATCAGAACCCTTGCCATAGAAATAGCGAGAGGCTTGCAATGTTTCGTCTGTGGTTGTAGGGTGGAAAATAACTCACTACTCCAAAAGCCACGTAGACGCTTTCGGACCCTATTAAGACAGGAAAATGAAGACTGTGCAGCTCCAGCAGAGATATGGCAGCAATAATTCATTTTTAGTCCGATCTAGCTATTGTAAAGATAACGTATAACAGGGAGAGTCAGATACTTACTAGGGCAATACAATGAACTGACTATTTTTCCAACATCTTTACCAATAGATCGGATATATATGTCCCATTTGGGGTCTAAGGTGAGCTTGTGACCCAATAGACGTTCAAGTCAAGGAGTCTCTTTGAGAGAACATCCATTCTGTTAGGTGGCAGAGTCTGCTCGGTTAAGGTTACTATTAGGTTGGTGAAAAAATAATGACGTAATAATGTCGTTTTTGACGTTAAAAAATACGTCAAAAAACGACATTATTACGTCATTATTTTTGCACCAACCTAATAGTTTGGGTTTTGACGTATTGAATGTTACAAGCCAGTCCTTCCCACATTGAGCCACGAGGGCTTAGTCAAAGGAGAGAGAAAGACCAGATTGCAGTCATCCAGATATCGATAAATCCAATTTTGAAGGCAAAGATCTTGACAGACAAGTTTGTAATTTTTAAATCGAATTCGGTCCAGTAAAGCAATTAAGACATAAGTGGTTACTGGTGTAGAAGAATTAGAAAACTGAAACATTACTAATGAGCGGAAAGAGTAATCGGGAGGATAGTAGATAGCGATTGACATTACATTTTTGACGATTAAAGTTGGATGGAAAGCATGTACCCAGAAGGGAGTTCCACAAGTGGAAAAAGTAAGAGAAAAACTGTTATCGTAGAAGTTATGGTTACATCTCGACAGCTCAACTGTAAATTGATGAGATCTCGACGTCAGTCTCGTACTGCTCTTAAATTGAAAGAAGTCTAGGAACGATACTGAAGAGCTCTTTATAATCATATTTATAGAAAAAACCCAAGGAGGTAACCTTATGGCGGTAGGAAAGTCACAGAAGCCGAGCCGCCAGATCAGGACCGATAATATTACTGATTCCTCTTTGGATTTTAATGAAGGATATCAAGGGAAACAGAAGAGGCCTCGGACTATATGTGGCAGCAATATTCTAAGTGTGGACGAAAGGTAAAGTTATAGATATGTATGATAGATTCTGGAGAGAAAAATTGTCTCACACGACACTGTGAACCAACATTTTTAGCAGCTGAATAGATTCAATATAGATTATTGCACTTCATCTCATCTGAGAATGTTAGCCCAAGAAGTCACACCGAGTGACTTTCCTGGAGGTTAGCATCAGCCATGCTGATGGAAGGCAGAGATCGGTCTCTCAGATGATTAATGGAGAGAAGTTAATTGATGCTGTTATTTTTGTTATGTCAGAATATAACAACCATCTTCTTCGTTAATATTTAGGCAGTAGCTGATTCTTATGCACCATATCCTTTAGAACTTGAGCGGTAATGGCTCTCCACAACTCCCTATCTTTTATTGTTCTAAATAACTCTTGCCTCTTTACCAATCTCCTTTTTGTCTTTGTGTTCCTTGGCTTGCCATCTATTTACTGAAACTTATCAAGTTGGTTACTCGTTGTTTCCTGTTGATTCCCTTGACTTGTGAGTGTTAAGTTCTCCTCATATAATCTGATTGTTAGCAGCAGTTCCTTTTGTAGTTCATATTCCTGTTTGTTTAACAGCATATCAATATCCTTATGGGCCATTTCATACCAAAATTTAATTTTCCTTGGAGCATTAGTTGTTTCTTTTTCAAATCTTATTGCTGGTACTATTTTGTTTTCCTTACAAAAATGTATTGCTGGAAATATTTAAAGAACTATCTTTTTTGTAAAAACATCTTGTTGGTATTTTTTTTTTTTATAAAAATGTTTTTTACACTTTCTCAGTGTTTTGATATTTATTTGGGGGGTTAACTATTTGGCCATAGCTTGGACCCTAACATGTGCTACCACCCCAGATAACGGTGGACCTGGGAACAAGGGCAATTGAGAGGTAGTTTCACACTCCTCAAAACCTCCCGATCAGCGGCCTTGCTGCCGGATGTAGTTTATCGTCATACCCCAGGATGTAGTTTAAATTTCCTTATTATTCTCCTGATTCTCAGTCGAGACAGCTATATTCTCCATCTGTGGGGAAATTGTCCCACATTCATTGCTATAGAGGAGAATATATACAACATTGCAGTTCAGGATAGTATCGATCGTGTCTCTCCACAGCTTCCTTCCGTTGTAGTACTAAGCAACATTTATCCCCTTACCACCCGTTTCAGTTCCCAGTCTGTCGTCCGTTTATATTGGTTACTCACTGTTTCCTTCTGCTCCTGTTGACTTCAGTTAAACCCTGTTAGTGTTAAGTTCTCCAAGCCTTCTTTCATCATTGTGTGTCCCAGAAGTTTTAACTGTCACTTTCTGGTTATAAGTTGTGGTAGAAATACCACCCACATAATGGTATGACTTTAGTATTAATGGTTTCTTCATCTAGCTTAATGACTTACTATTTTGTGGGAGGTATTTCTGCCACATCCTTTTTGTTCCCATTTTCTTTAAAACTTTTTTGTTGCTCACATTCTGTCTATGTTATTCTTAGCATCCTTCTGTAGAACCAGGCTTCTCTTGCTTCAAGCTTCGTCTTCATCTGTGATGGTCCAGCATTCACTGCTATAGAGGAGAATAGATATAACAGTTCAGCACTCTTTTCCTCGTACAGTTTATAAATCCATCCATATCACATTCCTTTCAGGTACATGAATTGTAAGCATTTTTCCATCATTCCCTCTGATCTTAGATTTTTTTTGTAGGGGTAACAAAATAGTATTCCTCAAACGGAAGCCATTTCTTTTGCTGCTTTGCTTAAAGACTAACATTAGGTTTCATCTTCCCATAATAGAATCTTATTGAAGATTCTGTGATACACAGTCTTCCTTTGATAAAATTGTCCATGATCATTTTTATATGAACCCCACAAGAGAAAGTACTGCAGGCTATTTGTGGGTCGAAGCACTGAGAGGACATGTTCTAAATCATGAGCAGGTCACATTTGAATTGCCATCTAAAAGTCCTAGAAACTATTTTTATGAAGTTAAAACAACTTTCATTATGTGAACAGAAAGAATGACTGCTGGCATTTAGATTCGTCTTTAAAAATATATCCGTGTATTTTCTATTTCACATTGTCTTTTAGTCGCTTATGCAGAAAATGTTATTTTCTTCGATTGAGTTCTGATGAGTGATTAGCGATAATATAGCGAAGAAAACGGCGACTTACCTCGTCAGACCAAGCGACAGCGCGTCGCGTGTATCCTACGACGGAAAATGTGGCGAAAAAGAAAATTACTTACCCCCCCACCACCACCAAAAAAAGGGCACGTATTCCGCATGACACGCTGAAGACGGAATATTTAAATTAAAAACAAGTCCGTCGCAGGAGTCGCCTTAAAAGTATTTTGATATGCAAAAATTGAGCGTCCACTCCCAGTTGTCGACGAACGGAAAAAAATGCTCGGCCGATAAAAGCAGTTG
The DNA here is from genome assembly GCA_963932145.1 of Acanthosepion lycidas. Taxonomy (NCBI): domain Eukaryota; kingdom Metazoa; phylum Mollusca; class Cephalopoda; order Sepiida; family Sepiidae; genus Acanthosepion; species Acanthosepion lycidas. Next base: position 108,612,090 of record OZ010587.1, on the reverse strand, counting down.
GTGTTCTCGAATCGGGGAGGAAAAATTCGGGTATTTTTGGCTACCGCGTTTGTCGGAGAGTCGGTTATTTTTCTGACTGGTTGCGTGCATTGTGATTTGTGAGATAGTACCTGCAAATCGAGTTTTCGGCATTTCTTTCTGCCCCCGATGTTCGAGTCTGAACTTAGTGATTTATTCTCTGCGTTGTGGAAGTAATCTGCGACAAATATTTCCTTTGCAATCCCAGATCGCTTACAGATAATCGGCTAGATCATCTTTTTATGTCCGTTAGCCCATAACTTCGTCTTAATATTTTACTATTTCTACGCGCATTCGAATTTCTGTGGCACAACTCCAGTCGCCTGTTACTAGACTAGCCAAAGACACAAATCTCTCTGATTGGTTTTGATAAATTGAGCTGTCTCTTTAGCTGATAACCATCGATTTCCGTCTTTTTATAATTAATATTTCTTGTTCTTTTCGACTACATCGCGTGGCCGTACTTTAAATTTACAAAAGATCTCCTTTCTGAACGAAACTGTTGCTTTTACGATGGTAGAGAATTAAAAACAAAATAATAACAATAAAAATAAAAACTAAAATGAAAAAAGATGAATGAGACGGGTAAGAAATCTCGATAAACTGGACGTCAAAAGTAATACATTTATAGCTAAGTGTCCCTGTCACTTTAACGTTTCCGAATTCTAAGCAGGGGTTGCTTCTCCTCCCTTGTATGTATAAGGATGATTCCATCTACAAAACTATACTTAGTCTGAAGAAGTTCCTTCTAGGAACGAAATGTGTTACGTAGTTCTTTTTTTATTTTGTCATTCGATTACACACACGCATATATATTTCTAAATAGAAAAATTAAGAGATTACCCCCCCACGCTGATACATTTACAATACTCTTAGCTGTCTTCTCTTCCTTGTTCAAATTCTCCTCCTCCTCCCTTTCTATTATATCCAATGTCGCGCGTTTATTTATTTTTCAAAACAATAATATAGCGTTCATTAGTTTTCTAAAAAAAAAAAAAAAAATAAAGCGTTAAGAGGTCATTTGATAAAAATCGCCTGAGGATACCGTAAGTTTGAAACCAATGTAGCGGATTCAACTGACCTCCTGATTTTTAAAGTTAAAAGCTATATATGTATTTTTCACACGTGTATTGAAAACTTATTAATACTACTGTTTCCTGGATGGTGTAACTGACCATTAACCTTTTATATATTCTATCTCTCTCTCTCTCTCTATATATATATATATATATATATATATATATATATATATATTACATGCAGTAGGTTGCAGTTTCTTTCTGTGCTAGACTGGTTAGAACCCAGTTAAATTTTGCTATTTAACCCATAGCTTAGGGAAAGACATGCATTCATAACTTTCCCAATGGAATTTTCATGTAAGTAAATGTAAGGAAACCAACCGGAATTCGATTTTCAAATCGTTATTGGTTACGCGAAATCACACATCATTTATCACCCCCAGGCTCTCTCTCATATATCACCCCATGCAAGCCATTAAGACAGAAGGAGTTATATATAGGATATGGGAAAAAATTGGGAACAGGAACATTAAACAGAGTAATCAGGAGGACAGTAGATAGCATTTAAATTTTTGTAGATTAAAGTTGGCTGGAAAGCGTGGAGCCAGAAGGGAGTTCCACAGGCGAGAAGTGCGAAAGAAGAAACTGTTAGTATAGAACTTACGGTTGCATCTAGCCATCTCAACTGTAAATTGATGAGCCAGACTAGTACTGCGCTTAAATTCAAAGAAGTGTAAGTACCACAGTGAAGAGCTCATACGAATAATTATTTTAAGATAAATAAATGTTTTTTTTTTCTTGTAAGTTTTATCGATTTATATTAATTTTTCTTTTTAGGCACCGAGTGACAACAAAATCAAACTGGAATTTCTCGTGTTTGATATTCAGAGCAATACCCACTGTCGATACAATTACTTGCAGATATTTGATGGGCCAGACATGTGTAAGTACGACCTTTTTTTTTTTTTTTTTTTTTTTTTTTAAATATCACGCCTATTTCTTTTTTCTATTCTGCACAAAACACTGCGGTTCACGAGTAATACCTCATCTTAGAAACATAGACAGATAGTAAAGGGCCGAACGTAATAAATATGGCAAAAAAAATGAGGACAATAGTCCGAATAATGTAAATAGTGTACATAATACCTCATCTCAGAAATATAGACAGATACTGAAAGGCCGAAACATTGTAATAAATATGGTGACAAAGATGAGGAAATTAGTCCGAATAATGTAAATAGTGTACATAATACCTCATCTCAGAAATATAGACAGAGACTGATTCCACGCTATTGTATAATAATTATAGCTACATGCAAGATTATGTATATAAATATTTGCGCGCACACACACACACGCGCGCGTGTGTGTATATTAATTCCTAGCCATTAATGTCAATAGTGTATAAAGAGACAAAAGGAAAACTTTAACCAACGCCTTTCGTCCTCTAACCTTTCCTGAATGAATTACTACTTTCCCAGGCCAACATACACGACTACAAATGTTGAAAAATTAAAAGAAAACTATTAAATGCATGTTTTTTGAAGATGTAGGCACACACATCCATCTTTGACCATAACAATCTCGTCACAATTTAAATAATATTCACTTAAAAAACTTAAAAAATTCTTTTTATTTATAAATAAAATGCAACATTGGTGAAATTGAGAGTCTTCCTGATGCAGTCACAACTTCGCTGTGCTGGTCATGTTGCAAGGAGGAGCGACGACAGAATACCTAAGGTCCTCATGTCTAGCCAGCTGGACAGTGGACAAAGGATTGTTGGACGGCCATGGCTCAGATATAAAGACAAGCTAAAGAGCAAGCTCTTAGCTGTCAATGTGCTTAATACTAAATTTGAGCTAGTTGCCCTGGATAGAAATAACTGGAGATATTTGTGCCAGAGTGGTATCAGAAATTTTAAAATCAGTCATATTGACCAGCTGAGAGACAAAAGACAACGATGAAAAGCGTCAACAAATGTTCCTGTTGCTATGTCCTGAGATCGTTGCTGTTGCACAATAGGTGGACTTGTATGCAGGTCACTAGTGGGACTGAAGTGCCACATAAAGGCTATATCATTAGATATTTTAGCCGTTTTTTACAAGATGGGACATAAAGGATAGTTGCATAAGCTCTCTAGCTATGGAATCGTTGGAAGAATTTTCTTCATAATAAAGTCCTTCCTAATGGATTAAGTTATTTGTTAACGGCCAGTCCCGCGGGGACCTAGCAATTAACGCAGGCCTCCTCGATTGGTCGCTTCTCGGAATGATTTACCTAAAAGTAGACTTTGATCATTTGTAAATATCTATGCTGATAGTACAACAGTATATGAGAACACCTTCAACACTCCGGATGATCAGAGATTGGCAGCTGATCTCTCCTCTGATCTAGCTTAAACAGCTCAGCGAGAGAGAAAAAAAACTGGCTGGTTACACTGAATGCCTCGAAAATCAAACAAGTTACATTCCATCATCGTCAATCAGATCCTGAATTATCACCAATCGGGATGAACGGCTCCCCCCACCCCCCAGGGAGTCGCTGTGTCTCGAGTGCCTATTGGGACCTAAACTCAACCCAAACCTCAAGGGGAACTCCTACATGCGATCCATCGCTAAAGATGCTGGGAAAAATGGTCGCTTCTCTGTAGCGCGCCAGTAAGGACCTGACTCTTCCTGCTATCCTCTATATTTTCAAGAGCCAGATCAGACCAAAAATGGACGAATACTGTCATATATGGGTAGGAAATGCCCAGTCTTCACATTTCAGGCCCGATAGAGATAAAAAAAAGCGTCTCCGCGTCCTTGAGGGTGATGAATTATCTACCTTACAAACCCTTTCCAACGGACGAAACATAGCAAGCCTCTTGCTGCCCTATCGCTATTTTCATGGAAAGTGTTCAGAAGAACTACATCTCTTATTTGCACCAATTCGAATCTTCACGGCTAACACCCGCCATGCTACGCCCATTGTAGCGAACTACCCTCATTCTCTTCGTATACCATTGGTGACATGTAAGTTCTACTCGAGCAGCCTCTTCCCGCGAACAGCTGCTCTGTGGAACTGGCTCCCAAGAGGGTGTTTTCCCGATCACTACAATCATAACCATTATCTTCCCTACATATCCGCATAAAGTGTGCCTTCTACTTTGTAACCCTCCCCCCCCTCGAGTGGCTCCTGGGACTTGTAGAGGGTGAACATCACTCTGCAAAAAGTGTGTTTGTATTGAATTGCGTTCCTGAGTTTCTAATTGGCCAAATATTTCTTTAACATGATATCGCATCAGGTGCTTCCGATTTAGATCCGGCTCACAGCTTTCTTTCAAACCTGATATTCCCCCCACATGTTGACCTCGACTCTCCAGGTTTACTTACACACCCAATATTGAGATTTCATTAATTCCACTTTGTTTACACAACTGCTCGTTAGAAACTGTGTCACTCAAACTTTCCGATCCCCCCCCCCTTGCGGGTGTGCATCACCCGAGAAATACAGTAGTGACCTTTACTCGGGGTTAAACCTGTTCATAGTTCGTCTTTTATGCTTTTCCTAAATAGATTGCATCTTCTTGCAATTTCATATAATATACTCAAATGAAGCAGGCAAAAAGGGTCAAAATCTCATTCCTTTTAATAGACAAACTTGAGTTAAGTTATCTTTATTCGAGCTTGTCATTTGTAAATTGAAAAGAAATCATTATAGATTATACTTAATAATCTTGACCCAACGTTGCATTTTAAGAGAAGTCTCCGAAAAGCTAGTCAATGAGTTGCAAGATCAGCAAAAGTAACAAATGAAATTCTACCATTTGCGAAAGTTTAACTTGAAAGTACTGGAATCCCTCATTTGGGCGGCTAATGTTTACATTAAAAGATTCGCATTAATCGAATATAATAACTTATATTAAATGATGTAATTTGTACCTCAAATCATTTCTAATTTGCTTACTTTTTAATTAAAATAAATATAATAAAAATGTTATGAATTAATGCATATTAATCTGATTTTTTAATGAAACACTTATTTATAGCTGTTTCCCGCATGGTATTCTGTTCTTCATATAATTGGCGCCACTGAGAAATTGCCCCTTCAGATTTTCCAGACATAATCTAAAAGTTTTATGTAGAATCTTTCCATTGTAAATGCATACGTCTTTTATATTTCGATATTTTTTTTAATAAATGTAAATTTCTGTATCTAATTAAATCGGGCATTTTTAAACAAACAAACAAAAAAAATCAAATTTCCTTTTAAGACCTTCAAAATAAATATGAAAATGAAAAAATATTCAAAAATTTTAATAGAGAAATGTTCAAATATATATTTTTATTATCGACTTCTATTATAAAATGTATCTTTTTATAACGGCTCGTTTTTTTAACACTACTGGAATTAATTAGATAATACTTAGCAAACAAAATATCCATTTTTAAATTTATAATTTTTTTTTTTTAATAGGTAACAAGAAATAAAAAAAAACAATTTTCAATTACTAGGGTTAAAATTAAAAATATTTTACTGCACTAATCAAATGTTATATAAAGATTTCGAGGGATTTCTTATTAGAGACTACATTTCTGCATTTATATCATTCACTACAGGAGATGATATTGTATATGATACATTTCACATGAGCTGCGCATATATATATATATATATATATATATATATATAAATTTTCAGAGTTAACCTGTAGTAAAAAGACAATAAGAAAACTAATAGTTGCACAAAAGAGACCTCACAAAAAACAACAGCTAATGCACTAGTCATACATAGAAATAAATGCAACCACAATTTTGATTTAAAAAAATGTTATTCATAAAAAAAGAAAATAATTCCCCCAGGAGAATCCTCGAGAGTGCCGCCATTGAATATTACCCAAATATTAATCTACGCCCAGGCTTTTCCCTATTTCACCTTTCTTAACAGAATTACTACTCTTCCAAACAAACGTACAGAACAGTATCAAGAAATCAAAAGAAAATGGTTGAATCCGTCAACACACCTATAAAAACAATATCTCCACACGTGACAGTAATTGACGTAAATTCAGTTAACAGTACGAAAATAGCGTTGCCTAAATTCTTCCAGTTGCTAAGGACATCTTGTTTTGTTATTACTAGTTATTTTGTTCAATTCATTCATTTCGAAATGTCCACGTCGGGCAAAACGCGTCGGCAACTATTACAGTTTACTTATTCCCTCTCTTTTATATATATATATATATATATATATATATATTGTGTGTGTCATCCACGGACAAACTATTTCACTGTATCACAGCTCATCAGTGTGGCTAGACATCCGATTGCTTCAAGCCGCGAGGGAAACACGGCCGATTTGACATCAGTCGGCGCCCGGCAGAATAGAAAGGCGAATTTTTGCGTATTCATTTTTTCATAAACACGCCAGTGACCAAGAGAACTCAATCCGTTGGGAGAGTCTTGCATTATACACGCATCCTTTTTGATGCGGCCTCGCTTTCAATAACCGTTACACATGACGTCACCGTAGACAATTTCAAACTTTCAGCTTTCCAAAGAATACAGGGATGTGGACAAAGGGATTCTGACTACCAGACAGGCACAACATTGGTTCTTGAAAGTGACCGAGACGGTTAAAATTCCCTGAAGAAAACTAACAACAAAAACAGGAACTTCGGAAAATTTATCCAGTTTTGGTCCCAGGACACCACATCTTATTCGAAAATTGGAAAAATACAATAAAAATTTAAAACAGACAGGCCTTGTCGATTGAATTTAATAAAACCTTTATTGAATGAGTACGAGTACTTGCTGCCTAAATAATATATATATATATATATATATATATATATAGATATATAAAATGTAAAAACCTTATTTGTATTGGCTTGAAAGAAACAAACCAATACCTAAAAAAAAAAAAAAAAAAAAAAAAAAAAAAAAAAAAAAAAAGAAAGAACTAGGGACATTTAATTTTGGCGAAAATAATCGACCACAATCCGAGCTCAGAGTCCAAAGAAAAAAAAAACCTCTGACACGAGTAAAATAAAAATAACTAAGCAAAGTGCTCAATACGCTAAGTAGAGCAAATCTATGAACCTAAAGAGTCAGACAAACTACCTAGTTTTTCACCTACGTACCGTGACGATCCGCGTAGGTGAAACCTAGGTTGGTTTGCCTGGCTCTTTACTTATATGTATGTATGTATGTATGTATGCTTGTGAGTTTGTAGACACGCTTGCACAAGGTCCTAGCACATTTTTTAGTGTTTATTCTTAATATTACATTTTAATAGGAGTCCATCCTGAGTGGGTAACTGAAGGGGGAAATTTGGCTTGACGAAGTGGACTTATACTAAGTTAAAAAAAACTTAATTCGCAGGTGATAATTAATGAATGCCGAATATCTCCTTATAAAGAAACAGCTAATATTACCATTACCATGCAATGAATATTGAAACATCTTTTAAAATTAAGCTCTAATATTCAATCTATTATATAATTTTAAATAAATTAATTATTTCTTTGCGGCCAGGTAGCAAATGATCCACGGTCCGGTAATAGTCGGCGACCCGATGGTTGGGGTCCTATGATCTACAGGTTCATTCGTTTGAATCTATTTTTAATCATTGGTTAACGCAACACAATCTTACCAACGTAAAACTATTCTAATCTACTTATTTATTTTGTTTTCCTTGCTTTGGTACAAGGTCATCTTAATAGAGCGCTAGAAATTGAATTCATAAAAACATTGATCTACGAGACTTGTTTGTTTACTATTTAGAATAGATTCTTTGTAAACTTTTTTTTTTTTTTGGCTTTCGTTAAATATTCTAAGTTGGCTTGAATTTCCATCGAAACGTATGACATTTGAGTGATAAAACATGAATAAATTTCTTGCTTTCACAGCATTTGACGCATGTCTGTTAAAGTTGAAGTCTGTCAAAAGTGATTATTGATTGCAATTATGTACTTAACCTGAACCGTAAAGGAGTATCTTGCAAAGAATCTTTACTTCCAATTATAAAATATCGTCAGAGTTTCAAACTGGAATGTCTTTGACGATTTATCAGCACGACGTTGATTTCCATTTCAAAAGAAAAAAAAAAAGTTCCATGCTGCTATTGCATTTGCATGCTTTCTTCATCCGTGCAGATGAAATGGAAATGTGACCTGCATTCCTTGATATTTAGAAAAGAATAAAAAAAAAAAAAAAAAAAAAAAAAAAGAACAGGTATTTACAAGGCTTTGTTGCCTAATTAATGTGTTTCCTTGCTGTACAATTCCCGTTTATCCTGGGTATGACGATAAACTCCATCCGGCAGCAAGGTGATTGCAGGTTTTTGAGCAGCGTAAAACCACCTCTTACTTGCTCTTGTCCCCAGGTCCACCCTGATTCAGTGTGGTAGCACCCATTAGGGTTCCAGATATTGGCAAATAATTAATCCCCAAACTGGAGTCAGACACTATGAAATTACAAAAATACATTTTCATAGTGAAAATATCAGCAATATATTTTTGAAAGAAACATAAAAAATTACTAGCAATACATTTTTAATAAAATTACTAATGCCCTCAAGAAAATTAAATTTCGACATTAAATGACCCATAAGTAGTTGATATGCCATTAAACAAACAAGCAAACAATTCCCTTTTTCTTGTAGACTATTATTACTAAACCGCGAAGTAGTTTTTTTTTTTTTTTTTTTAAAAAAAAAAACAAATCAGCTTCTTCAAATTTCATCGATTGGTTTGCGAAATTGAACAAAATTTGTAAAGCTTGACAAAAAATGTAGGTGATAACTTCAACAATACAAAATACTGAGAGGATTTGAACTCGCGTCAGTGGGTTGCAAAAAAAAAAAAAAAATCTGACTGAAACTTTACCATTAAAAAAAGTCCTGGTCGAAAAATTCACCAATGACAAGACTTCATACCAGTTATGACTATTTTCATGCCGGATTCTTGTCTTTTAATGTCGAATCCCAGTTCACGAATGTTTTATTTCAGCTGCTTACTGGTCAAGAAAATAAAAGTCCATTGCTTTCGATTATGTTCGACGTTGATGAATTTGGGACATTTTACTAGAAACACACTTTATATTGTTTTCAGTAATGCACTTTTTGTAAACAAAATTCAATAAACAATAAATGATATAATGTTGCAGAATTAGAGTTCTGGTTTTTATTCTGCGTTTTAATTCTATGCAAAATGCGGTCAACAATGAAATGGAAAATGCAAAGACGAAATTGAAAACGATAGTTTAACTTAAATTTCAATCTTAATTTATCTTTAACTGTCTTTCGGCTAGTTACTCTTTCATTGGGCGAAAATCTATTCGGTAGGTCCTTGAAATCTAAGATTTCCCCTCTTGAACCGTATAGCCATCTTCATGGCTTTTGGCAAACAATGATTTTTATTTGGATCGGAACTGTTGATATTGAGGACTCGTTTTTCTTCTAATTACCAGTTTACCAAATTTTCTTGTCTGTCTATATTTCCGAGATGAGGTATTGTAACTATTTACACTATTTACATCATTGTCCCCATCTTTATTACAATATCCATGACGTTTCGGCCGATGTACATCCCGGCCTTCTTCAGGACCAATCTATATTTCTGAGATGAGGTATTGTAACTATTTACAATGTTCGGAATATGTTCGCATTCTTATAGTCACATTCACGAAGTTTCGGCCATTTGTACGCTCCGGCCTTCTCCAGGTGATTGGAATGTCTAACCAAACACTTTGTTTTGTCCACCGGGTAATTGTTCTAGTTCCACGTGCAATGCCACTTCCGGATATCTCAGTTTCAGTTATTTGACTCAACTCTCCAAATTTTTTGTTCAAAACGTTTCCCTGTACAACAAAATATTTATAATGTTCTCCTTGAAATAACGTTTTTTTTTTGTTTTTTTGTAGCCTATCCACACAGCGAAAAGCATTGCGGGAATCAGGATCTGGGATTTTATTATTCCACTGCCCCCGAAATACTGATCAGATTTGTATCGACCAGCTCCTATTACAGCGGTGCGGGCTTTCACGTCCGATTTAGCTTCCACACCTCGTTCACTACAGACCACAGCAACCAATCAGGCTCTGATGATATTATTGAACCAATGGATGGTAAGTTGAAAAATCGGAGTTCTTGATTTATTTCTAATACCAAGTTCCTTCAGAACATAGGACACCATGACTCACCACATTCCTTTTTATATGTGAATTAATATGACTTATTCGGAAAGATAGTGAAGTGGTTTCCCATTGCCTTCTCTACAGATTCCTTTTCTTTATTATCTGGGAATTGCCATGACTTCTTGGGAAAGATAATGGAGTGCTTTCCCTTTGCTTTCTTCAGTTTGGAAAAGTAGTCCTTCTCTTAGACTGGGTACCACCCTAGACCTGAGAGCCTAGTTTACTCTTCTATTTAATCACTAGGGAGATATGGTTTCATGCTTTTATCAAGTGTATTATTGCAAGAGTAAACGCAGCTGACTATGCTGGAATTTAAACCCGTATCACTGAATCCATTTTCCGCTCTGGTAACTGTTATACATGCTGCAAATCCCTAAACTATTTTGCCTGGCGTGCGCGCAAAAGATTGTGAGCCTAATACGATGTGGAGAATCTATGGATTTAACCCTGGGCTTGAACACTGACCAAGGGCGTCAATGAGCCACATATCATCTTTATCTTATATTTCAAAGCCACCATTACGTGAAGGCATAAACGAAGTTTTAGAGAAAAGGGAAGCAAAAAGAATACTTATAATTAGAACCAAAAAGAGAGAATTGACATTCCTAGGGCACATAATGAGGAAAGAAGGCTAAAAGACTTTAATACTCAAATGGGCATATTGAAAGCAAGAAGGACAGAGGAAAGCATTGCATAACGTGCTTGTGTAAATGGTTGACAGAACAGGGATTAGAGATAGCAAAAAGACAATTTACTTAGAGCTACAACTAGCAGGAAGTTGTGGAGAGCTATGATCGCCCACCTCATGATAAAAGATTATCACTGACTTCATAAAAAAAAAACAATGACCATCACCCCCTAAAAAAACATCTCCCTTAACATCAGCGTGTCTTGCCGAAGAGCAGTTCGTACCCTTTTAGAATCGTAACCCTTTCAGCCCTAACCATCGCTTTACCGGTAGTAGAGAAAAATGACGTAATGCTCAGCCACCGGTTGAACGCTGGGTAAAAACTTGTAACTATTTTTATATCTACCGTGAAACTTTACATACCAATTATTTGCAAATTTTAACGCAGGGGCTCAGGCAGAAAGATTAAAATTTATCAGTAACGCAGGGCTCAAATGTTTAACAGGTTCCCCGATATTGTGGTATTATGACAGACTTAAAGTATTCATGACAATTATTTATACGAGTGTCACCTACTGTAGTGCAGTGGCTAGCGAGCTTATTTCACAGACCATTATTATTGTAGCGAGTTTCATTCTCAATAGGTGTCCTTTATTTTAAGTTTTTGGAAATGCTTCTTGTTCGGTAAGTAAAAGCAGAGAAGGATTTGTAAAAAAAAAAAAAAAAAATCATCTGGTAATCGATAAATATTTTTTCCTTGGAATCAAACATGTCACGCATCATTAAACGACATAAGGTGTGGATTGGTGGAGTTTACGGTAAATCAACAACTGTCGGGTCATTTAATTTCAAAATCTGTGTTCTTTTTAATTGTATACTCGAGTCCATTAAGCGGACTTTGGTCGGCTAATGGACTCAAGAACGCAAGACTCGTGAACTCATAACAGCTCAATTATTCACCTGGAAGGGGGTTCCCTTTTGGGAAGTGGTTCTTATCCTTCATCAGGGAAGGCAGTCAGCTGACAGGACAGCATCAATAACGTATCGAAAGGGATTTTCCCACCGAGGTATGAAGCCATTAGTATTCCATAAAGAGAGGTAAGACAATTAATTTTTTTTTTTTTTTACCTTTTATATGGATGCGAACAATATCTTCACAGATGATGAGATTTGGTTAGTTGATCTTGTTTAGCCGCATATCAACACCTCTATGGGTTATTGGGTTATTTAATGCCGAAATTTACATATTTTGAACATCATTGTATGCCTTCAACTAAAGATAAAATGTATTGTTGGTAATTTATTTTATATATAAATGGATGTTGCTGATACTTTTATATTTGTATAGTGTTTTCTTTTTGTTGTGTGTGGGTTTCTATTTGCGTATAGCTGGGGCCCTAACAGGTGCTACCACCACAGGTCAGGATGGAACTAAGAACAACAGTAATTAAGAGGTGGTACCATGCTCCTCAGAACCTCTAATTTCCCAATCAGATGCCTTACTGCCGGATGTAAGTTATCGTCATGCCGAGAACAAACACACAAAGGTAAAAATGGAGACAACAGTAATGTTATTATTCAGAAAGATTACGACGCACGAGAGTTATCCCCCTTGACTTGTCACTCTTCCAGATAAAAACAAACACCAACTTGGTCATCAAGGAATATATATATATATATATATATATATTAGTTTATGCAAAACTAGGCAATCCGTATGGGTAGATCCAAGGAGGATGATATCCGGAGAGCTCAATGTAAATTCAGATATAATATGTATATTATGTTTGAATAAAAACACTTTAAAGTGGTCTGTTTTTATTCAAACAAATATATATATATACCTTTAAATTTCTTGGGGAAAATACGGCCGTCATATATCGTTGAGGTTTCTATAACAAGCCAGATTTTTTTTTTAATGAGTAGGTTGTTAGCCTACTTCAACTCCCAACCTGGAGGATCATGATTTGAATTCAAAGTTGTCCTAGATCAGTTGCCACCCAAGGCTATAGAACCCGGTCTCTCCCGCTATTTACCTATAGCTGGGGGAGAAAAGGCGGATTTGTACCTTTGCCAAAGATATAAGCACGTAAGTGAATGTAATGAATTCGAACTCGGCTCCCCGATTCCTCGATCCGAGCCATGTGCATTTTGCGTTGGCCTTTTAATAGATGGTCCTTGCCTATATGACAAGGGATATTCATAATTTTCACGGCTAATGATTGTCATCAGTTCCATGTTCAAATTTGCCTGTGTTTTTCCTATCTAAATGTCCATACATTACAAGGCCTAATAGAGGTTTACTCAATGAGGTTGCTGTATGGACGTACGAAGGAGAAAAGTGAGGTACTGATTATGACGATACACACGAGACATGATACTTGGCTCTAGATTTGAACGAGTGGAGTTATGTTTGAAGAAGCATCCCCTATTGTGAGTTTATTTCAGAAAGTAGCGAATCTTGGGAAGAAGTTGTCCAAATTAAACTTCTTACCAATAGAATACGCTTTGTGAATATGGCATAGGACAGAGGTGGAGAGAGAGAGAGAGAAAGCATCGGACAGAGGTGGAGAGAGAGAGAGAAAGCATCGGACAGAGGTGGAGAGAGAGAGAGAAAGCATCGGACAGAGGTGGAGAGAGAGAGAGAAAGCATCGGACAGAGGTGGAGAGAGAGAGAGAGAGAAAGCATCGGACAGAGGTGCAGAGAGAGAGAGAGAGAAAGCATCGGACAGAGGTGCAGAGAGAGAGAGAGAGAAAGCATCGGACAGAGGTGCAGAGAGAGAGAAAGCAAAGGACAGGATATTACAATAGAACTTACGCTTACATCTAGCTATTTTAACATTCAAAGTTTAAGACCTATTAGCCAATCTAATAGTACGCTTATATTCATATTTATTGAAGTATCAGATGGAAAAAAACTCATTAGAACCATTGACATGAAAATATTTATAGAAAGAAAGAAGTCATAGCGGTGGGAATGTGACTGAACGTCGACATGCCAGATAAGAACACAGAAAATTACAAATCCTTCTTTGGATTTTGTCGTCAATCTCGAGATATATAGAAGGGACAATAGACGAGATATGGCAGCAATATTCAATGCAAGATGGATTGTGGCGAAAGAAATTGGAGCACGACATAGCAAACCAGCTTTCCTAGCAGGAGATCTAGCAATTGATTCAATATAATCCCCCTCCACTTGATGTCATTGGAAAACGTGAAACCAAGAAAGCGCAATTAATTTCTCTTCAGGACGTTAGCATCAGCCATGCAAAAATGGTTCCTTGTTATGATTAAAGGATAGTAGTTTCGTTTTGGAGGCGTTAAAATGTACAAGCCATTTCTTGCCCCACTTAACAACTGACTATGTTGTTTTTGGGAACAGCTGCCAGTTTAACTTTGTCGGTTTTATCGGACTTACTATTAAGGCGGAAGTAAATAGTTACATAAGTACCGAATTGGACATTGAATATATAGTATAAAAACATCTTTGTCATAACCTGTAGGCCTCATTTATTCACGAAATATGGCAGAAAGAGAGTCACATCTGTGGTTGGGTTTGTCAGAACCGCGGAGGTCGCATATTTCTGTGGTAAAGCAAGAAATCTAATCTTTTGCACAGAGATCAGATGTTCTTGTTTTGCCGTACGAGGCTTGGTTGGGTTTACATGACAGCTTTTGTCGTCCTATTTAACACCGAATAGTTTGTGTGAGGCTCACAGTGTTGATGATAAAACCTGGCATTCATAACGAGAGATATCTGACTTGCTTATTTACACGCCAAGGACATAACGGCTGAAACGTTGTGATAACGACAAACATGGAAAATCGTCCGCGTGAAAATAATGTACATAAAGCATGATAGCTCCTCATTCCATAAATTCAAACAGAAATCCCAATTTTATGTCTGACAAGCAACATATAATAATGGTGAGAGATGCCTATGAATTAGACGGGCGGTATTTCATAATCAGACAACTTCCACTGCCAACGGACACCTATGAGTTAGGTGGTATTTCGTAATCAGACAACAGACACCTATGAGTTAGGTGGTATTTCGTAATCAGACAACAGACACCTATGAGTTAGGTGGTATTTCGTAATCAGACAACAGACACCTATGAGTTAGGTGGTATTTCGTAATCAGACAACAGACACCTATGAGTTAGGTGGTATTTCGTAATCAGACAACAGACACCTATGAGTTAGGTGGTATTTCGTAATCAGACAACAGACACCTATGAGTTAGGTGGTATTTCGTAATCAGACAACAGACACCTATGAGTTAGGTGGTATTTCGTAATCAGACAACAGACACCTATGAGTTAGGTGGTATTTCGTAATCAGACAACAGACACCTATGAGTTAGGTGGTATTTCGTAATCAGACAACAGACACCTATGAGTTAGGTGGTATTTCGTAATCAGACAACAGACACCTATGAGTTAGGTGGTATTTCGTAATCAGACAACAGACACCTATGAGTTAGGTGGTATTTCGTAATCAGACAACAGACACCTATGAGTTAGGTGGTATTTCGTAATCAGACAACAGACACCTATGAGTTAGGTGGTATTTCGTAATCAGACAACAGACACCTATGAGTTAGGTGGTATTTCGTAATCAGACAACAGACACCTATGAGTTAGGTGGTATTTCGTAATCAGACAACAGACACCTATGAGTTAGGTGGTATTTCGTAATCAGACAACAGACACCTATGAGTTAGGTGGTATTTCGTAATCAGACAACAGACACCTATGAGTTAGGTGGTATTTCGTAATCAGACAACAGACACCTATGAGTTAGGTGGTATTTCGTAATCAGACAACAGACACCTATGAGTTAGGTGGTATTTCGTAATCAGACAACAGACACCTATGAGTTAGGTGGTATTTCGTAATCAGACAACATTCACTGCCAACCGACACCTATGAAATAATATGCAATAGACAATATTTCAATTATCAAATATTTTGGAAGAGTTTGGTAAACTGAAATATCCTAGGTTTAAAGGCCCTAAATAAGACTTTTTGTCGAGACGAGGACTTTTCAGAACCCCCTACATATAATACTAAATCATTTATGGCTAAAGCGACTAAATCCTTTATTGCTTAGGACAAAATTGAATCTCAGTGAATTTTGTAACAGAAAACCCTTTTCAAATTGATTTGATTATCAATAACAAGTTTAATAAATCCCTTTTTATTATTGTTTTTTTTCTCTCTTTTTTCCCCAGAATGCAGGCACATCATCGACACAAAAGGTGTGAAATTGGAATCTCCGGGCTTCCCAGAATCCTACCCGTCAAACCATCAATGTGTGTATATCATCCGCTCTCCCCCGGAAGAAACGGTGACACTGACCTTTCACAAATTCAAATTAGAGAAAGGGGAAAACTGCCAGTACGATTATGTTAAGATCAAAGATGGTGAAAGTGCAGGTAAGTGCAACAATTGCCGATTATTTGAAACGTTATTCTAAACTTTTAGAATTCTTCTCGCGTAGAAATTTGTTAATTTCACTCCGGTGATGGCGTCCGTTTTAAATAAAGGAAAATTGGAAAGCTTTACACTTAAATTTTTCTTAAACTGTGCAAAATTTCAGAGAATTTTTTTTAAGAAGGGATGAACAGAATTGAAATAAAACTGTTATTGTAAGTGTCGGATTTCCTTTGACACAATAACATCACACCCCATTCACTATGTGTAGTGACACTCAAATTGAGACAGTTAAAAGTAGGAAAACACATTTTGAAGTGGCTGATTCAATCACTTGAAGACTATTAAATAAAATGTCGACAAATCCAAAAATAAAATAAAAACTTATGAGGGGTTGTCCTGACGCATACGAGAGATAGAGAAAAAGTCTGGGAGGAAGTAGATGTATGTATGTATCCAAATATATTAACCGCCGCTTGGCCATGTGTTGAAGGAATGTATGTTTGTAGCGAGGACGATTTAGCCATATAAGTCATCATACAAATGTATTTAATCGGAGACATCGGAGAAGGGATAAAATTAATTTATTGACTGGTTTGGGTTGATTTTTCATCTGTTTATATACACATATATAGATACGGATTGAAAAGGCTACTGGTTTCTCATTGGTTCGCGGCCTTATATAATGGTTGTGAAAGCTCTCTGATTGGTTGGTCGAACTACTTTTTAGAGATGATCAAATTTTGGTCTCCTTGTTATTATTCATTTACTTTTCTTCTTACACCCTGGTTGTGAAAGCGTTCTGATTGGTTGGTTGAACTATGAACTTATTTGCCTTGCGATTTTTATTACCCGTCTATTTTTGCAAGTGATGAAATTATGGTTTTCTTGTTACATATTTTTATTTATTTCTCTATTATCACAAGAGTATAAAGAGAAATTAATTTCAGGGATGACGAGTCATTCTTTACATTAAAACTAATATCCTCACCTTTGCTCTACTTATAATAACGTTTTGAGTTTGTAATCTACGATCTTCCTTAAGAGTCTGTTGACCCGGATAACCACCAGGAAATTTCTTCTATTTAATCTACGTGTATAGATTGCCCTGTCAATATCGTCTTTGACTTTTCTAGTACTGCTTAGCTTTTACTTAACTTGTTTACCCTAAGTCTGCCAGGCCTAGGAAATGAATTTACAATTTATATGCTAACAAATTCACGAACCAATGCTTTAATTAAAGTAGTACAAACGCGATTTAAACAAGAGTAGCCATAACTGAACAGCACTAAAAAACAGCAAGCTATCCTTAGACATGAACAGCGAAATCTCCTGTTATAGATTAAATAAAAGGTTCAGTTCGGAATTAACTGAAGGTTACTCGGATCTACAGGCACCTGAAAACGACCGGAGATCATAACGGTCAAAACTTTGTTGTTGGGACATTAGTCTCAACAACAAATGTAGATAATACCATGATGAAATTTAGAGTTGAAAAGAAATAATTAGCCAAATAAACAATGTCTAATTGTTTTGGCTCGATGCACGTCCAACCTAAACTGATGGAGAACAAATTTTAAATAAACGGTGATGAAGATTTAAATGCTTACCAAGCATCATTTTGTAATATTTCGATAGCCGCCTGTTTTGTAAATGTTCTTATCTCGCAAGCAACTGTTAGTGAATTCGTTTTACACTGGGCTTTCCAATTTGGATTTGAAGTCGATTCAACGTATTTCCGAAATAACTCGAAATTTTCATTTTGCTGTAAGCTAGGCAAAGTATTAACAGGAAAATTTCGATAGAAACAAAAGAAAAAAAAATACTGAACTATTACTTAATATCAGCCGCCGTATATGGCAGTGAATGCTGTGCCATCTCACAGATAAAGAGACTTAAAGCAACAGAAATGTGGTTCTACAGAAAAATGATGAAAATGCCATGGAACGAACATGTGAACAACGAAGTTTTCGAGAAAGTGGCAACAAAAAGGATACTTATACTTAATATCGGGAAGAGACAGTTAAGATTTCGAGGGTACATAATGAGGAAAGAAGGCTTGGAAAATTTGATACTCACAGGAGATATTGAAGGGACAGAGGAAAAATAACACAAACTGCCTAACGAGATTGTGTAAATGAATGGCAGAACGGGGATTAGTAGAGATAGTCAAAAGGTAAATTTTACTGAGAAGCTACAAAGAACAGGACATTGTGGAGAGTCATCACCAACGTCCAGAAGTGGCATGGGAAATAGATGTTCAATTTTGATATATTTTGATGTAAAAATGTTTTAATATATTTCCTGGCATTTTACAGCCGCTGATGTTTTGGATAAATTGTGTGGTGTTCAAGACAACAAGACGTACAAGTCTAGTGGGAGGTCACTTCGGCTGGATTTTGTCACTGATGTTGGTGTCAGTTTCATGGGATTCAGTGCCACTTATACTTTCTCAAGTAAGTAAATTCAAAATTTCAATTATATTTTATAAAATAAAAGGAACTGTAGAATCGACGTGGAAGAAAACCCCATATATATATATATATATATAAAAAAAGGTAATACTTGTTTTGAAAAACCTCGGTTGGCTCAACTTGTAATACAGTGTAACCCGGATATAAGAGAGTTGTCGGGACCGGAGAATAAGTCTCTTATATCCGGGTTTGGTCTATTTTGTTTACATTAACACAGGCTCTAATTTGGGACCAGAGAAAATCTCTTATATCAGGGTTTCACTGTAATTTGTATAACAAATTGATGTCCGGGGAAAAATTGGAAATAAAAAAGAAAGTACCAATTGTTATCTTGTCTTCTTAACTGCGGTTCTTTTATTGTCCTTTCGCCTTAATGTTTTCCTTATATTCTCTCACACCCACTTACGTCTTCGTGGCATTATTGTTTAGCTTGGGTTGAAATGATAAAACAAAAGAAACGAATTATACATTAACTTTTTTTCATTTCTTCCTGCAGATTGTCCTTTACGGTGTTACAACGGTGGGACCTGCCATAATAATACGTAAGTTTCTGTCTTAATAAAAAAAAAAAAAAATCATAATACACAGTTTTGTAGTTTCTTTTTTCAGATAGTATTTTATTACACACACACACGGCTTATAACCATATCACATTGAAACACCTTTTCTCGCACGATGACCGAAGTTAAACAATGCCGAGCTTAGTCAGTAACTAGATGAGTGACCGCTTTGTAAGTTTGTATGTGCGCGTGGTGTTTGGGATAACGGCTCGAAATTGGAAGTTGGAGAGCCGAGTTCCAATTCCCGTTGGTTTGGTTATATTGACGCAAATACCCTTGGATAAGGTATGAATCCACCTCTTCTCCCCCAGCTATGGATTAATTGGTAAGACTTGTAAAGTCATTATCATTTCCGGCTTTATCCGCTAAAGGTTGATAAGCCATAAAAAACATCAGCCAATCAATCACGCACTCAAATTTTGCATTGTTTTAACGTCCAATACTGTAAAAAAAAAAATTATAAAACATTGATATTGAAGAATACTTGTGTTTCGTAATTTTAAATTTCAGAAATGGCTTAAAAATTATACACAAAATCTTAGGTTAGGCAGAAAGTTGTTATTTAAAATTTGGAAAATAAAGAAAAAGTTTTGAGTGAAATGGAAATTCTTTTGCAATGTTTTTAGTTTAATTAAAAGGTTTCTACGTATATATGTGAATAAGAGAATGGATTTGCATACATAGTCCGGTAAAATCTCAGCTGTCTCCTTGGCATAAGCTTGTTGATAAAAGTGAGTAGACAATTGGCAACGGTAGCAAAGCGGATCCTTTTGAAGCAAGTGTGTCTCTTGAATTTTGGGTCGCCATATTTGCTTCTATTCGGTTGGTCAGGAAGTCCTGACTCACATAGGAAGCAGAAAGAAAAACAAAATTTTATGGAGCAACACCAACATTTAATCTTCAAAATAAAGCCCATCATTCTTGAAATGTGTAGGGTACATAAGAAGAAAAGAGGGCTTGGGAAATTTGATACTCACAGGATAGATTGAAAGGAAGAGGGATGGAGGAAAACCACGTATAACCTAGCTAGTGAGCATAAGTGAATGGCGGAAAAAAAAAATTAGATATTACAAAAAGACAAAATTTATTAAGAGTTACAAAGGACAGGAAATTGTGGAGAGCCATGATCGCCAACGTCCTAAAGGGACACGGAACATAGACGAAGAAATCGGATCATTGATTAAGAATCATAGCTATAGTAAACAGGAGTGGTGTTCTTGCTAAGCAAAATAAAACTGTGAGGAAACAAACACGAAGCCATAAAGATTTCGGTCATTGAGTGAGGAGTGGCTTTACAATAATATTTGCTAATATACCGTCCTGGGTAAGGTGATAAACTACATTCAACAACAAGGCCTCTGAGCAGGAGGATTTGAGGAGCGTGGAACCACTTCTTAATTGCTGGTGTTCCCAGGTCCATCGTGACCTGGGGTGGTAGCACCTGTTAGGGTCTCAGCTATAAGCAAATAGTTAACCCCCAATTTGCGGCCAGAACACTATGAAGGTGTAAAAATAGGTTTTAATACCAGCAACACATTTTTGCAGAAGATTATTACCAGCAATGAATTTTGGAAGAGAAAATGCTCTTGTCGGCATTAAATAATCCACTGAGGTTGATTTGCAGTAAAAGAAATCAAAGCAATTTGCTAATATAATTATTTTGCAGTGACGTCAACGGTCTTATCATTCAGTTGTTTACTGAAATAATCTAGTGCTTAAATTACCAATGATGAAGCTGCGCTTGGAGACAGATCAAGAATTTTATTTTAAATTATAGCATAGAAATGCCAAATAGGACGTTTAAAATGAACCCTTAACTGTAAAAAAAAAAAAAAAAAAAAAAAAAAAAGATATTTTTAGTCAAAATATTAAAATTGCTGTTAACAAAAAATCGAATGTTCTAATATTTGTGTGCAATTTGCTTTTTTACAGATGCAAATGTTCATACGGTTATCAGGGCCCCCAGTGTCAATACCACAAGAGCTGCAAAGATAAACCCTGCGAAAATAATGCCACATGTTCGGAGAGGAGAATTGGTTATCATTGTCACTGCACAGCTCAATACACCGGATACAATTGTGAAAGGGTAAGTGTAACAAGAATTCCTAAAAATAAGATATTTTACATTCTTTACATTGTTCAGGTGTCCTCATCTTTTTTGTTGTATTCGCGACGTTTCACTATCCGTCCTTCTTCAGGTGATATAGGCTGGAATTTTGAAACGAAAAAATGGTTCGGTTCGAAATTCCAACATATATCACCTGAAGAAGGCCAATGCGTACAACGATCGAAACGTCGGGAATATAACAACGGAGATGAGGACAAGTCCAAACAATGTAACTAGTATAAATAGTTACAATACCTCATCTCACAAATATAGAAAGATATTTTAATATTTGTCGAGATTACATGGCGTATTTATGTAGTTTAGTAATATTTTATTTTTATAATACAGAAAAAAAACTATAGTTCATATATTTTCGATTTGACTACACACCTAGATTACTTTCATTATCTAAGACAGCAAAAGTCAATATTACTTGTAAAAAATAAAACTAATTTTAGACTACATTCTGAAATAAAAAAACGTGTATAACGCGTATAGACTTTTCCTTTCATTATGACAGATTAAAAAATTAAGAAATTATTATCGGTTTCTACTATAATTACTATCTATAACATATTAGAGCTCACTGTCACATATTTGAGATGGTGAACGTTAATGCTAATGAGGTGTTTAGACAGAGAGAGAGGAAATATCTTAGTTTTCTCTACTCTCCAAGGCCCACTTTAGGCATTAGTATACCCGTGATATTTTAGTACCTTAACACGACAGAAGGAAGGAATAGAATTTCGTCTGTTTTTAATGTGTGATGGGAATTTTTATCGTTTTTCTGATTTTTTTTTTCACTTTACTATGTGCATTTATTTCATTTCCTACTATTTTTCTGTCTTAAATTTTCTCTTAATACTTACCTCAGAACGTGTGCCTATATATATCTGTGTGTGTGTGTGTGTGTGTGTGTGTATTTATGCGCATGCATGCACGCCCAAATAATTTACTTACACATTAATTTATTGTTAATTCTCGAGGTCCTTACATTTAACGGAAGTTTTTCCAGCGTGGTAAACTGAGCGTTTAACACTAGAACACTGACCATCAATTAAATTTATACCCCTACTAACCATGGGTATATCATACCTGATTTTGAAAATATCAAAAAAATATTAAATATAAATCTTTATTTAAAATATTTTACATGCAGGCACTTCAAACTTTGTACTTCGAGTTAATATTAATAGGAACTGAAAATATATTATTTCGGTAAGAAAATCAGGTACTGTAAATTGTAATTAAAAATAGGAAAATACTATATACCTATGGTTAGTGTTCCAAGATTAAGTGTCCGCTTTCCTAAAAAGTGGATATTGGGACTAAGTTTACAGCCGTTTCACACTCCGGGTCCTCACTCCCTCCCTCCGATCCATAATGCTTCTCCTTTATAAGCCTGATTTATTTGCTGAATAGATAACTTGCCTATTGCATGTCCCCGCCCTTGTAAACATTGAACCAATTCAAATGGGAGTAGGAGATGCACATATAATCCCCGTTACACTCCTCCAACACATTCTTCCAGTGGGTCTTTTAGTCCTCATAGACATGAGCGAGCTTGTCTTGGTACCTTTCTGACCCAAGGAATTCTATTGTATTGGCTTCCGGGCAGACGCGACATGTCCACGCAGATCACACATGTATCATCTTTCCTGGGTTGATTGTCCCTTCAGGTGCTGGAATTAAAGGTTTGCTTGGTTTTGGCGTTATCCGTTTGATAGAGAACCAAACCTTCGAGTAACTCCGAAGGGGGCTATTCTATCAGGTGTATAATGTCGGGGCTATTGTACTGCCATTTTGTCATGGGTTTCTGGACCGTGCAATAGTCTCCGGTGGTGAATCTCAATAACATAATATAAAGTATTTCTACGGCAGCATTTCTGGAATATTCTGTCCAGGTTATTTATACATGCAACTCCTGTGGGTGTGTCTCGTTACCTACTAGTTTTCCACTAACCAATACACACATGAAACCAATGAAATTTTAAAATATCAAACCAGAAACCGATATCAATGCTTCAAACACCCCACAGTCCCAGTATGCTAACCTCTTATAGCAAAACATGACCACCTAAGTCGTCACGACCACGGACTTGGGGCCTACATCAAGGACGAGTCTCCCTGTAGCAAAGACGAAAAAAAAATAAAATAAAATAAAAAAAAATTGTAAAGAAAAAAAAAAAAATGTAAAGAAAAAAAAACAAAATGGGGACCCTGATCTCCCGTATATGTTCTTGCGCGTGGCCCTTATCCATTGTTTCGCATTCATCTTTGCTCTCTATCACCCTCAAAACGAAGGGACGGTAATCTCCGACGGGATATCTCAGAAAATGGATAATATCCGCGTTCAATTTCCTTCGGTCAGCTTTCATATCTGCGGTGACTTCAATATCCACTATAAAGAACGGTTAGTCCATTCAAACAAAACCGATGAAGAAGGCAGATATTGCAGAGACTTCTCCATCGCCTATGAACTAGCTCAGTTCCTCGGAGAACCTACCCGGGTCCTGGACACGGTGGGACATCAGGTGAAACTCCTAAACCCTCTTTCTAATCTTCTGCCCTGATAAATGCTTAGCAGATGTTTTATTCACTTTGCAGATCAGACCATTTCCTAATCAGTGTCTAGATTCATGTCAAACCTAAAGTTTCCGTGTCCGGGGTATGACAATAAACTACGTCCAACAGCAAGGAGGTTTTGCGGGGCGTGGAACCACCTCTTAGTTGCTGGTGTTCCCAGGTCCACCTTGACCCTAGGAAGTAGCACCTGTTTGGGTGTTAACTATTTGCCCATAGCTGAGACCCTAACGTGTGTAGAAATAGGTTTTATTGTGAGTGAGTGAGTGAGATAATATTATCAGCAATAAAAATGTTGTCGGCATTAAATAACCCATTGAGGTTGATATACCGTAAAACAAACCAAACCTAAAGCTTCCCCTGATGTACCATTCCATAGAAGGATTTTTGCTATAGGAAATTAGATTGGGACAGCTTTCGTTCCTACTGATGGAAGCTCCTCTCAAACTTCTTCAAGCAGGTTGCCTTCAAAAATTCCAGCAAAAAAATTCCAGCAAAAAAACAAAAAGGCCTGGTTCACCCACTGAATACACTGCAGCCATAACTGCATTCAGAAATGCTTACAATCACTGCAAAAAAATTCTAGAATACGCCAAATGCAGCTACGCACGAACAGTCCAGACCAACTTCGAAAAGAAACAAATTGAATCCCGTGAATAATCAACCAAACCATGAACAAAGGCAAAGTGGATGTGCCCACAATTATAAATAGCCTCGAGGTTATGTCTTCCTCGATGGACAAGGCTAACCTCTTCGTCTCGATATTTGCCTCTGACTCAATGTTAGATAACAAATATCATTCCCCTCCCCAACTTCCTACAGAGCGCAATCTCAGTAATATTACCATCATAGTACGAGGAATATCCAGACTTATTAAAAGGTAAGAAAACTACTGGCCCAAAATTACGGTGGTTGTTCTTAAAAAATATCAACCCGGAATTATCCCCAATTCTAGCGAATTTATTCAATCGCTGCTTGAAGAAAAAATCCTTCCTAACCCTGTGGAAGATGTCAAGCGTATGCCCGGTTTTCAAGATCGCGAACGTGTGACCTTCCCCCTCACAGTACAGAACTCTCAGTCTCCTCAGTGAGCTTTTTGAGGAAATAATCAATAAGAAGTCGTCGAACACCTAAAAAAGAACAAGCTCTTCAGCGATGAGCAGTATGGGTTTCGTTCGGCCCGATCCACTGCTGATGTCCTACCATCACTCACAGAATCAGTGAGGCTCTTGACGACAAACACACCTAGAGGACACCATAGCGTTAGATATCTCAGAGAGTTTCGACAATATGTGGCACAAAGGCTTACTATACAAGCTCTCCATTACAATCTTAACCTATTCAAGGCTAGATTTAACCGTTATCTTCCACTCCTATACACACAAACGTAACCCTCTACCTCGAGTAGACCCAGGATCTTGTAAAGGGGTGAATGTTACTGTAAACAACAAAAAAACACACACATGAAATCAATACGAAAAACAAGTTATACATTAAAAAAAGTTATATATAATATTGACATACACAAGTAAGAATCAAAGAAAATGGCAAAACACACACATGTGTGTGAGTTAGTGAGTGAGTGAGAGAGTATTAAAAAAGACATTAAGAATTATACGAAGAGGACGAATAAAAAGGTTTTACTTGTAATTTCCCCAGGAGGGACAACGTAGAGTCCTGGTATTATTGTCTTGTTCCTATTCAAGATGCCAGCGAATTGCGCCGGCCACAGTTAACCATAATTGGTTACTGTATCCATCTTCGTCGGGTGCTAAGCAGGCCCTGACTATCCTTACCAACTGGCTATCACTTGATCTTCAAGAACCTCTTAAGACATCAGCCACTTATTTCTGTCAAAAAAGAGGCAATCACCTTCTACATCCCTGCAAAGGTTTCAGCTTAAGTAAAATTAACTTTAAATTGTTTTTTCTTGCCTCTAACTAATCAGTGTTAATTTCGAAGTGGTTTTGATGGAAATGGCTCGTTATTTGACGGATTTACTTTAGCGATTATCAAATAATACAGGCCCGAGAATTAACTCTTACTCCCTCATTTTTCTTCTCCTTGCATAAAACTACAAACTTTGCATCATA
The DNA here is from genome assembly GCA_963932145.1 of Acanthosepion lycidas. Taxonomy (NCBI): domain Eukaryota; kingdom Metazoa; phylum Mollusca; class Cephalopoda; order Sepiida; family Sepiidae; genus Acanthosepion; species Acanthosepion lycidas. The sequence goes on along the minus strand of OZ010587.1, from coordinate 108,585,985 downwards.
GTGAGTGAAGAACCATTTTTTTTTTTTCTTTCCAGAAAAAATATGAAGTAAAGCTGACCGGCAGTGAACGTGTTCAACGAAGGGACAACGTGGAATTTAAATGTTTCTTGAATGGGAAAGCAGCAAGAAATGCCAAATGGTAAGAAAAAAAAATGATATGTATAATACGACCCCGTAAGAATGAATACTTTTATCAGATTTCTCAAATGAATAGAGGCGCTTACAGCCAGGCACCGGCCCTCTTACGATCACCCAAGTTAAGCAACTGGTTAGTACCTTGATGAGTGACTACTTGGAAATACCAGGTGTAGTAAACTTAGGTGGGTGGGTGTTGTAATGGATAACGGCTCAGAATTTGGAGATGGTAGAGCAGAGTTTCAATTCCAGTTGGGTTCGTTATATTCAATTACGCGTAAATACCTTTAGGAATTGTATGACTACGTCTTCACCCGCAAACTATTGGTTACTTAGTAGGACTTGTATCAGTAAATCATTATTATCTCTAAAATATTCTTAAAATCGAAAAATATTTATTGGCTTTAAATAACCGACAAAGGGTTGATAAGCCCTTAAAAAAAAAAAAAAAAAAAAAAAAATTGAAAGAAAGATTATTTTAATATGAAGATAGATTCATTAAACAGAAAACGAAATTTCAATAATGCAGTTTGTGTTGTTGGTCAGAAGAATATGCCTGATGGAATAAATCCACCATGCCAGTTACTCTCTAATATCATCTGTGGAAAATAAGCGATAGGTAGAGAAAGCTTTAATTCATCAAGAAAAAATTACAAAAAACGCGATTTAAAAAAATTGTCTCAATTTCTGGGATGAGGAGATATCATTATTTACATAACAGCTCAAAAGTTTGAGGCAACCCCTAGAATTTTTTTAAATTGGCCCCAAATGTAATTGTTTTGTATTTTACATAAGAGAAAATTATTATACATTAGCAGGCTTCGCAAAGAAAGATATATTCATTACTTGTAATCTTTGAAACAAAATTTTTAAATGAACATTTCATTCAGAAATTGGCTTAAGGAAAGTTTTACAAATATTGAAGGCCAAGTAAAATGCAAATTTCAAACTTTTCTGCAGTATGTAAGACGATATTCTTAAACAGAACTATTTTTTATATGAAAATCAAAATCATCCAAAAAAAAAAAAAAAAAAAAAAAAAATAGCAATGAATGAACAGTTAATGAAAAACTTTTAAAAATCAATATGCAAATTAGTTAAATCTGAAGAGTGATAGTACCTAGAAGATAATATATAATGCAAATATTGAGCTTTTAGTGTGAAAATTACCCTCTCGAGTAGTTTGTAACGCCCTATTGGGCAGAGTGCTCTCAGGAGGCGGCTCCGTTGAAACTGAGGAAAATTATACTGAGAGGTTACCAGCCCAGAGGAACAGCTGCCCGATGCCGCGCCCTCTCATTGCACTAGAGAAAGGGATCGGTGCTCGGATATAGGCCAGCGCAACCGACGGTTGTGCGGGCTGCGGGCAATTTTTGTCCCTAGCCCTGATGTACGCGCTCGGGATCCCCACATTAAACCGACCTCGTGTCACAACGCGACTTCGTGTGAGGAGCTGGGTCGAGTAAATATCAATATAAAGTAGAGCTTGGGCTTTTTAATCTCAGAATTCGTGGGAGAATTGAGCTCCAATTTCGCAGTTATTCATATAGATTCCATAATATAGGTTTTACTTAATTAGCTATTATGTTTCTCTAACGCTTCAAATGTTGAATGTATAACTAATTCTAATTTCCATCTTTACGCTATATTAATTTTATCTTATAAATTGTCTCTTGTTCTGTCATTCATTAAATAAAAATAATTGTTTTTATGGCAAAAAAGGATTTACGTACATCAAATTGTCTTAAATTAAGTTGCAACAGAAGAAATAATGTTGAACTTTTAAAAGGTAAGCTTAAACATTAATTCAATACTTAAATGCAGCGATCAATTTTGATTTAATCGGTAGTTTATTAATGCCTATTGCATCTACTCCTCCCTAGCTATTGTGATGATGGCCTACTTAAGAACGCTCCGCGGGAGCTAGCTTAAAAGCCACTCGGTAGGGCATATTTTAAACTAGTTTATAATAAAACGTGCACTGCAATTTTGGATATAAAAGGAAAATTAGAGTTACTTCCCTTGAATCATGAAAGCAACGATAATGGCTAGTATAACATATTTTTAAACACGCATGATCTGGCAACTCTGAATCTGAGCTCAACGAAAATCGTTCCCTGCGCCTAACTTTTCTAGGGCTTTTGAATGAGCTATGAATCATTGAAATCGGACCAGTGGGAGCGGAAGAGTTGCTCAGACACAAACACGGTACTTTATATACAAGATGTTTGACTTTATATACAAGTGTTTGACTTATTAAATATTTTCTTATAACAAAAGACAAAAAAAAAAGTATTTTATAATAAAAATTTGGCTCGCATCAAATATCCGCCTTTAGCCGTGATTACTGCAGTACAATGTCTGACAATTGATTCCATTCTTTTTCAGTAACTCTAAGAGTTACTTTTATTTTTTTATTACCCTTCTTTCAATTTCATTCCATGCTAATTCGAGGGTGGGGGGCTTCAAACTTTTGAATTGTAATGTACATTATTCATATAACTTCGGATTGTGCAGCTGGTGTAATGGAGAGCGGCCTAGAATGAAAATGTTCGAATTCCAGACAACTTTTGTTATATTCATTTTCGCGCAAATGAAAGGATCGGGGACTTTACACTGTGTGAACCGCATTTATCATCGTTTAATCAGTCAGAGTGTTATTTTTTATGGAAAAAAAAAATCAAGAACTGGATGCTTTCAATGTGGTATACAAACTTCTGTTGTCTATATCATAGCGTTTTTCGAACGCTGGGATTCAAATTAATCCAAAGTGACTTCATATGTAAAAACGGTGACACGAAGCTAGACCACATGGGAAAAAATGTATCAAATGTTAATACGTTTATTATTTTGTACACATATTTCATATTTCAAAAGCACTTTAAGTTACCATATCCTGAGGTGATTGTTGCTTTTGTATAATAAGAGCTGAAATTTATGAGCATTTCCTTGCAATGAGCTTTGTATCTTATGGTATTATCTACTATTATCTGTCTTATATCGAAAGTTCTATTTTGGTGGCTTGTAATAGCATCATGGATTAAAGGCAGGTGGATTTTGGAACCGTGATATTACACTCAGTTTGAAAGTTGATAAATGACGTCACAAGATACAGTTTCGAAATTGTTAACGTTTTTTTTTGGGGGGGGGAACGAGTTTAAAGATGAAGTTTAGGTTCAAAATCGTAGTGCTGGGATTTCATTCTAGTGATCAGTGAGACTTAGCAAGGCCTTATAAAATTTATAATTTACTGAAGCTTTATAAATTGTTTATGGACAAGATGCATAGCACAATCATATTATTACTAAATCATTGTGCCATCAAATAAAACGTTCATTTACTTCAAAGAGAAATTGTACTGAACAATTTAACGATATTATGATTTTATTCAATGCAGTAGTTTTAGTGTGAGTTTCAATAAACAAGGTAAATTTAAAACATTTTGTCTCATAATTTGTGCAAAATAGTATTATGATGTTATATACATTTATTTACTTTTTGTTTTTATTATGATCTAACAAATCTTATTGCTTGAGTAGCCTTAATGTTTTACAATTTTTTTTTTTTTTTTTTTTTTTTTACAATTTTTACTTATCGAATACAGCAAAAAATAGACTTCGCTTGTGTTAATTCATACATAGAATTTATGAATGAACATTTTCCATTCAATGTATGGAATACAAAATATCAACTTTATTTGGATTTATGCTTGAAATAGTAAAATTTTAAAGTCAGTTTATAAACAGAAACCTGCGGAAATTAGTTATTTCTGTACATTTTTCAGACGATCTTTAAAACTAAATGCTAAGAATTGATAACAGCTATGAACCTAATTTTTGGTGTCAGTAACTATCACATCGAACACTAGCTTACACATCGAGGGCAATGTTGATTTTTCTAAATGTGAAAAATAAGCCTGCTCTAATGGTGAATATGTGCACGAATTGCACCAAGTGAATCTACGAGAGACTGTAGTACATGTGTGGGCAACATAGGAATCCAATGTTTTTTATGATGCAATCTCTCATTTGTGTGTGTGTGTGGGTGTGTGTGTGTGTGTGTGTGTGTGTGTTAAAGATCAAATGCAGATCAAATATGGATCGGAATCCGACAGGATAATAAAATAAAGAAAAAATAAGAAACGTATATCTATCTAACATGTTTCTGCTCTGCCGTAAGCATGAAACAGGCTGTCACCGCTGGGTATTGGCTTCAATCTCCACTGCATATATTTCTTCCAAATAATCCTTTTTTTTTTTTTTTTTTTTTTACTTTTTCAAATTCCGGATTATGTAATCAGTACACTTACCAACGTTCATTTTGTTTCCAAATACGTTTGGGGTAATTTCGGCCTTCCTCCGTTTGCAGAAACCCTATGACCCTGCAGCGAACAAAAACACAAGCACAACAGAATGTTGAGATTCTCTTATAGGTTCTAGGGAAGAAATTGTAAAGAGAATAATCGTTATTTTAACACTCTTCTCGTTGGGGGCATGAGTTATTTCCCTTTAACTTAACTCTTCAAGTTTTTGCTCACCTCTGCTGTAGCCAGGTATTGAACTAACAACTATAATATTTCAATCCAACTGTTCAGTAAGGCGAGCAAAAACTTGAAGAGTTTGGTTAAAGGGAGATAACCGATACCTAGATATCCGGAAGAGGTATGTCACGTGGAACTAGAACAATCTACCCCGGTGGACGAATTAAAGGGTTCAGTTCGAAATTCCAATCCTCCGAAGACGACCAGAGTGTACAACGGACGAGACGTCGTGAACAGGACAACGAAGATGAGGGCAACAGTTCGAACTATATTTGCGTAAATAATTAGAATACCTCATCTGAGAAATATAGACAGATCCTGAAATATAGACAGATCCGGTCGTAACGTCGTGAATATGGCAAAGATGAGGGCAACAGTTCGACCAATGTAAATAGTGTAAATAACTGATAACTATTTTGTTGTTTGCTCTGTTTATTTTATTATTTTTTTTAACCAGGTTTTTCAACGAAAACAGGCTTCAGGTCCATACAAATGACCGCGCCCAAATTGATAAACATGTTTTATATATTCACCATGTAACCGAGGAAGACGAAGGCGACTATTTATGTGCAGTCTACAAGAATGACAACGCTTATTACGACGTTAAAAAACTGAAGGTCAGCGCTCGATGCCGTTTGAGTAAGTCATCTTTCTCCTTTCTATGTTACTCTTTCAGCATTTCTATAGTTGATCCGAAGGTGGGAATTCAAAAAAAAAAAAAAAAAAATCATTAGTGTCATCGTTGATCAAACAACTGACCAATGTGTCGAAATGACGAACTTAAATGACGAATTAAAATCCTTTTCTCGATATCTTTATTGTCTAACAATCCCATTAAGTCGTGAGATCGCTCTCACTTCGACCCTGACGGAAGTGTAGCGGGGATTAGAACAAAATTAGTCAAATACCAACCGGGTAACTTAATTTAAGGAAATTAACACCTCCGACCTTGGAGTGACCGCTAAGCACTTTTCCCCAGTTAAACCTTTCCCTATATTATCTCCATGTGTTAACTTCTGCCGAATCATTGTTTTTAGAGGTCAACCCAGCTCAGCATTTATGAATGATCACTTAATTTAGCCGTTTTAATAATCTCTAAAATATAAAATATTTATCTGTGTTTAGATAAAATTAGTTCCAGGGCAAAATAAACCGTTTAATTAATCAGTTCCTTTACTCCTACATTTCCTAGATTAGAGTCTTATTTGTTCAAGCCTTTTATGTGAGGCACTCAGATGTCTTTATTAAGTGATTGTCTTGCTTCAACTTAATCGTCGTCTTTGTCGTACCGTTGGTAATCTTTTTCTTCTGAGAGATATTTCCATTTCACTGCTATATTAAACACAACATTTTTAACATGAAAGGATTGAGCAAAAAGTGATTTATATAATACCCGGATTAATCAATGAATCATGGATACCATTGAACATCTAAGAAATATAAAAAGAAACAGATTAATTAAAATGTTCATTAGCATCTATTTTAGTTATGAGTTCTTTATTGAATCTCAATACATTGTTTCAAGACTTTTCTTTCATTGCATCTCACTATTAATAAGGGAGTTAAATCAATTTAAGCTAGTAAATTTATGAGTGATTACTTCCCTTAGTCGTTTAATAATCTATACAAATAAAATATTTATCTGCATTTAGAAAAAATAGTTTCCGAGCAAAATGAACAGTTTAATTAATCAGTTCCTTTGCGACTACGTTTCTTAAATTGTAGTCTTATTTGTTCAAGCCTTTCATGAGAGGTACTCCGATACCTTTGTCGGTTAAGCTTTAACTTCGTCTTGAAATAGGCTTTGTCATCACGTTGCTAATCTTTTTCTTCTCAGAGATATTTTCATTTCACTGTTATATTAAACATAAAATTTTTAAAATGTAAAGATATTGAAGAAAAAGCGATTTATATAATACCAGGATTAATCAATAAATCATGGATACCATTGAATGTCTAAGAAACAAAGGGAACGGATTTAATTAAAAGGTTCATTTTTAATTAAAAGGTTCTATTTTAGTTGTGAATTCTTTATCTCTGTTTTATTGAAATTCAATATATTGTTTCAAGACTTTTCTTTCATTGCATCTCGCTATTAAAACTTCCGAACAATTGCCGCCATTTTTGACGGCACTTGTTACTCTAGTTAATAAAAAGTGCGAGAGATTTAGTCTTGTATTTGGTGCTTTACGTTACATATCCGCGTTTCGTTGTGTGTCTTACTCTACTCTGCAGAGCATGTAATCGGCGTATTCCGGTTCCAGCCGACAAGGCAAGGATTTTTTTATAGGATAACGATGAACAATCAGGTTATAGGAGAAAAGAAAATGTTTACTTTGCTTTTTATTAAAACAAAACTATGTACGGTTGTCAGCAGGATGAACAGACCAAAAATTTGAATTACGAAGAGGAGATGCCATAAGCAAATACGAAAATTTAAATATCTGGAAATCGTTTCAACCAATGACAGAAATTGTGACACTGAAATCCGAAGTCGCATTCGGAGAGAGAAAAGATATACAAAAAGATAAACAAGATATTAAGAAACAGGAAAATTTCGTTCCAGATAACGAGTACTGAACTTCTCTGTAATATAATTCCTCCTATATATTATTAAATGCCTCACAGATGAAGAGACTGGAGGTAACAGAAATCTGGTTCTACAGGAGAATACTGAGAATAACATGGAGTAAAACTTTTTGACAGGTGTAGGCTTAACTAGTCTTTTATAATTGCCGTATGATTCATGTGGAAGAGGAATGCGGAGGGACCTCAGGTGCTCGTCAATGGCTTTGGTGGAGGGAGGAGATTGTAGGTATGCACTAGGGATGTTCTTGACCGCAAAATTCACTCCATGTATCCGGCGTTTAGGAGCTGGTTTCCCTTTCCAGAAAATGGAATATCCGAATCCCACTTTGTTAATTCTTTCTTCATCTAACATTCTGGTTCCACGGAGGGCCGCTATATCGATGTAGATGCGTGTGAGCTCCTGCTCCTTGCAAACGAGGGCAGTCTTCCGTTCACCCCATTTGGAAAATCGCGGCGTTCTAACGTTCCACGCGCTAAGAATCAGGGTAGACTAGTTGAGATAATTGAAAGATTCGACTGCAGAAAATGGGTACCAACTGGGCGCAATTTTCCAGCCGGTTGAAGGTGACGGCGTCCAATGTTTAGCCTACATTTTATAGGGCCTCTCCCGATTTGGGATATCTGGCAAGACGGTCATGAAAAACGGAGTTCTCATCCGCGCAAAGAACCTAGAAGCCATTATCACATGCCACCGACTTCGATGGTCCGGACGCCTTGCCCAAATGCTAGGCACTTCCCTACCCAAACAAATACTTTTCTTAGAGCCCCACGTCGTCGATTCAAGGATCAGCTCAAAAACAACTTGCTGAGAACAGAAACCGATCTGGTCAATTGCAGAAGAGCAGCCGACAACCCCCCCCCCAAAAAAAAACAAAACACATTCTTCGAAAACACCAGAAGACAAATAGAAGAGAGGAAAAGAGCCCCCAAATAGTCAGATCCCCTAAGCCCTAGTTCCATACTATTCTGTGGCTGCGGACGTCTCTTCAAATCCAACATAGGACTCATTTCTCAAAGGATGAAATAATGATGAGTACCCCAATGCTAGACGTCCGCCTACCCAAACAAATCCGATTTTCAGAGATTGCGTCTGGCAAGAGATCACGTGGAGCACCACGTCGTCGATTCAAGGATCAGCTCAAAAATACTTTGCTGAAGACAGAAATCGATCTGTTCAATTGGGAGAAGAAAGCTGTAGAAAGGATAATTTGGAGAAGAGAAGTCCCCGAAAAAACAACATCCTTCGAAAACACCAGACGACAAATAGAAAAGCGGTAAAGAGCCCCCAAAAAGTCAGAGCACCCCATCCTCTGAGCCCTCCTTCCATACTATGCGGTGGCTGGGGACGTCTCTTCAAATCCAACATAGGACTCATTGCTCACAGGATGAAATGTCGATGAGCACCCTAATACTCGGCAACGAGTTCCGCCAACGGCGACAATGATTCGTGTGGTATTTGCCGATTTCTTTTACGTGGTGGAGTATTTATCAACCAATCAGAATTAATCAATCGAGATCCTCGCTTAATCACACGATGAAGTATTTTTCTACCAATCAGGATAAAACACTTCACCTAATGAAGATTTTACTTTTGAAATCTGCCTTCTGTTTTCATTTGTTATTTGTAAACATCGAATAATACTTGGTTTTTCGGTAAAAATTCTGATATTTCCAATGAACATTTTCAGTGTAAGTGGCAAAAGAAATTTAAGTTTTTACGCACAAGGATTTTAACTATTTTATCACGAGGTTATCTTCATCTTTGGTTGTAAAAACATTGAAATCCTTAAATGTTCATAAAGTAGTTTTGTTTGATGACTTTTTCTTCGATGTCCCTTCAGCACGTTGGCTATTATGGTTCTCCTGTCCTTTGTAGCTCTTAATAACTCCCAAAACTGTCACCCATTCGTTGAAGCTCAACAGGTAAGTCGTTCGTTGTTTCCCTCGGTTCAACTTACCTTCAATTTGTCCTGTGAGTGTCAAATTTTCTAATTCCTCTTTCCTCAATATATGTCCCGGAAATTTAAACCGTCTCTTGATGTTAATCAGAAGTATCGTTTTTGTTTCCATTTTCTCTAAAACTTCGTCGTTGCTTACATTTGTGAGGGAATTGTCCAGCATTCACTGCTATATAGGAGGACTGATATTACATAACAGTTCCCTTTTTTCTTTATTTTCTAGCAATATTTCTGTATCTCAATACTTTGCTTAGATTTTGGAAGGCATTTTTCACTATCAAAATGCGCCTTTGGATTTCCATGTTGCACTTTCCGTCTCTTGTTAATACACTTCCCAGATATCTAAATTATTTTCCCTTGTTTGATTTTCGTATCATTCCATCTTGCAATTGATATTTAGTCCTTTCTTCTCACTTTCCTTCACTACCTTCGTGAAATTAACTTTTTTTTTTCTTTTTTGGTCTGCTATGTCATCTGTATATCTTAAGATTGGTCGCCAGTAATGAATCCTGGTGAGATTTCTAATTCTCAAAATGGCCTTGCTGTAGAGATTAAAATCGTCTGGTGATACAACACATCCTTGTCTTATACCCCTTTGTATTTTTGCATCTTTACTGAACTCCTTTCCTCTCCATATGCAGGCAGTTGGCTGCCAGTAGAGTTTCTGGATTATTCTAATATCTTTTTTCTAGAAATTCATCGTTGCTCACTTGTTCAGTTCATGTATTCTCAGCATCCTTCTGTAGAACCACATTTCTGTTGCTTCAAATCTCTTCATCGGTGAGGAAATTGTCCAACATTCCCTGCTATATAGGAGGACTGATATTACATAACAGTTTTCTACTCTTTTCTTTTCTTTTTCTAGCAATATTTCTGTATCTTAATACTTTGCTCAGCTTTTGGAAGACATCTTTCACTATCCAATTGCGCCTTTGGATTTCCATTTTGCACTTTTCATCTCCTGTTAATAAACTTCCCTGATATCTAAATTGTTTCCCCTGTTTGATTTAGTTATCTCCAATCTGTAATTTGCATGTTGGGCTGTCCCCTTTCACTAACAACCATGTAATCAGTCTTCTAATTAGTGTTTAGTCCTTTCTTCTCGCTTTCCTTCAATGCCGTCTGTAGGAGCAAATACCTGCACTAAATTATTTTGGCTTTCCAGGGGTTGAGGAGGCAAGAAATATCACGGTCATTTCAAACCAAACAACGAGACTATTTTGTCCGATTCGTACACACCACGGCGTAAAGGTCAGCTGGAAAAAGAATGGCCACCCCATCAACCTGGGTTCACGAAAAGTTGTAAGTATTCTCCACGTGAACCTTTCTATCTTCCTTTCTCTTTTTTGTTAAATCATGTCATTCTACAAACGGAGATGAAGCCACCAGGATGGGAAGGGTTATTGAAAGAATCCGAGAAAAATGTTTTTAAGGAGAGAAGACAATAAAAGATCAGAATTCAAGAAGACAGAAATGACATTTAAATTCTTCTAGATTGTAGCTGGCAGGAAAGCAAGACGTTCAGTGAGAGATCCACAGACGACAAGTGTGAGAGAAGAAACTATTAAAATAGAACTTACGGTTACATTCAGTAATTTCATCAGTAAAATGAGACCTAACTGCCAACCTAGTACTACGCTTAAACTCGTGACGTCGAGGTACTAAAGAGGAAAGCCCATCAAAACAAATGTCATGAAAATATAAAAGATGTACTGGAAAAGAAGGTTACAATGTTGGGAAAATGATTGAAGCCGAGATGCCAGGTTAGGACTGATAACAGTGCAGATTATTTGGTTTTTGTTTTGTAATTAATCGAAAAGTTTTTCACCTGTTTCATTGTCGATATCACAGACATAAATTTTTACTTACAAGGCGAATAAGATGCATATATTTGGGTATTTTTAAATTAATTTTTTTAATCCGACACTGTATAGTGTTTACTCAGAATTTTTAGTGGCTAAGCGTGTTTGAGTTGACATCCCTGTTATTTTAAAACAATGAATTTAATATTAATCTGTCTAGAAATTGAGTAATCGTTTGTCAAGAAAAATATTTTTTTCCGACACAAACTATATAAGTTTGTTTTTTTGTTCCATGGGGAAATCATTCCTTTATCCTTTAAGTGTACCCTAGGAATTAAGCAACAGAGGGAACCACAAGGAAAAACTCAACCTACTTAAGGCATACTCATCTATCGCTTGGAACTATCGAAGCTAACTATTTTCGTAACCCAAAATTGGTTGGTTTCTTTGATTCTGTTTAGCAGCATATCAAAACATTTATGGGTCATTTAATGCTGAACTCTAAATATTTTGGACACAATCTTATAGCTTCAACTACAGATAAAATGTATTGTTGGTAATTCTACTATAAACAGGTATTGTTGGCATTTTTTTTTTATATAAAAAAACATCCTGCTTAGTTTTATACTTTCATAGTCTTGCTTTTGTTTGGGGGTTAACTATTTCCCATAGTTAGGACCCTAACAGGTGCTACCACCTCAGGTCAAGGTGGACCTTGGAACAACAGCAATTAAAAGGTGGTTCCACGCTCCTCGAAATCTTCAGACCAGAGGCCTTGCTGTTGGCTATAGTTTACTGTCATACTACCGAATAATTGTTCAACTGATTTCATACTCATGCCATTAAAAAGGTATGAACTCATTTTTCTCTCGACAGATAAGAGTTATATATCAGGTCATCCCATAAGTTCTGTCCGAATTTTAACTTTTTGTTAAAATGAACGAAATTTAAGGAGTATTTTAAAATGTCTAATGGAGCTGAACATTTTTGTTTTGATGCATTTAAACTGATCAAATTTTATATCAGAGAACAATAAAATTAAATTTTGTTTGATTAAAACCCTGCTAACATGGAAGTACCCAAGAATCATTTGAGGCACATAATGCTTTATGAGTTCAAGAAAGGAAACTCAGCAGCCGAAGCGGCTAGAAACAGTCAGTTTATGGAGAGGAATGTGTGAATGAAAGAACTTGCAGAAGATGGTTTGCAAAATTCAGAGGTGGAGATTTCACCCTTGAAGATGAAGATCGAACAGGACGTCCAGTTGAGTTTGATTAAAAGCTTCTTGAAGCAGCCCTTGAAGAAAATCCTGCTTTATCAGTTGAGGAATTGGCAGTGGTTCTCAGTTCAAACCATACAACTGTTCATCGTCATCTTCAACAACTTGGAAAAGATTCCTAAACTTGGAAAATGGGTGCCTCATGAATTGTCTGAAAACAACCTCAAATCCCGAGTTGACATCTGCTCTTCTCCCCATTCTCGTCAACTTGTTTCACCTTTTTTGGATAGACTTGTGACGAAAAATGAATCTTTTATCGAAATATTAAGCGTCGTAGGCAGTGGCTTGGTTAAGGGAAAGGACCTCAGCCACAGCCGAGAAGGGAACTTCATGGGCAAAAGTTTCAGCAATTAGAGCGTTTGAACCAAGCTTTGAGGAAAAAAAGACCTGCTCTAGTGAATCGAAAAGAGGTGAGGTTTCATCAGGACAACGTGCGACCGCACACAGCAAGAATCCCGTCACAAAAGATCGAAGAACTTGGTTGGGAGAAAATTCCTCATCCAGCTTATTCTCCCGACCTTGCTCCTTCAGACTACCATTTCTTTCGTAGTTTACAGAATCATTTGGAAGAAACAGCTTTTGTAACACAGGAAGAGGTTAAAACTGACATTTGTGAGTTCTTCGAATCAAAGCCAAAAGAATTTTGCAGTAATGGAATTAGTAAGCTTGTTGATAGATGGAAGGAAGTCATAGATAATCAGAGAAAATACATTGTTGATTGTAATTAAATGTAACATTTGGTCACTTGATTTTTTTATTCAAAATTTGGACAGAACTTATGGGATGACCTGATACTTTAGAAGGTAACCAGTCTAAGAGAAGAAAACATTGAATTCAAACGAATTTGGCGTACTGACATTGATTGCTGAGTGGTGACCCTTCAAATTATCAGTTTTTAATTGCTTCTGAAGGATACAATCAATAATACCTACGGCTCTTCCGAAGAGATTAATCTTTGGGGTTTTAATGGTGATTGGTCGTCGTGAGGGCTCAAATTGAACGAACACTTGATTGGCCTTGAAACGCGTGTATCTGGAGTCGATTTGCCGAGTTATCACAACATTTGATACAGACGCATTGTCCGAATTTGTCAACCATTGTAAAGATCGCAAATCCGTTCCAACAACTGGGGGAATAATTGAAAAGGAGCAGATGGCAACAAAGCTCTCTGGCAGGCTGGGTAACAATGAGTGTTTCGATGAAGGGAACGGCTGGGCAATTTTTCGATATAACTTAGACAATATGCACATCACTAAGACAATTCATTCAAGAATTTTTTTTTCTGTCAGAATTTTTAAAATGAGGAATTATCACCGATGTGTTTTCCCCCTATTCGAACAAGCAGGCTCATCTTTGTCGTTATGCTCACAGGGTTTCAGCCCTTTAGCCTCGACACAAGAAATAGGGTCGAAACTTGGCTAGCATAACAATCAAGATGATTTTTCTAGTCTGAATAGAGACAAGTATTTTCTGTGCGAAATAAATAAGTTTCTCACTTGTCGATAATTCATTTGCTATTAGTGAAATTATAGCCTTATTTCTTTTAGATATTTCCAAAAGCTAACCAAGTCTGGCATGACACCATAGTTACAGAGTATTGAATGAGAATCGAACGAATTTTTTCAAGGCTTATAACCAGTGCTCTATGGCAAGAACCCTGCAGATAATATTTTGCCAAATCAGTTTGATATATTCGTGAAAGATAATATTAAATTCAGGGAAAATTGTAACACTCTTCAGTGTGCTGTGTCATTCATTCTTCTCTTGATAGTCTTATGCTGGTGTAAAGAAATATAAACTGTAAAAGAATTGGGTAGTAATGCATGTTACCTGTCTTGTAATGGACGGTGAAAAAAAAAAAAACGGAATTATGGGTAGAAAAGTGGTTATATGTGTCAATGAGAAATTAGTTGGTGAGAGGCTTCATTAAGTCGCAAGCAACTTCACGGACTGACGGACGGAGTTCAGTGAAAAAAAAAAGGAAAGTAAGAAGAGTGTGGAAAAGAAAAGAAAAACATAGTTTGTTATTTTAGGGAGAAAAACAAAGTTCACCTTTTTTCTTTTACTGATATTCATTCTATGTAAGGCCCAATAGCTACTCGAGGTAGAGGATTGCTGAAGTAGGTTACTGTATGAGGCGATAAGAGTAAGCGGTAAGAAATGCAGTTTATGATATGCGAGATACTTGGGAGACGGTTCCACAAAATAGCAGTTCATGGAAAGAAACGGTTTGGGTGGAATTTTTTTATTAATGTAATACGAAGAGAAATGAGGATGATTCGACTCTGTGGCGTAGCATGGATCTTAGCTGTGAAGGTCTGAACTGGTGGAACTATGGAATGGAGCTCGTCAAAACATTTTCCACGTAAATAACGATAGAGAATTGAGAAGACTGAGGCGTTTCGTCTGTGGTAAAGGGATTCTAAGGTGAAAAATAATTCATCCTCCACAAAGTGGTGTAGACGCGATTGAACTTTATCAAAACTGAAAAGCGAAAAACTGCAACAGAATTCCAGTTTTCGATCTGGTCTTCGGAGTTTTACGCCTTATTCCCATCTTGTCAACCCTGTGATTCTGTCGGCTGAATAGAATTATTTGGTATGTTTTTCGAATGAAAGAAAACCCTGTTTCGATAAATTCCATTTGGATGGTATGCAGAATGTATATCGAATCATTTTCTTTCTGAAGTACTTTGTTGGTCGAGGAAATTAAAGCCATTTCTTTTCTTTCTCACTTCAGGCTGCAGGGCGGACATTGAAATTCGAATCCGTTATTTCGGTAGATGAAGGCAAGTACACATGTATAGCTGTGGGGCCAAATGGTTGCTCTGCCAAAGCAGATGTTTGGCTGACATATCAACGGAAAGACATACCCCAAGGTGAGAACACCCCTGCCCCAACTATCCTGGTTCTGAAATGAAGTTTATTTAAAATTAAATCAGAATATTTGTAATTGTCTCTTGGAGAATTAACAAGTTATTTTGAAAATATTACCCGTTAAACTTGTTCAAATTCTTTTACAGTTTTCTGATGTGTTTAAAAGAGCGGGGATGTCTGTCATAGTATTGAAAGAATTTCTCATTACATAATTACATAAAACAATTTTCATGAAACGCAATATCAATGAATAGTAAACTCGTTTTATAGAAAATAAAATCATTTCACCTCTAGGCAAGGAGATAATGGTCAAGTTGAGATCATAGTCCTTATCAAGAAGGTGGCGAGCAATCCACTTTTCACATCATACAAGATTTTTATTTTATTCTTGTATTCAAAGCCAACTTCCAGAAATGTTTTGCGATGTGCTTGTGTTGTTTGTTTTTTTTAATATCTTTTTTATATCTTAAGTTATTTTGAAAATATTTAAACTTGTACAAATTCTTTTACAGTTTTCGAATTAAAAAGAACAAGGATGACTACCTGCCCTTTGTATTGAAACGATGTCATTGCATAGTAGAATTTTATTTAATGAAACGGATAGTAAACTAGTTTTATAGATTTTTAAAAAGGAAATCATTCCCTAAGCAAGGCGATAAAGGTCATGAAGATCAAAGTCCCGATTAAGAAAGAGAAGTCAATCCATTTTTCACATCACACAAATATTTTGATTTATTTGTATCCATAGCCAAGTTTCAGGAGATTTTGATTTACGATTTGCACGTTTGTTTTCATGTATCTTTATCGTGACGAAATGTAATCTGAAAAGTTTTTACATATATTATTATTCCTTTTTTTCCAGAATGTGGTAGGAATAATTTCCATATGCATGACCACGGACTCTTGGCCAAAATCAAGAGTGGTCACCGTGCGGCATTGGGTTCAGCTCCATGGTTTGTCAATTTTGTTGAAGCAGCCGTCGTAAGTGTGGTTTCTTTATTTTTAATTTCCTATATAGGATTCTGATTTGTTTTATTTGCAAGTCGACGAAACAATAGTTTGCAACATGTCCTCTTTCTAAATTCTTTCATAGGAACCTTTCTTTTTGCTGTTAGAAAATTTAATGAAGGATCCAGAAAGTGACTACTCTTGTGTTAAAGAGTTTCATATTTCTTTCCTGTGGGTCAATACTGGAACTTAGTTTGAATGCTGTTCCCCGCCCCACTACCAGAGCTGAGCGTACTACAGATCGTCTAATGTTTAAATTCATTAAAAGTGAGAGTGTACATGTAGCACAACATATATTAAAAAAAAACAAAGACGGAAACCAAATATTTATTTTATTTTTATTAATAAAAATCAAAAAAGGTTTCAATTTCCAGTCAGTCTTGCGCACATAGACAAGTAAACTGAATTCTGATTACGAAAACATTTCTCAGCCGCACAAATCTTATTAATCATAAATGAATTAAATATGAAACTAATGTCTCATATATTTAGACAGCTTTTTCCCCACATGTGCCTAATAAGCAAATAAAGGTACAAATGACATGTGCATGTAGGATTGTTATTTTGACTGTCATGTAAAACTTGTGTTGTTGTCAACTTTGCACAGGGCCGACAGTGGTACAAACCTTCATGGAAAAAGTCTGCCCAACTCTTCTTTGAGCGATTCAGGGGAATTGAAGGGACAATTGTTTATCAAAGTCAGAACGAGGCTGTTATGAGACATTTTAACTTTCAAGCAAATTTAAAAAACAACAAAAAAAAAAAAAAAAAAAAAAAAAAACACCACACCACCACCACACAAATAATCAAAAGTGACCTTTTTATATTCGTTCGATAACTCGGTAAAGGTAATTTCATTTTTCAGAGATGTTTGGTGGTTAGAGTCGCCTATTTTTATTTTTTTTTTGTTATTTACACGGTCAGGTAAAACACGTGTTATTGTGATGCGACCCAAAGTGGGTCGCATCACAATGGGTCGACGAATGATACGCGGCCCTGGATGAAAAGAAAATATTTAAAATTTACTTTTCGCATTGGCCACAAATATTCCAGCACTCATTCCCATAGAGTTGCACTTCAGTTAAAAGCGAGATTAAATATCAAAGTATTTAGTTTAGAGCAGTGATCACCAACCGGTGGTCCACGGGCCCACTTGTAGATCGTGCAAAATTTTTGATGGTGTGCAGAAAAATTGGGACATTATTTCAATTTTTATGGAGCTTCAGATTAAAAAATGATGAGTAACAAAACGTATTATGGATGGTATATATGTTCAAGATGTTGGATAATCTCGAAATAAACACGAGTACACAAGAACACAAATGTGACATCATCCAGCCTAACAGGACTTTCAAACTTTAAATTTTCACTATTTACATTATTCGGACTATTGTCCTCATCTTTGTCGCCATATTTATTACAACGTTTCGGCTGTTGTACGCTTCGACCTTCTTCAGATGGTTGGAATGTCGAACTAAACAAGGACACATGGCACAGTGGATAAAGGCGTTTGTTTAGATCCAGTGACAGGATCCAAACAGTGTGAGTTCAATATCCGGTTAGGGCAGTGGAGAACTTGGAGAGAGGAATTAACAGGAGATAACTGATAACTGACATCCATTAAAAACATGGCACTAGAACAGTCTACCCCAGTAAGCGAAATAAAGGGCTCAGTTCGACATTCCAACTACCTGAAGAAGGCCGGAGCGTACAACGGCCGAAACATTGTAATAAATATGGCGACAAAGATGAGGACAATAGTCCGAATAATGTAAATTCGATACATAATACCTCATCTCAGAAATATAGACATTAAAATTTTTAATTTGTTTTATTTAAATAATTACACTGTGTTACCTTTAATAGGTGAATTTCATATAAATAAAATAGAAGTTTTCTGATTATTATATAAATGTATTTACCTGTTTTTTCCATCTAAATTCATATTAGTGTCCCACCAAATTTAAAATTATACATTTAGTGGTCCATGTTCAAAAGATTAGCGAACGCTGGTTTAGAGAATTTTATACTTGATATTTAGGGAGTTTGTAATGAAGACACGATCAGCAAGCAAGCCTTGTCGTGAGGGTTTCTCATTGGTCTACCCAATTAATGTGATATACATATTTTTTTCGACATTTTTATACTTTCAATGTTTTCAGGATATAATTGCACTTTTAAGCATATTTGAAAATATGTCTCATTGCAGACGAAGTCGTTTTGTGGCGGGACGTTAATTAGCCGAACTCATATCGTGACTGCAGCTCACTGCATCAAACTGTTCAAGGGACCATTCGACAACGCCAATGTTCATGTCTATCTGGGCACCCAAAATTGTTCGGGCCTCGGTGGCATCAAGGTGCAAATAAAGAAAGTCACAGTGCACCCACAATATAACCAATCGTCACTTTTTGACAGCGACATCGCTATTGTTGAGTAAGTATCATCGCCATCCTTGCTTGAAATATTGATACTATCACATCTGGTCTGGTGCTCCTGCTATAGGTTTAGAGATTCTGGATAAAATACAAATCTGCAATGTTATTGGTCCTGATCTGGCATTTCGGCTTCATTCCCTTTCCCACCGCTGTACCGTAGGCTTCCCTTTGCCTTTTCTATAAATACATTCATGGTAATTTCCTCGGCTGAGCTCTTCACTATATTTACATAGACTTTACGAATTTAAAGGCAGTACTAGATTGACAACAATGCATCATCACTTTACAATTGAAATGGCTAAGCATGTAACAAAAGTTACATGCTAGGAGTTTCTTCTCTCACATTTCTCGTTTGTAGAACACTCTCCCAGCTTCTCAATCAACTTTGATCTTCAAAAATTTATATGCAATGTCAATCATAAATCTTGTTCTTTTATTGTCTTTTCTACTTAGAGAATATGAGAAAAATATACTTTTAACTCAGTAACCCCCTTGCATCTTAGTGGCTTTATTACCTTGCTCAGGGTAAAATAATTAGCCAAAAATAACTACTTGTTCGTTAACATCAGATCGAATGACAGAAGGTAACACAAGAAAAAAAAAGAAAGTTATCACTGTCCTCACCGACTATAGTGAACCAAAACTTGGAGAGCCAAGTTAAAAGGAAAATAACACATCCGGAAGAGGCATGGCATGTGGAACTAGAACAATCTACCCCGGCCAACGAAATAAAGGGTTCGGTTCGAAATTCAGAGCGTACGGCGGCCGAAACGTTGTGAATACGGCAATGAAGATGAGGATAACAGTCCGAATAATGTAAATAATGCATGTAATCATAATATCTCATCTCAGAGATATAGACAGATACAGAAACTCATTTTCCGTCATTTTCCCTTGAAACATTAGTCTTTAAATGTTTTATATAAGTCTTATAAGCGGAAAAAGGTCTAAATAAAATAAGTGAACACCCAGAAATGATATTCAATGATATTGTAGAGATAGACGTCTGAAAGAATCAGTGTATATGCTAGGCTATGAGGAGCTCCTTAGTAGGCCTAGCATAGAAACAATATGGGAGCCACTAACAATGAAAGACAAATGACAAGTTTGCAGTCAAAACAGGACCTACAACAGCAGTTAGAGCACTAATCAGCAGAAAGTTTAGGTTTAAGGTTCCATGTTCACTACAGCAAATTGTTATACGGATTAAAGCGTTTGGTTCGGGAATTTAGTGTTCAATCCCTGAGTCGGGCAGTGTCTACTTGGACTCAGTGGAATCAGAGCGGACAATAAGTGAATAATACTAAAAATAAAAACTAGTCGCGATATCCCTAGACATAAGCAGTGGGACGAGAACAATCTACAACCGTTATAGATTAAATGAAGCGTTCAGTTCAACGTTCCCCTGTAGAATTCAGTTCATCAGAACGAATTACGTAAAAGACCGATAAAGCCCGGAAAAGCAATTGATGCGGCAGAAGAAGAATCGACAATCTGGGTTGGATGACGCGGATAAACTATTATCACAAACTAGGACAATCTGGAAAATAAATCCCAAAATTCTCTCGGATTGTCATAGACAACCCGAACAAGAACGGAATCATGAATAAGATTAAAAAAAAAAAAAAAAAAAAAAAAAAATTAGATCGCAGAGAACATAAAATCGTAAGAAATCTCAAAGATACCAGGACCTTGCTGGAGAGCTGAGACAAGTGTGAAATATGATGGTTAGAGACAAATTCCAATTACCTGAAAAAAGTCGGAGCGTACAACGGCCGAAACATTGTGAATATGGCAATGAAGATGAGGATAACAGTCCGAATAATGTAAATAATGCAAGTAAACATACCTCATCTCAGAGTATAGAGGCCGAAACGTTTTGAATATGGCAATGAAGGAGAGGATAACAGCCAGAATAATGTAAATAATGCAAGTAATGAATTTTATGATGTATTTAATGGCAATAACGATTTTAGGCAAATGAAACAGCTCAATTGCATTGTCATAGATTAGGGCTGAATAGACAAATTTAGTTCTCGGTTCCAGAAAAATGCTGAGGGGCGGGAAATCCCAGACAGTTTCTATAAGGCTGTGGATTAAATGTTAGGCGAGAAATAGTCTATATTTTCATTTATTGAAATTTTACTGAATTCATCTTGTCTTTATCGGTTAAGTATTAATAGATTAACTTGAATCCCATAACAGTCACATGATATTTCAACGTCTGAGTGTTTAATGGGGAGGAATCATTAATTGCCAAATTTGTTTTTTTGTTAATTTGTCTAAAATTAAAACTAGCCTCCTCCATTAGGTCACTTAAAAAAAAGTAGCATATAACGATGAATAAAGGTCCATAAATCAACGGAAACAAAATTTTGTCTCAATATGTTTATGTTGCTATGAAGAGGAAAGACCAAAGTATTTTTTTAAAAATATTTTTTGAAAATTTTACTCCTTTCTAGCACGTAGAAAATTTTGGTTAAAAATTGTTTTGTTTTTTTTTTGTTTTTTTTACGACAGCGTGAGAAGAGTAAAAAAATGTTTGTTTTATTTTGCGCTTTTCCTGATGAAAACAAGTTAATTAGGAAATTCTTGCAAAAATCAAATAATTGTCGGATTTTAATGAAACTTTCAGGACTTATTCAGAAATGAATGCAATTATTTTTTAAATTTCTTTTTCAGAAAATCTTGTTAAAAAGAGATGTTTCCACCCACTTACATATTTTCATGAAATTTCGAGAAATTAAATCTTCATCTTCGGGATTTGTTTTATTAGTTATAAACAGGAATCTTTGTAGAAAGTAAATCAGTTTTTTTTTTTTGTAAAACAGTACCCGGTTTCATAGAAAATCTGCTTTGAATTATATATAAAAATAAATAAATGTAAAAACAGTATGACAATTAATTAGAAAAGCTTTCACCTGTTTTTGTAAATACGTTATACTAAGGACATTATTTTGTGAAGAAATAAAATTTTTTCGATGAATAATGTATTTTTTTTTTACAAATTTCCCCCCCCATTTAAAAAATTTTTTTCATTAACTTCTTAATACTTCAAAAATCGTTTAAAATTATTTACTGCTTTCAAGCACGTAATGCAATGATAACGTTAATGAAAAAATAAATTTACGAATCGAAATTTGAAAAGCACATAACAGTCGTTTGACCCAAAATATTTTTAAAAAAATTTTTATTGAAAAAAAAAAAAAAAAAAAAAAAAAAAAAAAAAGACAACAAAAAATGTTCATAATTTCTACGTATGGAAATGTATATATGACATAATCCTTAAAAAAATTTAAACAATTATCTAATTAATAAAAAACTTTAAACTATTATCTAATTAAGAAAGTATGAAATAAAAAATAGATATTACATAATTGCTGAAAAATGTTAAAATTTAAAAAGTACTAGTTAAAAACGAAAACCTGCGTTCGCTTACTTTGCAAAAATTGTCAATTTTGATCATCCATAGTAATCTGTCATCACCTCGTCACAATCGATTTCTTTGATAAATTCACACACATCGTTAAATTTTTGGATACAAATTTTTATGCTATAAGTAAATACTGTTCGTTTCATATCAGATTAATTTAACTTTAAATTTTCTGATTTTACTCAAATAACGTGTCAAAAATATATAAATTTATTTTAGTAAGAAGTTTAAAATCAAAAAAATTTCTTAAAATTTAAGAAAATGGCCGCTTTTAAGGAAATTAAACAAAAATCGAGCATATATTTGACATTCCAATCTATATAATTTCTGTCTGAAAGACACCAGAATGTTATTTACTGCAAGTAATAAATTTAATGCTTTAGCTTTCAATTAATAACAACATATCGAGATAAAACTTTGTTTTTGTTGATTTGAGCCTTTTTATCTCGTGATATGCTGATTTTTTACGTGACCTAATGGAGGACCGTAATTAAAACCACGTTCGAATCCCAGAAACAGTGGTTTTCACCTGTCGGGTCACTCACTAGATATACACCCATCCCCTCCTAGTGTCAATTTAAAATGACATCTTTTTGCCATAGAGTAACCACTTCCCTTAAAGTTCGTATTTTCAGCAAAAGGGGGCCTTCAAACCCGCATGGAAATGTCAAAAGGACGGTTTTTCCCATGACACCGCTTTTATTTTAGCTACTTTCACTCCCTCGGCAATGTTTGTTTTAAATGATTTACAATTGCGGCAAAATCTAAACATATGATAAAAGTGAATTTATACATTTTCTTTGTTCTTGAGAATTGATAACAAAAATAATAAACACTATTTATTATATTGTTTATTTACACTATTTATTATGTTGCTTATTAGAATGGTTGGCAAAAGATCGGATAATTTCCAACTGATTCAATTTTAAAAAAAATGGTAAATAAGGATTTCCTTAGAGTTGGTTCACAGATTTTAATAATTTAGTAAATGTTTATAAATTAAGGAATACAAAATTGTTTCCATATTTATTTATTTACTTTGAATACTGTTGCCATATATGGTCTGGTGCCCCCACTGTTCATCTCGAAGTCCTCGACAATATCCAGAGACTGATATGCAATGTGATGGGCCCTGATCTGGCATCTTGTCTACAGTCACTTCCTCAGACTTTCTGTGCTTCCTTTTGTCTTTTCTATAAATATAAATTTTCTTTCACTGGCACCCTAACTGCAAGAATTTAAGCGTGCTACTAGGTTGGCATCTCGGTCCCACCCTTTCACTGTCGAAACAGTTAAATGTAACAGTCTTTTCTATTCCAACAGCTTTCCCCAGTAGAACACCCTTCCTCTTACCTGATAGCTATAATCTTCAAATATTCAAATGTAATGTCAATCGATATTTTCCGATACCTTGATCACAATCCCCGTCCTTCTCTATATCCTTTCCTCAAACACCCCTCTTTACTCTTACTCTCTGTAACCCCTTAAGTGTTAGGGGCACACTCGCCTTGCTTGTTGTGAAAAAAAAAATTGGTAAATGATAAATATTGCCTTGCATTACTCTTGTATTAGTTTTTCGAATGTAAATATAAAATTATTC
The DNA here is from genome assembly GCA_963932145.1 of Acanthosepion lycidas. Taxonomy (NCBI): domain Eukaryota; kingdom Metazoa; phylum Mollusca; class Cephalopoda; order Sepiida; family Sepiidae; genus Acanthosepion; species Acanthosepion lycidas. Next base: position 108,562,327 of record OZ010587.1, on the reverse strand, counting down.
TTGTAAATATGTAATCTAGTAAATAAAGTGTTTAATATTTTTGTTGTAAATTCTCTGATAAAAAAATGTATAAAATAACTTTCATCTTATGCTGAAGCTTTATTATTTCATTGATTTTTAAAAACAAACATTGTCAAGGAGTGAAGGTAGTTAAAATAATATCGGTGTCAAGGGAAAAAAAAACATCCTTTTGACACTCCATTTTTTTTTGTGGGCACGAAATAACATATCTGCCCTATTACGTTTATTTCAGATGAAAACTTGGAAATTTTCACCAGGAATATGTGGCATAAATTTGATTTAAACATCTTGCTAAAAATATTTTTCTCCACTCTTTCAGGTTGCAAGAAAAGTTGTATTTCAACAAAATCATCCAGCCTCTCTGTTTGGTCGACAGTGCTGTTGTCGAAGAAGTTGCTTTTTATTCTGGCGTCTTCGGAACCGTTGTCGGTTGCGGGATGACATCCACTGGCTATCACCCACATCATCTGAACGAGGTGAAAGTCCCGTACGTCTCGAATGAGAGTTGCCGATCAACTCTTCATGTTGGTCATAACATCACTTCCAAAATGTTCTGCGCTGGTTCGATCCAGGCCCACCAGGGAGATTCATGCCAAGGAGATAGCGGCGGTCCGTATGCAGTGCAACTACCCAGCTCCTCCCGTTGGATACTCGTTGGAATAGTGTCTTGGGGATACAAATGCGACCAGAGCGACTCTTACGGTGTCTACACAAATGTCGGCCAATTCTTCGATTGGATTACTCGCATTATGTCGGAACCGTAATGTGAAGAGTCCACTTGACATGCATCCGCCCCCCACCCAATTGACCTTTTTCTCACAGGTCTACATTTGACCCTTTACGAGACATACCGGTTAAACAAAACACTATGCTTGTTAATTATTTTAGTTGACAGGAAAAAGACAAGTGACAAAATAGAATAAAAATCGGAGAAAGAAAAAAAAATAGGAAGAGTAATCGCCCCTTAAACCTACAATTTAAAAAAAAAAAAAAAAAAAAAAAAAAAAAAAAAGATCAACAAGTATTTGTTAATTTCCATACCATCCGGACAATATTAATTACACTGGTAAAAAAAATTGAAATGGTGTCAAGACACCAAAACATCGTTTTTAGCTAATTTAAGGGCGCTGAATCTGAAAATGACCTTACTTTTTCATGGTTAGGTACCGTTTTTGCTGTGGAGAATGCCTAATCTATGGAAAAAAGCATTTTTCATTTGTTTTCTGTATACAGATCGATGGCAATATTTCTCAAAATCGTAGAATCCTCTCAATTTGTATTTAAACCAACAAATATTGGTCTGCTTATTGAGAAATACTATTTTTGCAATAACAATCAGACCCTAAGTCTTTAAAAAGAACACGATTGAATATATTAGGTTGGTGCAAAAATAATTGACGTATTTTTTTAACGTCAAAAAACGACATTATTTTTTGCACCAACCTAATACCAAGGCCAGCAAGTATTTTCATCAAATCATTTAATAAACTATCAACAGAAATAAAACCTTCGTGAACATAAGAATTATGGTAAATATTTTCTCTTTCTTGATTGTCATGTTCAATGTTATTTAAATCCCTTTTGATACTCCAGCAATATCATGTATAATGAAATAGGTGCATTCAATTGGGATGTCTTTAGTTGGAGTTTCTTTCTAAATGTAAGAACGAAATGCTCTAAACGTGCTTGGTTTCCTTCCGTAGTGAGGAGATAAGTTTATGAATATCAAACAGAAGATTTTAGTTTTTTTTTTTATGCCACTTTAATTATCAGGTTTACTAAAGTGTATTACTGATAAGCTTTATTAATTAATTTGAATTTTGTCGATAATTTTGAAAAATCGGTACTTTTATTTTAAAATTTTTGACTCAAAACATTTTCTTATAAAAATAGTTTATTTCAAATGACTGACGTAAATTGTTCGGCCTACCTGAAAATTCATGGGTTTCTACGACCTTTATTAACTAAATTTTGCGATCAGCGAAGATCGTAAATTGATCTTTTTTTCCAAATATGAGCAATTTCAGTACCGCAAAATTGGTAGCTAACCGTGAAAAACTAAAGTCATTTTCGGAATCAACGCCATCAAATTAGCTAAAAAACATGTTTTGTTTCTTGACACCCCAAATCGTGATGGCCAGTGTTATCTATGAAGAGAGTTTTGTTTTGGAGAAAAATGTGTTTCTGTTGTAAGCTGTCCTAAGCTTTGTTGTGTTTTATTAAATTAAGTCCCATTGAAAAGAAAATCTTATTAATCTACTAATCCATTTTGTTAATAACGGTTGATTAATCTTAGAGAGAGTTATTTGAATTTCATCAGAAGTGAAAAAATTGTGAAGCGTTTTCGCCTCGTTTTAAGGAAAGAAAATGGCGAGCAAAGAAAAATCGAAATCAATTCTTTCAGTTTCTTCAACAAAATTCTATTTCTCTTCTCGATTGAACATTTTGTCTTATTACTGCTGGGATCGGTGAACAGACAAGATAACTATGGCTTTGAGTCAGCTTTTTATAGTGTCAGTCTAAAGATATCACAACATAAACTATTTTGAATCAAAACAAAAAACTGAACGCTCATTCAAAAGGACAAATGCGGACGGTTTTTTTTATGCTTTTTCCTAATGTTCAACATGAAAAAAAATCTAAATTCTTCTCAAATGAACTCAACCTTTCTCAGAATTAAAAAAAAAAAAAAAAAAAAAGAAAAAAGAAAAATGAGATAAATTAAGAAAAAAATTACAGTAAAAGAAAATAAAAATGTTCGTTTTTCTGAATATACATTCAACTGAAACATAAAAGGAACAGTTAAACGTATACATTGCTTGTCTAGCAAAAAGAACAAAAAGATATAATGGCTGTGTGTGCGTGAAATGTTTGTTAGACTGAAAGTGAGTGTCAGATGGTTTCAACTGTCTTGAAGAGACAAACCATCGATAACATTTGTAATGTAATATTTTGTCCAAATACATTGACGTCTCGCCGCTTCTTCAGTTTGTCTGGTTAAAAGGCGAGAAAATTGTTATACGAATTTGACTTGCATGCATTTCCTTTGTCTTTTTTTTCTGTCACTTTCATAAACGAGTATCCTTACGTTTTTGTGTCGATGTACTATTCAGCCTTCGTTAACTCAGCTACAAAGTGTTACTTTCTGTTTTTATCATTCTTCTAATGTAACCGTTTCGTTCCAAGTACCGCCTTTTAAGACTTGTGTAGAAGGTCACGAAGAGTTCGCCAATAGAAATACAAGACAACAAAGATAAGGATGCTTAGTTTTTTTTCATCTCCTTTTACCCTTAAATATATCAACAAAAGAATTTGTCCCTGCACGGGACACGTAAACCTGGCCCAGTAAAAACTCAATGTCACTTGGTGTAGCTATGTTCCTTCCATTTTAATATTGTGACCTTCCATGCCGTAGCTGATCATTGCTCTCCATGGCTTCCTTTTGTAATTTCCTAGACAATCTCTGAGGCTAAAGAGCACAAGCAATAGTGCTACTTGACCCATTGCTCGAGATTTTATATATATATATATATATATATATATATATATATATATATATATATATATATAGAGAGAGAGAGAGAGAGAGAGAGAGAGGGAGAGAGAGAGAGAGAGAGAGATCTATTCATGCCTTTGCCAAGGGTATTTGTGCAAAAATGAACGCAACAGACTAGGGCGCGATTTGAACTGGCACTTACTGATTTCCACTAAGCTACACGTACACTTCCGGTCTGTAGCACACTCTCATCAGTACAGTAACTGGGAGCAATCACTCAGGCGACAGAAAGACTTTTCACTTTCTTCTAAAGTCTTCTTCATTCTCTTTCACTCTCAGTAGATTCCCTTGCATCTTAATGGAGTTATCATCTTGGAGTAAACTTATTTAAAAATAATGGTCATGGATCTCCGAACTTCTTATTCTTTTTTTGAGTTCTGAGTAACTGTTGTCTTTTGGCAATCCTTCCCACCTCCCATATTCATTCATACAAGTTCGTCACCAAAATGGCTTGCTGCCTCCTCCTGACCATTTCACTGCGAGCAAAGCGACGATAACGCATCTTAGGCAGTTACCAAGAGTGAACGAATGAGAAAAAAAAAAAAAAAAAAAAAAGACATATTGCCTTCGATATGTCCTGAGAGTTTCAAATTCTCCAAATAATCCTCATCACCTCAGTTGCAAAAAGATTTTTTTTTTAGAAATTTACTCATTGTATTGTATACTCGTAAACATGGTGAGCAAAACAGTAATACGGTCAATTGTATTAGGTTGGTGCAAAATAATGACGTAATAATGTCGTTTTTTGACGTATTTTTTAACGTCAAAAAACGACATTATTTCGTCATTATTTTTGCACCAACCTAATAACATTGTTATAATCCTTTGTTGTGAGGTCAGCGCTAAACAGTCTTCCTTCACACATTGATTCCTTCATAAAGCCCAGATGTTTAAGTCGTATGACTATTAAATGACGAATCTTTCGGTCACCTTCGTAGAAATATTCTTGGGGGAAATGCACGAGTTCCTCTCCTTCGGCTATGAGTTAAATAGCTGGCCATATTGGGATTTCTTGTCGCAGATGATTAACCAGTCACGGAGGAGGACAATTCTTTAATTCAAAAGCATAGACAAGACAAGGTTTTCCCCCCAAGAAGTTATGATTCAAACATAAACAAAATGAAAGCAATCTGAAGTACGTTCGGATAGCGTAATTGTTACCAGCGCGAAATGAAGTGAAATCATCGAACAAAGTTCGAATCCTGGGTTCGTCTGTTACATTGACTTTCGCACATAAAGCACTGGAGAAAGGTATCAATTCCTCTCAACAGCAATAGGTTACATATCAACAGGGTCAGACTAAGCTCTTTTGGATAGCAACCAATTTAAGAGAAGAAAAAGCATGGAGAAGCAAACACCACAACTGTTTTAAGCGTTGTGGCAGTTCACAGAGAATAAAATAAATCCTCAAAGTCGATGGCATTATAAAAAATGAATACCAATCAATTGAGTTTTTTTCTTTTCACCTTAAGCAGGGCAATAAAGCTACTAAGTGCGTGTGTGTATATATATATATATATATATATATAAAGGTTGGTGCAAAAATAATGACGTAATAATGTCTTTTTTTGACGTTAAAAAATACGTCAAAAAACGACATTATTACGTCATTATTTTTGCACCAACCTAATATATAGCAGGTGTACCGGCCAGATGTGGCGGCAATATTCGAAGCAACGACGAATGGTAGATTTATAAAAGTGTAAGATTCTGGCGAGAAAAAAAAATGTCTAGCAGGACACAGTGAACTATCTATCCTGGTGGCAAATCTAGCAATTGATTCAAAATATTTTTCCACTTCACGTCAGCGGAAAATGTTACTTCGGGAAAGTGCAATGAGTAACTCTCCTGAAAGCTAGCGTCAGACGTGTTGATGAAAGGCAAAAATGTTCTTTAAGAGGATAAAAAGAAGGTAGTTTCATTTTGAAGCATTAAAATTAATATGCCACTTCTTGCACCAATTAACAACGGACTGGAGGTAATTTTTTTTAGATCAGCTGCCAATTTAACTTTATCGAGCTGATCAGACTTCTTACTAAAACAAGAGTAAATGATTGTGTGATCAGCATAGATATCAATTTGAGAACTGACGAAATTTGGAAGGTCATTTAGGAAAATTACGAACAACGTAGATCGAAGGATAGAGCCCTGGGGAAAATTTGTGCTAGAAGAATGGCCATTCAAGACAACATTCATTTCAACCTTTTGATAAGTGCTGAATCGGTACAAAACTTTGTCCAGAAATATAACCTTTCGACTTGTGAAAACAGGATATTTTTGTGGGAGTTAACTTGATCTTTCTGTCGATAATCAATTTTACATTGTTTACAGAAAAGAAAATTTAAATCCTAGATAACGTGTGGGGGACTTTAGCAAAGTAGGTTGATCTAAATAGCACACCTTCGTGTTTTAGAGAAAGTCTTATTTTTTCATTTTTATTATTTTTTTTTTATTTTTTTTTTTTCGCAACTCTCGGGTTGGAATATGTCTAAAGACCTGGGATTTGTGAAAGAAGAAAACGCAAGAAAAATGAACGAAGAAACAGAAATAAAATGTTTCATCTAAGAAATTCAGAAAACTTATAATTTATTGCTACAAGGTGTAAAAAGCAAGTGAAATAAAGAAAAAATACTAGGAAAAACAAGATTGACAATCAAGGTAGCGGATTCAACTGGCCTCATGAGTTTTTAAAGTTAAAAGCTCTACATGTTTTGTTTTTTTTTAACTTTTATTTTATTTTCCCCCATGTCTATTGAGCACTTTAGTAATATAGTTTCCTGTTCTGATACATTATCATTATTTTACATTATATTATATACATACCATCAACAACCCGAGTAACTTAAAGATAGATTACTTCTAAGCTCAAATCTTTGATTACCTAGATATCACATTTAACCTGAACACAAATACCTTCAAACCCTACCATAAGGAACATGGAACTCCTAACTACATTAATGTTGACTCGAACAACCGATACTATTTTGAAGCAGATACTAATCACTGTAGGCACTAAAATTAGTAAACTTTCATCTAATAAATATATGTTTAATATAAACAAAGAACTGTGCAATAAGGCACTCCAAAACAGTAGCTTTAACAATAAACTATCTTACTTGAACCTCACAAATAAAACTAGGATGGATAAAATCACTTGCAAGCATAGAAATGGAAAAATATAATTTGGTTCACTCACCCTTCTGTAGGTTATCTAGAATTAACATCGGGCAAGTTTTTGAGGTTTATAAACAAACATTTCCAAAATAACCACCCCCTAAGCAAAATTTCAATAGGAAAACTATCAAAAGAAGTTATTACTGTACAAATAATATGTATAACATTGATTCCCACAAAGATATTCTAAATAAATTCTATGGTCCCAGCAATATACAGAGTATGGACCTCGCCCCATTTAATTGTAGAATAGTGTACCTTGTCCAGTTGAAGGAAAATGCTGAGCCTCGGATGTAATCTACCAGGCAACCATATAACCCCAAAAGAGCAAAAACCACCACCATATTTACAATGGAATTTACGCAGGTGAATGGAAACAACGATTATACACCCATAGGCACACTTTTTCCAACAAAAAATTAAAGTTCCAAAAGTTTTTGGGTATTAAGGGAGAAAGACCTGAACCCTCTGACTGGAAAATCATAGCTTTCGCCCACACTCCTAGTAATTTTAAAGGAAGATGTAATCGTATCGATAAGAGAAAAATTAAAATGATTAAATTTGATCATCGGAATATACTTTTAAACCAAAAGGAACGAATTCATTTCCGAATGTCGTCACCGTAGCAGATTTAAACTAATCTAGAGTCTTACTGAACTGTTATCACTTTACACATGTACCGTTACTTCTACTCATCATATAACTCTCCAAATTATAAATTTTGTTTCATTCTCACCCATTTACTATTACTGTTATGATGACTTTCGCTTTGATATTATTATTATAAGGTTTCTTTAATTATTTATCATTTGTTTTTCGACTTATTACTTAAATTTTGACTCATCATTGTTCCTTTTTAATTATATTTTAAGTAATGATGATACTTCCCCTTGTTTCTTTAAAAAAAAAGTTTTACTCTATAAGAAGATATATATATATATATATATATATATATATATATATATATATATATATATAATTATATGCCTTTTTCATTGTTCCTATATATTAAAAAGAAGAGAAGAGAGGTGCCGTAAACGTTTTTGGTTGTAATGTGGATTTATTTAGAAAAAAAATATTATGCTTTGTTTTACATAATGTTACTACACGTGTTTCTGGTCTCGTGACCGTCTTCAGGTAAAAGCGGAGATTTCCACATATTATTAAAAATAATTAATTTTTTCTTTTGTTTTTCAATGTTAAATATTCTCGATATGAGACATTTTCTGCGTTAGTAATCCGAATTTCTTTCTTGAATTGGCAATGAAGAGTTCTGTGCGAAGGGTCATAAAACAATTAAGGTTGGTCCAAGCGAAACATTAGTAACATTATGTAAAACAAAGCATTATATTTTTTTCTAAATAAATCCACATTACAACCAAATACGTTTACGGCACCTCTCTTCTTTTTAATATACATACTTTTCTCTCGTTGGAACCACTACAACCTCTTTCTTTATATATATATATATATATATATATATATATAATGGAATAGTATTATGGTTATATATTTATAATAGAATTTTGTATAATAATGCTATGTTATATTCATGTACTTAAAATATAATTATAATGGTATTATAGTTATGTAATAATATTTAATAATAATAAAAGGTATTAATATGTTAATTTTAATAAAAATAGGATTTATGATGTGGCGATATAATTAATAATACAATAGTATTATTTAATATAATATGGCATGTATAGTGATTTTAATATATAATATTAATATATCTCATTGATGTATGATATATAGACATATTGTATTTGGTGTAAGGAAGTATCATTTAATAGTTCAAATTAAAATGTAAATACCTCATTAAACAATATGAGGTATATTATTGTATTAGGTTGGTGCAAAAATAATGACGTAATAATGTCGTTTTTTTTTACGTATTTTTTAACCTCAAAAAACGACATAATTACGTCATTATTTTTGCACCAACCTAATATTTTTTTAATATCCTTTAATATTTTATTTACTATTATTTAATATAATATTTAGTAATATGTAATTAGGGTATTATTAAATAATGCAATATTTTAATAACGATATAAAAATAGTATAACAATTATATAATTGTATATATATATTGTTTATATTTGTTATATATCTCTTTCTTTATATGACTGTTTATTAATTAATACTTTTATTTACTCGATTATAATTTATATTTATTTCATTAATTAACTCGACTATTTTTTACGCACAACATTATTTTTCTAAGTGTAGATTTTTCCTTTTTTAATTAAACTCTTCCTCTATTATTGGTTTGCTAAATAAAATATTAAATCTTCGCTGAAGATTTTTTTGTAGATGGTAAGAGTTTAGTATACATGTTCTTTTTAATTCAAAGTGAAGAACAATAAAATGATACATTTCCTAAAATGAAAATAATTAAATGAGGGTTTTTAATCTTTTAATATATTAAATTTCTGAAATTCTTTCTCATTAACATAAATATATAAATACATCTTAATTTTGAATTAATAGTAATAGTTTACTCTTTCTTTTTCCCTGGCTTTTAAAATTGGTTTTAAGCCAGTTTCATTTTAATTTTTCTTGTCAGCCTGATGGAATTGAAAATCTTTGTAAATTAATTTTAATTTATAAGGTGAAATGATCATCAATTTTATGGAGGAATCCTAATTCCTATTGTTTGTAATATACACAGGCGTGTTTGTGCATATAATATTTATTTTAGGGTAATACACTGGAAATAAACTCTGTACTAAAGATTATAAGCCAGACTTTCAGAACAAACTTCCTAAAAAAGCGATTTTTACATGGTTTCAGTTTAATAACCTAAAATTGCTCTACTCTGTATAGATCCCTCTTTTAAATTAAATGCTACGAACGTTGGAATTGTACTCTATTTGTTCTCCTCGTACCTGGATATATATATATATATCTCAGTTGTATGGATATTAGTTTGTGACCCTGGCTTCACGCTTTTGTGATCTTCAGACAAATTTTATACACACCTTATGTGTGTGTGCGTGTATATATATATATATATATATATATATATATATATATATAGTAAAAAAGAAAGAACAGTAAAATATATAATCCGGTGTTCTTATTTATATTTTTACAAAACAGTGCTCAATGTAAATTTACAGATCATAAAAATATTTAATATTTAAAAATATGGTTTCATCGCTACACAGGAATTACCATGTTTCAAAAACAGAAACTAAAAACTTCAAATTCAATTATATAATTAAATTAAAAGCATCAGTTCTGTTTCATCTTCAAGAGAATTTTGGAATATTTTGAAATTTGAGTTTTAAAATCACATAAACAAAAATTATGAATGTATGTGCATTTTGATTGTTCTTAATAAATTAATTCCATCGATAAAACCTTGTGTGGTCGTTGTTCGGTGGTAAATTGTTTCAATGTTTTAGCTATTCAGTAAATTTTCTATGGCCTTGATAACTTTCAAATAGTATGGTATTGTTCACAAATCTAATAATGAAACAAAAACAGGGATGAAGCGTAAGAGCTTGATTCAACTGTAAATGCATTAACGCCTCATTCTTCGCATGTTTACTGTAAACCTGGGTTAAGAGGTTCTTCGGGAATTTTTCACTTTTAACGTTTCAATAATCCTTCTCAAACAATATTTGCACAAAAGATTGTTCGAATGCCAATTTAGAATGGAATCATATGAAGAAACTATTGGCTAAATGGCAAAAGCCTATTTTGGACCTAGTTTATCGCAGATTTCGTCAATTTCACTGAAATAATTGAGACCAAACATTCACGCAAGACAATTTGTGTGTTATATATAATTTACATGGCAAATTTGGTAAGCATCAGATGGAAAGAAAAAACAAGGATTTTGTGGCCGAAAAACTTGCTTTTGTAACAGTTTTTCGTTATCCCCGAGGAAGCTAGCAGAACTAAACCCACACCATCATAATTTTTGCATGATGACCAATTTTTTGCGACATGTTTGAAGAAAATCGGATGAAAAAAATGAGGAAGTTATTCAAGTTTTTACTTTTTTTTCAGTTTTTTTTTCAGTTTTTTTACAATTTTTTGTGTGAAGCCAATGTCACAGGAAAACTATCAATCACTCTACATGTAACATGATATTTGTTTTGCATTAAGTGCAAAGAACATCAGCTCATCCGTTAAAAATTTTAGTTCTTGTGTAACTTTGCCTCGGTTTTTGCAAAAAGCTATACCCACCTTTATAGATTATTTTTTCTGTCAAATATATATATATATATATATATATATATATATATATATATATATATTCATTGAAAACGACAGACAAGGTGTTTTTATTTAGTTTTTTTATACAATTTCTCATGCGATCTAATAATTTTTTTCTTTTCGGATGATAAATTATATAAAAACTGTCCGAATGTTCTTTTTATCCGAGCGTTTCGGCTATCGATTTAGCCATTTTCAAGGATTATATTTTAACTGTGAAAATTAGAAAGTTATTTGTATGTATGTTTTATAAAATGTTTTCATTTTTTTTGTTTCAAAACACGGTCAAGATATGTCCATGTTCGAAGTTAATATTATTAAGTGTTGGTTTGTTTGTTTTTATTAATAATGCTTCCATTATTTTTAGCCTTTTTTGCATGTAGATGATGCTATTATATTAGTGTTGTCAACAAGTATGTTACGAATAATGTCTGGTAGGTCTCCATGAATATTTAAATGAGATCTAATTGAGCTATGGTCAGAAAGGTGTAGAGTGAGTCTGCGTGGCAAACATGTTGTAGTGTGGCCTATATAATTATTTACGAATTTTGATTGATCAGGAACACAATTCCTTAATGGGCATTTAAATTCGTAAATAATATTTGCCCTATTTAATTTTGTTCCAGGAGGTGAATTATTTTTTCACTATAAGGTTAGAGGCTTTAAATTTCAAGTTGCTTCTAGTTACCTTAGATAAGAAACACCTAATGTGGAAATCCAACAATTGATTAGGAAATCCGTTATTGCTTTACATTGTTTAATTCTTTAAAGAAAAGAGTGCGAGAGGATGAGTTCTCGTGCGCTCTCTTGAGGAAATTTTTTATAAACAGAAGTTTTAAAAGCATTATTACTAAAAGGAAGTTTATTCGTTTCATTAAGTTCATAAGTAAAATTTAGGACGGAATTTTGTTGAAATGTAGTTTCCAGATTTTCTATTTCTTTCTTGTTTTCAGCCAAAATAAAAATATCGTCTACATAACGAACATATATTTCAGGTTTAATAACTTTAGTAAAAATCTTGTTTTCAACATATAATTGGAGAAGCACGGCCCGAGAGGAGTTCCCATACTTACTCCATCAGTTTGTGTGTAAATAAAACCATTCTGGCTATAAAAAGGAACTCTAGTGGTGCAAGCGAGCAATAGTTTTTTTAAAACATTGGGTTGGATTGATGGAGGTAGAATTAAATTATTTTTATACACCGAATTAATGATAATATCAATAGTTTCGGAGACGGGAACGTTAGTAAATAAATTCTCTATATCAAGTGACGCAAGAATGCCGTGGTTTGTTTTTAATTTTGTGCTTTTAAGTATTTGGAGGAATTCATTGGTAGATTTAATGCTATAGTTAGTAGGGAGATATGGGGTAATAATATTGAGAAATTTTCATAGTTGGTATATACATGTTGGAATCTGAGAAATAATAGGTCGTAATGGGTATCCCGGTTTGCGTATTTTAACATTACCGTGTAAGTAGCCAGGTTGGTAATCTCAAATTTTTTTTTTATTTTTAAGGATCTTGCAACAGCATTGTTGGATGTTATAAGTTTATTAACATATTTCTTTGGAGATTCAGTGGTGTTATCGCATGAGAAATTTGATAAAATCTAAATAAAAGCACCTTGTCTGTCGTATTCAATGAAATGTGTATGAAAGAAGGATTGCTGCCTAAATACACACACACATATATATATATATATATATATATATATATATATATATATATATATATATATATATATAACGCGCGCACAGATGCGAGGGTAAATAAAAAAAAAAGTAAAGGCAATTTTTATGCATCTTTTATTTTTACTGATGAGGAAAAAGTGCACATGTCATTTTTCGACAGAGGCTCCTATGCACATCGGTGCAATTTTGGTGTCGTTGAACGAGATTCTACATCCCTTCCGTAAAGTAGTTTTCGTTTTGCTCACGAAGTCACCTCTGCTCCGCTCGTTTCGGCACCTAACGCGCCGAAACTTTAAGGTACCTGAAGTCATCATGCATTATCGCTTATGCAAATCCATAGACGATACCCCCGATTTCCGACACTTGTGCTAACGTGATTCGTCAGTGTTTCTTGATTAAGACATCAACCCTTTTGGTGCGTTTCTGATGAGCGACCAAATTGTCTTTCGTCCATCACATTTACACTTCCATTTGTAAAGCGTTCTAAGCACAAACACGGCTTTCGTAGATTCCTGGTGCGTCCTCCATACTGCTCTAACACCCAGCAATGAGTTTGTGCAGGTTTGACTCCTTCAACCCACATAAAGTGCAATACGGCAGCATAGTTCTTTGATGATACAACTGCTGTGGAGCGTCCATATGTCCGAACTCTTGACTGGATGAGGGAATACCGTTTTTCTCCCCACGTTATTCCAAAATTACCTTTACAATTTAGCCTCGTATATTGTGTGTGTATATATATATATATATATATATATATATATATATATATATATAGATAAGCGTTTCACCCCAAGCAAGGCGTGAAGCCACTAGGACGCAAGCGGTTACAGAAGATTTGGAACAAGATCAGATAGGAGTGATAGAGAAAAGGTTGAAGAGAAGGATAGTGGATAGATCAAGGCAACTGGAGATGTCGATTGACACTACATTTGAATAGTTTGAGATTATAGCTCTCAGGGAAACTGGAATAGGGGAGTTCCACAGGCGAGAGGTGCGAGACATTAAGCTATTGGAGTAGACGAGACGGCTACATTTAGTAGTTTCGACAGTGAAAGGGTGATATGCCAGCCTCGTAGGGCGCTTGAATTCATGAAGTCTGGGAACCAGCGAATGCAGCTCTCTCGGAGCAATTACCATGAAAGTATTTGTAAAAAAGACAGAGAGAGGTGACGGCGCGTCTAAGAGAGAGCGACTGTGGACGAGATGCCAGAACAGGGCCAATTATATTGCATATCCATGTCTGGAGCTTATCAAGAACCCCGAGGCAGACAGAAGGGGCTCCAGACCATATATGTAAAATCATGTGCTGGGCTTTGCAAAACGATGTTGAAGATGGAGTCTGTACACGTCGCTTGCAGGCACGTTTATGACTAATAAGTCACATGCGGAACAGGCATACACAGTCACAGCAGAAACTCCACTAATTATATATATTTATATATATAAGAGAGAGAGAGAGAGGATAGAGGGTATGTAAATATAAAAGTGGATATTGAAGGCACCACCTGGAAGCGATAGTCTGTTTCATGCTAAATGCCATCGTCAGGCATGAAACAAACTCTTCGCTTCTATGTGTGCACTTCAATGTCCACTTTTATATATAAAACGAACTGGACTAAGTCCGACAATTATTTTAATATATTTTTTGTTGATGCGTTATTTTTATAAAAATACAAATATTTAAGTAAATGCTGTTTTTTATAAACATTATTTACCGGCTTGAATGTCAGAGAAATCTCAAAGAAAAATGTGTGTCCTCCAACAGGAATCGAATCTGTATCTTACACGAAACCGCAGTATAACCTGACGTGCTATACCATTTAGCTACAGAGGAAGCGCCTGGTTAGCAAGGTTAAATTATAGCTGATAGCATATATAATTTTTTTATTAAATATCTGATTACAATCTTGACGAGGAAAATGTTAAAACAAAAAATAATTGCCATGTGTACGTGTGATGATAATTTACTCTTAATTTCTAGCAAATTTCTGGTACTTCCAAAGAACTGCACTATCGATGCACAGATCTAGTAATGAGCATTTCCTCTAGAAAATATAGAATTGTGAGAAATGACAAGTTAAAACTATTAGATGAATATGTTGTACTTAAAATATTAGTATTTTTTAAAAAGACTTAGCTAAGGTTAAGATAGTCACTCTCGATAGGGGTTGGTTTTTTGACGTTAGTTTACAATGAGGAACGTACGTCAGTGGTTAAATGAAGCTCTGCTTTCTAGCCACTGAATAATAAACCGTTAGCTTTTATTGTGATAGCCGTTATTAAACCAGTCGGGTTTATTCACGCCAAAAATTTCTCCCTCTTTATTTCTTGCGTTGTGAATTGTAAATGCAACTAGAGAGTCGAAAAGACGCTTGCAAAAACGTTTAAAAAATAAAAAAAATAAAAAATCCAATTATAATCGCAATTCCGCGATCAAAATCCAATCCTAAAATTCCTGACTGCTTCAGATCTTAATGTGAAACAAACACGTACACAAAAAACATTAACTCCAACGTAATTTAACCGCCAGACAAGGAAAAGAAAATATTTTTTCCTTTCAGATATGTGTAGCATTCACTGGATAAAAAAAATAATAGAGTCAGTGAAGTGGCCAAGTAGGATAGGAAATAAAGGATAAGCTCTTGAACTAATGTTTCTGTAAAGAAGGATTAAGGGTCGCTGGAAACGTTAGCAATTTCAGGTAGAAAAATAAGAACAGTAATCCCTTTATATAAAATTTAATGATTTGTTCGGGTAACCTTCAGGCAAGAAATTTTGGGTACACTCTCCATACATGGTTGTACAAAAATTCGTAAGCCTTTGTCGGTAAGAAAAAGTGTTTTCAGTTCAGAAGGCGTGGTAGCGGTCGGCAGCTCATCGTCTCTGTTGTTGACCCCTTGGCGGCAGCGGCTAAAAGAGAGAGAATTCCATTTTTTTTCTTCCTCATAGCAGGTCTGGTTTTTGTATCCTTCCGCCGGTGGATTTGATTGGTTCACAGTTCAACCAATTTACTTCTGTGAAGGAATCCAACCGCCAGTGAATAAACATATCTAATCTCTGCTACATTGGTTCGGTCGAACGTACTAGCGGCTCTAATCGACTGACTTACAAGATTACAAAATCTAACTTTAACTATCCCACGAAACTGTTGCCATACTTTTTTTTAAACGGTATTATTTTTTTAAATGAAGGATTACCAACCATTCTGATTCGTATTTTCATTTTTAGTTGTTTTTCTTGTCGTTTTCATCTCCGATCGCCACCATATCTACTCACTCCTGTTGATCGACGGCTCGAGTAAAATTGCGATTAAAATTAAACAAAACAACTAAAAATTCTGATAGAAATAAGACCATTAATAAATTTTGACAGTGCTTCATTTAATAATCATCCTTTACTAAATAATTATCGTTGTGTATACATTTGTATCTTTCGTGTCACCCTTTTTTTTATGTAAAAAGGGAGGCAAATGAAAGGTAGTAAATTCATAAGTGGTTACTTCCCTTAGTTATTTAAATAATTTATAAAAATAGATATCTTTCTAGGTACCTCCACGAAAATGTAAACAAACAGAGATAGCATGATGAAAAAGACGCCGAACTTGACGAAAACAATTTTTATCGTCTAATGTTCATATTATTATTAAAGAGGAAAGATCAAAGTATTTTTGGGGTATTTTTTTATATTTTTTAATCGTTCCTAGCACGTCCGAAATTTTCGTTACAAATTTTTTTTTTTTTTTTTGCCTCAAAAAAAAGGACAGATAATCAATCATTTTCAATCATTTGATAAAAAGATGAAAATCTGACTTTGATATTCTTTTAAAAATCAATTATCATTTTTTCAAAACTGATTTTAATAAAATCAGAAATTATGTTTATTTAAAATATTTTGAACCAAGCTTAACTTAGCTTCTGCGCCGAAAAAATGTAATTTGAAAATAAAACAAAGCAGGTCATAACCTTTCGCCTCGTTGACAGCTGTTGACAGCTATGATTCATGACGTTTAGATAACTTACGGGAGGATAATTCTTTCTACGGATGGAAGGAAGTGAAATTATTTAGATTTAAATGAACAAATTATTTACCTCGTTACTTTTAAGAAAAACTTTCAGCACTCTAATTTTTCATTTTTTTTTTTTTTGTACTTAGCTTTCATCTTTACGTTTACGATGCTTTATGGAAAATATAAAGAAATTAAAAAATAAGACTGTTAAGAGTGAGATTAAATTTCATAAGAAAGAGGTATCTATTAATTTATAGGTACCTTATGAATTTTTATCAGAAGTGTACATAAAATACTATAATTTTATGTACATTTATTAAATTTTACTGTGTTATTTGTATTTCCATTCATTTTGTTATTAATTTTGATATTTCATTTATGGAGATTAAAATCAAAATAAGATCATATAAATTAAAGTTTAGCAGTAGTTAAATTTCATATGATACTGATACTTATAGGTACCCTTCTCAGTTGAAATTGAAAAATCAAATTAACTTCTCCATACGTGTTTCGCAAAAGTAAAGGCCTTAAGAGCGGAGAACAATGCTGAACTCAAATAATGCAACTAAATTGTATCCTGGTTGATCTTCCGTACTTTATAATTACCGCTCTATTATAAGCATAAAAGTTACATTTTTTAATTACGTTGGCTAATCCGATTGGTCCAAACGATACAATTTTCAAAGCGCTAGACAATGGCGGTCTCATCTGGACACAATTGAAAGCTTTTAACTAATTTTATAATATTTTTAAATACTTAATGTAAAAATCTATTATAATTAAAAGAAATAAATAATTGTATTAAAAATTCAATTTTCATTGAAAAAATTTTTTGCTTTCAGAAAATATTGTCCATATTCATAAAAGCAAATAAAAGCATTTGAAATTAAATAATATATTTGTTTTATTGAGTTTTGTATGTTACTGATTTTCAGGTACGTTGGCCACAATTAAAAAAAAAAAAAATACATGATTTGCATTCTTCAAAGCCTTGTGCTTTTAACTATTGCAATCTGTAGGGGGCGGCTCGATCTAATTTCTAGAGTTTTTCATAAAATTAGTTATGGGGTGTTAATAAAAATGAAAAAAAATATTTCTGACATGACTTTTATAAAAAACAACATATTTATAATAATTTCGATCATCTGTGAATAGTTTCTGAAAGTTTCATTAACATCTGACAATTATTTTTATTTTTACAAGATTTTCAAATTA
The DNA here is from genome assembly GCA_963932145.1 of Acanthosepion lycidas. NCBI lineage: Eukaryota > Metazoa > Mollusca > Cephalopoda > Sepiida > Sepiidae > Acanthosepion > Acanthosepion lycidas. Next base: position 108,544,422 of record OZ010587.1, on the reverse strand, counting down.
ATGTGTGTAAATACAAAAAAAACGCGCTAAAATTATCTATGTTATTTACTACCCCTTGTTGCAACAAAGATAAACAAAGTTTTTAAATCAAAATTTAGAATATTCTAAAAAGATGAAAAAAATTTTGAAAAATAATTAAAAAAAAATTTGGTCTATCCTCTTCATAAAAACATAAGCATTTAGACGATAAAATTTTGTTTTCATAAAGTTTGGCGTCTTTTTCATCAGACTATGCTCTTTTTTTTAGCGATTTCGTAGAGGTACCTACTTTAGACAAAACTAGCTCTTGTGCAAACTGAGCCGTTTTTTAGGGTAGTCTTATATGTTCAAACCCTTCTTGGGAAGCAGTCATACGTTTCTCGACTGAGTGATCATCTTCCTTCAACTTTGGAAGATCGCCATCTTTGTCGTTCTGTTGCTAATCTTTTTTTTCTTTCGAGCGGTGTTTACATTTCGTGTCATAGTTATAGGAATTTTTTTTTTTTTAATTGGAAAAGATATTGAGCAAAAAGCCATTTATATAATGCCAAGAGTAATCAACAAATCCGATACCATTGGCCGGCTAAAAGGTACAAAGAGAAAGGATTAATTAAATTATTCATTGACCTCTAGTTTAGTTGTATTTTAGTTCAGCTCTCTGCTTTATTAAAATCTCAAAACTTTGGTTTTGGTTTCTTTTATTTTACGGTATATCAACCTCAATGGGTCATTTAATGCTGACAATTTTTTTACCAAAATGTATTGCTGGTATTAAAAACTATTTTAATTGCTCAGCATAGTTGCAGTATGAACCACAGATAGTCTGTGTGGGTGTTGAACAAAGACAATTGTGCCTGGGTGGGTGTCTGCAATAGGGATTGGTTAGCCGCCCTAGGAGACGGGTATCCTCGAATATAATTATGTATGTATGTATGAAGGACTGGTTAACAAGATAGACCTTTCATAAATTATGATCAGTAGTACACTGGAAATAATATACAGAATGATAGAAAACCTACAGAAACCGCGTCTATTTCACATGAAAACACACAAGAAAGGTGAACAGATTTTACAAAACAGGTCAGACCCTGTATAAAACAAATTAGTTTGGTTCGGTTTGGTTTGTTTTACGGTATATCACCCTTAATGGGTTATTTAATGCCAACAAGATTTTTAGTGCTGGTAATATTTTTTTTTTCAAAAAGTATTTTCCGTAATAATTTTTCCAAAAACGTATTGCTGGTAATAATATTTTCTTCAAAGATTTATTGCTTGTAATAATTTTTTTACAAATATGTTGTGCTGGTATTAAAACATTTTTACACGTTTTGATCCCAGTTTTGGGTTTAACTATTTGCCCATAGCTGGGACCCTAACATCATTTAAGAGGATTGATTCCACGATCCTCAAAACCTCCTGATCAGAGGCCTTGCTGTCGGATGTAGTTCATTATTTTTTTTTTTTTTTTTTAACCAGAGCTCATATTGAAGTTTGTTATTGTTTTTCCCTAGGACAGTGTATTTCTCCTACCCATATTGTGTTCAGGTTTCTGCTTGGCCGGCTTAAGAGATTTTTGTGGCCTAGTTTATGCGCAGCTTACTTAAGTTTACGTATTTTCCAATGACGTCCTCTATTATTTCAATCTCATCCAACAGGTTTGGGGGGGGTGACCTCCCTTTTCTATCCATGTATTCAGTTATCTGTATTGTTAATTTTAGCTTTCAAATTTCAACGTCTGCATAATAGTTTTTTTTGTTTTTTTTTTACAGGGAGTGAGAGTGAAAGAAAATAAGACGGAATAAGGAGGACTGAGCAAAAGACAAAAAAAAAAAAAAAAAAAAAAAAAAAAAAAAAAAAACAGGATTCAAAGACAGAAGATGGCAACTGACGTTGCATTTAAATTTTTCGAGGTTTTAGTTATCAGGGAAGCAAGAAATCGGGAAGGATTTCCATATTTGTGAACTGCGAGTAAAGAAACTGTTGAATCTAAACAATAAAGCGCCAATCAAGTAGCACGTTTAAATTTAGGTATAGTCAGTACACCAGAGAAGAAAGCCCGTCAGAGAAGTTGCCATAAAAATAAAGCTACGTCACGTTTGTGAGAAATTCACCGAAGTCGAGATGTCTAGTTAGGATCGATTATATTGCAGATCCTTCTTTGGATTTTGTCAAAAACCTCGAGATGAGTAGCAGGAGCACCAGACTAAATATGGTAATAGTGTTTAATGCGCGCGCGTGTGTATGAACGCGATAATGCCATTAAAACACAAGGAATTACTGGGAGTTCAGGAAGAACTTCAAAAGAAGAGTTTAGTGAAGAGGGCGGAAAGTATAAGGAAAAAGATATTCAGGAAGACCAAAGATTGCGATTGGCGTTGCATTTAAATAAACTAATAGAATAGAACTTAGGGTTTCATCTCGCTATTTCAACAGTAAAACAATGAAATCTAATTGCCACTCTAGTGCTACGTTTAAATTCACGAGCTCGTAATGTCAAGGAGGAGAGTTTGTTAGAACAATTGCCATGGAAATGTTTATAGAAAAGACAAATGGAAGTTACGTCGTGTCGGTGGGAAAGTGACTAAAGTCGAGATGCCAGATCAGGACCAATAACATTACAGACCCTACTTTGGATTTTGAGGAGAATCCAGAGATAAATAGCAGGGAAGGGAAGTGTTGGGTTACATTTAACTACTTCAACAGTAAAATGTTATGACTTAGATGCCAATCTAGTAGCACACTTAAACACACATAGTTCAGTCACCAGTAGCCATGAAAATATTTGTAGAAAAGACACGGGGAAGCCACGTCAATGAGAAAGTGACAGAAGCTGAAAGGCCAAGTCAAGATCGATTATATTCCAGATCCTCCTTTGGATTTTGTCAAGAACCAGACCAGATATGGCAACAGTATTCAATGCACGTGTGCCCGTGTGCCCGTGTATGAATGCCATAATGCTATTAGAAAACAAGGGATTACTGGGAGTTCAAAAGAATGATGAGAGGAGTTTAGTGAGGAGAACGGAAAGTAAAAAGATATTCAGGAAGCCAAAAGATTGCGATTGGCGTTGCATTTACATAAACTATTAGAATATAACTTAGGGTTTCATCTCGCTATTTCAACAGTAAAACAATGAGATCTAATTGCCAATCCAGTACTACATTTAAATTCATGAGGTCGAAATGTTAAGGAGGAGAATAAAAGAAAGAAAAAGAATCTACGCACGTGGTGAGAAAGTGACCCAAGATGTCAGCATCGATTAAATTACGTTTTAGTGACCTTTCTTCATTCGTATCTAAACCGCAGGAAATTAATCGTGCTACTAGACTGCCATTAGGTTCTACTAAATTAGCTACATCTAACCAGAAATTCTGTTCTAATCGTTTCTTTTCTCGCATTTCTCACCTGTGGAACTCTTCCGATTTATTGTTTCTCTGCTATCTTAAATGCAACATCATTCGCCATCTTGTCTTCCTGAATACTGTTCTTTTATTGTTCTTTCTCCTCAAAGTCGATCCATTTTCTTTCACTCAGTAACCCTTTGCGCCTTAGTGGCATTATCACCTTGCTTGAAGTGAAAAAAAAAAAAGAGAAAGGAAATGTGATATCAGATTGTAACGCTCCAAAAAGAGAAAGGAGATGCACGTGGGGGTGCCGAGAAGGTTTTCGGGTTGGTCATTTTCCAACCTTCAAGAAGTGGGCGATCAGTTCTCCACGACTTCTTTTTTTATCTATTGTAGCTCTTAGTAACGCTTATTGACATCCAAACGCTATCAAATGGAGACCGTTCGAGTGGGAAATGGTTGCCCGATTGCATTGGAGTTGATTCACATATTTTTAGAATTTTGTAAATATAAAATTATTCTTGCAAATAAGTATGTTTAATATTTTTTCGTCAACTCTAGCGAGTTGAAAAGTGTTTAAAGAAATCCAATTTTATATGTTATATATTATTTATGAATTGTTAAAAAATTCTAAAAACAGCTTTATAAAAAACAGTAAAAATTGCTGAGGTACTGTGTGTCAATAGAACGGTTTTTCCCTTGACACCGTTATTATTTACAGTAATAATAACGGTGTCAAGGGAAAAACCGTTCTATTGACGCAGTTTTTTTTTTGTACGCTCGTTAAACTTTGCCAAATGATCATTTTCTTAGAACTATTTTTTCTATGACAATACGTAAGCGCAGTGGAGGTTGGAATTTAAAAAAAAAATATATTAAGCAGGGGAAACCGGTGCTGTAAGAATTCTTTAAATGACCGGATACATTAGTTCAGAGGTTCCCAATATTTTAGCTCATGGCCCACTTTGAATCCAGAATATTTCTATTGCCGATGAAATTATTATAGTGTAAAAAAATCACTTCCATTTTACAGAGAATATACCCAATAAAGATACAACTATGTCCATTTATTGGACACACAATTTGACAAGCATCTAAAATATTTCGCATCTCCAATAAAACGATCATTTATTATCAACATTTACTTTCACAATTTTTCCTTTATATGACATGAAACAAACATTCACAAAGAAAAGAAAAAAAGGCAAAAAACAGACTTAATATAAAAATCAAACCGAAATAATTCTTTGGCTTCACGATATAAAATTAATTCCAAAATAAAAATAAATATAGGAAAGAAAATTGGTGTCAAATTTATTAAATGGAGATCCGATACCGGGTATATTCCCAAATCGGAGTAAAAGTGTTCTAGCTGTAATGAGCAAGATTTTCACAAAACGGAAATGGTATTAATTTTTTTTTCTACAAGTAAGAAAAAAAAAAAAAAGAAAAAAAAAAGTATTTTAAATGCCTGACCATTTAAAAGTTACTCAGACATTATTTTTAAAAGTAATAAGTTAATTTTCATAATCTAAATGTATTAAGTACTTACATTTAATTTCATTACTTTAAGGAGTAATAGTCAGTTAAAGCTCTATGGACCATTCCATAATTTGTGGCCTACATATTAACTTGATGGCTCAGTAAAAATTATAAGATTTGTGTTTCAACTGAAATTTGACAGGATTCATTTTGGCCATAAGTTGAGAAACATTGCATTAGCGTATAGGTCAACCCGCCATTTTGAGAAGAGAAAACGCTATAGCAAGCATAGTCTTTAGGTCGACTAATTTTAATGTTGCTGAGAGAGATTAGAAGCAAATGTGATGTAATGAATATGCATACACCTGGGTTCCCCCTCACAGTAATACGATTGGCTGGTGTCAGCCATAAATACAGACTGATGTGGAGGTATATGGACGCCTACTGCCTCCCACTACGATGAGGACCAGCCCATTACGATTACCTGCTAGATTGTCGTACTTGGTTACAGTAGTCCAAAACCACTTTGCTACTTCGAACAAATATATCCCTTTCCGGGGCATATCAAAATGTTATGATAGAGAAAGAAATCTCCCTAGTATAGATTTCAAATTGTTTGAGTGTTTATTGTACGGTGAAAAATAAATCGCCCACAATCATCAAACCATATAATAATTATCAATGTGCATTTATTTATATATTTAAGGAAGTAAGGGAGGTAAATCAAGTTAGTAAACTTATGAGTGATTACTTAGTCGTTTTCATAATCTATTGAGATAAAATATTCATCTGCATTTAGACAAAATTAATTCCTGATCAAAGTGAACAGCTTAATCCGGTTTTTTTTGGGGTTTTTTTTTTTGGTTTTTTTTTTTACACCTGCATTTCTTAGATTGCAGTCTTATTTGTTCAAGCCTTTCATGTGAGGCATTCAGATAACTTTATTAAGTGATCATATTCGATTTAGGTTTTGTCGTCGCCGTCTTCTGTTGCTAATCTTTTTCTTCTGAGAGATTTCCATTTAACTGTTATATTAAACACATTTTAACATGAAAAGATATTGAGGAAAAATGTTATAATTCCAGGAGTAATCAATGAATCAGATACATTACATACTTAAAATATATAAGAAGAAAGGAATAATTAAATGGTTCATTGGTCTATTTTAATTGCCATTTTTAACGGTACGGGTTCAACTAGTATTGATATAATTGCCGTTTTACCTGGGAAACGAGCGAGAGTTTGTCAAACTCAGTTAAAAAAAAATCTAGGCCATAGAATTCTATGTACAATTGAAATAAAATCGATCATTGAACACAATTCAAAAATAGAAAGAAAACCAGAAGTTATTACTAGAAACAAGCCGTTCTGTGTAAAGGTTTCGGAAATAGGATTTCCGAAAGTTGGGTCAAAGTTTTTAGTATTATTAAATAACTTGGAGTCGATTTTTGAAATTATCGAACATTTATAGAAATGGTGTGACAGCGGTTTGCCGGAAATGCTTAAGTGGGTAGTAATGGTAGCCAAGAGATTGTTTTGTATTTTACTAAAATAATTCAATTATCATCAGTTTATTATTTCGCACAAAATAACTGAATTTAATTTCCTAAACAATTTCAAAATGAATTTATTCAAATAAGAAACCCTAACCCCTCAATGGAAAACTATTTCATTCTTCCGTTTAAAGAAGAGAAAAAAATAGACGTATATACTCACGTATCATGCTACTTTTGAAGATCTAATTTTGAAGCTAATTTTAATTGGGTCGCATCATACACGAGATATAAAATTAACGTATTTACTGCTGCTCCTGACTGCGTCGTTGACCAAACTATCTCTGTTCATTAAATATCTATATTCATTATCTGTCTACTGTATATACTCGCGCATCATGCTACTTTTGAAGATCTAATTTTGAAGCTAATTTTAACGTGGTCGCATTGTTGCGGGCCGGCGTACACGGCTTGAGAGAATATACACGGCTTGAGAGAAAAATACACGGGTATCCCCCTGAAATGCCCACAACATTGTAAACTCGGAGTAGGAGTTCACCAGGAAGAAATATAAAAGAAACAAGAAGCGATATACATGTACAAACAAATGTGGAAACTGTGTGTGTGGTTCATGAGTTTATCAAAAAGGGAAAAACGCAATCTTCCGCGAGAGATTTACATTGTTGTCGTATAAGCGGAGAAGTAAGAAGAGTGATAAAAAAAAAATTAATTATCGCAGAGTATTTGTAGTGTTAGAGAGCGTCCCCTAGTAACGGTTTCGGAAATTACGAGGAAATAACCCGACAGCATAATACACGAGATTATTAGCGCCTTTGACGTATTAGTATCGCATTATAAAATACTAACAGCGAATATCCATTTTTTTTCCATTGTTTACGTTTATAAGATGTTCAACTGGTGTTCGTTCCGTTGTTTATGGCTGTAGGCGTTTACGCAACGAGTATAGCGTTACTAACGATACTTTTATGATATTGTAATTTGGTCTCTCAAGAAAAAAAAATAGCATGAAACATGTTAAAATCATTTTTGTAAGTGAAAATCTGGCGGAATCGCGCGTTACACGAATATATACGGTGAGTAAAAAAAAAAAAAAAAAAAAAAAAAAAAAAAAAAAAAAAACGTAAGCGTGCGATAAATCGTAAGTGCTTTTCTTAAACAGGTCCAGTAATGCTAAACGAGCCCTAGGAAATGGTATTATTTTAATATTACAGCAATTACAACTTAGTGAGTTCAATTCTCACTGGGTGCGCCATACTTTCGGCCTTGTGCCACATCTAAGCAACGCTTAGAAAAATCACCATTACAGCTGTTTCACACCGTCTATTATTTTATGCCCTTTAAGAAGTAAGGGTTTGGGTTTAATTTGGTTGTTTATCGGCATATCAACTCCTTATGGGTCATTTAATGACCAAATTTTATTTTGGGGGAACATTAATAATTTTTTTTCAAAAATGTATTGCTGGTATTCTTAATATAAAAATCTATTTTTATACTTTCATAGTGTTTTGGCCTCAGTTTAGGGGGTTAACTATTTCCCTATAGCTGGACCCTAACAGATGCTACTGAGAACAACAGCAATTAAAAAGGTTGTTTCCATACCCCTCAAAACCTCCCAATCAGAAGCCTTGCTTCCAGATGTAGTTTATCGTCATACCCAGGACGTGAAGTAAGGCAGGAATTGATAGTATGCAGTAGGTCAATAGGGGAGACGGGTGTAATAGTAAAGACTTACCAATAATATTACACACAAACCAACGCCTATTTCGCAGGAATTTTTTTTCCTACATTCCATTTCGTAATCAATGTTTTAAAAATATTCATATACAGTGTAACCCGGATATAAGAGAGTTGTTGGGACCGGATAAGAAGTCTCTTATATCCGGGTTTCTCTTATATCAGGGTTACACTGTATTTCACATGGTAACGCCATAAAATAGTTTTAGGTTACAGTAGGCTATGAAGTGCGTATTGTAAACATTGAAATTGATGAGAGTTACCGCCAAATGACCCGCACCCCTACTCCGCGCCGACACATACAAAAATTCAAGAGAACGTAGAAAAGAATTCATTGAATATTGAAGAAAACAAATAAAATCGGATTTAGGAACATTTATTTTAAGAATATTGGTGTAAGGGAAAACCTGCTTGAGGACATTTGTCTATGGAATAATACCTGTCTAAAGACCATTGGTCTTTGTTAATAAATTAACACTTTATTAATATACAAAAGATTCAATTTTATTGATATTCACTATAATACAGAATAATATTTAAGAAGATACTTATAGTAACATTAATTACCGATGCGACATGTGGTTTATATGCATTTATTGGCATTCATTGTTTGTATATTATTAATACAACACACATTAGACCATAATTCTCTAGATGAATATTTCTCGGACGTATATTCTTTAGATGAGTGTCCCTTAGATCAATATTCTTAATCCCAATAAAATTGGTCCGTCAACAGCGATTAACTTGTTCATCTTGGACTTTACTGCAAATGAAATGTCCAGTTTTCTAGGTATGCAAACTTTTGTGCTAATGTTGACCAAATGGACACAAATGACTCAGCACAAAGTAAGTCGATAAAGGCGCAAAAGGCTAGTAGATAGTGACTTTAAAAAGCAAATAAACATTCATAAGACTACGAAACACTTAAGTAGACTCGACTGGATGGAATTTGTGGTTAGTTTCTTTGCTGAATGCAAGATTTACTATTTCGTTTAATAAGATATTTAATCTGGAAAGGTTTTAGAGCTTTGCAATGTTGGATTTACCGAGGAGATATAGCTTAAGACGACACAACCGGAGTTGGGGGCATAATTTTATTTAATCTGGAAAGGTTTCCGAACTTTGCAGTGCTGGACTTAACGAAAACCAAACACCCTTCAATTTTTCAAATATATTTTTGTTTTATTAGTTTTTATTCTTTAACACCAAGTCATCAAAAATTATATATAGCCATTCATAATAATAATCATGTGTAATTATTAAAGAAACTACGATGTATTTTTTAGAGAAGGGCCTCGTATTTCATATTGCTAAAGGGCCTCAGCGAGTGAAAGTTCGGCCCTGGAACTTTGGGGGTTGGAAAATCGGTTAAACAAAAACGAAAAAGTTTGATTATCAATAAATGAACAAAAAGACAACTTACCAAATGTGAAACCATCAAAGGAAATCCTTAAAATTAACCTTTTCTTTCTTCGCTCGGTTTCCGTTCAATCCATAGAAATCCAGGTTGATTTTAGGATTTGTGCTAATGGCTGTAGTAATTCTAATATTAATTATTTCCTTTTGAATAGCAGTTTAACCAATTGCTTGATGCTTTAAACCAGGCGTCGGCCACCTTTGGAGAAAGTGGAACAGAAAGCTCTGCAGCGTCTCGGAAGAAGACCATGATATCAAATTTACTATAATAAATTGTCTCGACCCCAGACGCTCCGTTCAGAAGAAGGACTTGGTCTGGGGGCTTAAAGAAACAGCAACGTAGTTAATGTTATATTATTTAAACAAGGTTCCTTATTTTACTGCAGGAGAAAAAAAAAAAAAAAATGAAAATTCCTTACTTCAAACGAAATAGTTAAAAAATGGAAAAATTATTTAATGAAACACTTGTTTTTGCTTATATATATATATATATATATATATATATATATATATAGGATTGGGACCTACAAACCCCACCCCATGACAAAAAATTTGATGAAAAGTTCGAAATGTCTTCTTTTTGGCCTTTTCTCTCCCCTACCCCTTTTAAAAACAAAAATATATAAAAATGTCTTGATTCATGTAATGATGGAGAGGGGGGATGAAACCAGAAAAAAAAAAAACAAATTAAAAATGAAACACAAAAATAAAATCAAAAGAAATGTCAGTAGGACCCGTCCACCCTTCAAAATATAAAAAAAAAGCGTGGGTTATCGGTCGCCACTTTTTATCTCCGACTTAGAATATGATCAGCAAAATGGCGGAACGAGCGTGACCGAGGAATGGCACGACACCATCTTGAGACCTACCTGGCCGAGTTCAGTCGACCCATTCGACGCCATTTTGCAGGTGACCGCCGAGTTCATGCCACCCGAATAATAATATTTATTAAAGTTTGTTATTTTTATATGAAATAAATATAATTTAAGAAACAAATCTTATATTTTTACACATGTGTATTTGTAAAAAAGTTAGAAAATTAATTTATAAAATGGTGACAGATAACCTACAATTACGAGAAAAAGTGTAAAGAAAGAAAAGTGAAAGAGAGAGTAAGTAGAGAGAAAGAGGAAGAAAGCAGAGAAAGAGAAGGAATAAGTGAGAAAGCAGAGAGAAAGAAGGAGAAAGCATAGAGAAAGAGAGGGAAAGAGAAAGAGAGAGTAAGTAGAGATAAAGCAGAGAAAGAGAAGGAAAGAGAGAGAAAGAGGAAGAAAGCAGAGAAAAAGAAGGAATAAGAGAGAAAGCAGAGGAAAGAGAGAGAAAGAGAGAAATTCATGTCTGAATGGTTTACAGAAGAAGTCTTACGGAAAATCTGAGAAATAATTGGTTAAATACGGGCCACATTTATTGGCAAGCATCAACCAGAGTTCGACATTTCTCTGCCTGCTCCCCCCCCCCACAAAAAAAAGAAAAAGTAAACTGAATTCCTCCCTGGTGTCTTCATGGGAAAGGTCAGATATAATGACTTCAATTACGGAAATGTTATTAAAAGAAGAGAAAATTAAAAAAAAAAAAAGGAAAAAAATATCACAATCAGTGGAGATTTCCTGGTTGCCGTCGAATAGTAAACATTTTTTTATAGGGTGTATACTGTATGAATTTATGTCAGACTACAAAAGGCCACTGCTACCATAGAACCAGTACTACCTGCAATATAATCAGATTATTGACGACAAAATCGGGTCATCCACGGGGCTTTTCCCGAGTGGAAGGTGTCTAGCAGGATAAGAAACAAATCCTGTCAAAGAGCGGATGACCCCTCATGTAAGGTCAACGGTACAGTAGTTCAAACTGTACTATATATAGTGATTTTCTAAGCCCGGCTTAGATGTGGCACAAGGCCGAAAGTATGGGGCACCCAGTGAGGATCGAACTCATTACTCAGTCGTAATTGATCGAGCAAGACAAACTTTCTATAAGAGTAAGACTAATCAAAACAGACAACTTTTTAAGATTAGTCTTACTCTTATGTCCATCGTCTTTTCATGTTGAATTAAATATAGTCCAATGTTAATTAAGTTTTACGAATATGTTCTGAAGATGGTCTACTAGACCGAAACGTCCGACGTTGACATTATATTAACATTAAAACAGCATAATTGCATATTAGGATTTTTTTTTTTTTTTCCGTATATTTTTCTTCATATATATATTATTGTTTTACATAACAACTTTAATAATTATGTCTCGAAAGAGGAAATTTAATGACAAATTAATCTTGTTTTTGCCATCTACCAAATTTGAGGTTCCAGACCTTACATTTAATTATATGACAATAAACTACATCCGACAGCAAGGGATCTGAAGATTGGAGATTTTGAAGAGCGTGGAACCACCTCTTAATTGCTATTGTTCTCAGGTTCACCCTGACCTGGGGTGGCAGCACCTGTTAAGGACCCAGCTATGTGCAAATAGTGAACTCTCAAGTAAAAATAAAATACTATGAAAGTATAAAAAAAAACAAATTTTTATATGCAAAAAAAAAAAAAAAAGAAAAAGAAAAAAAGCAACAATATATATTTATAGTAAAATTTACCAATAGTACCTATTTATGGTATATATATTTAGTTGAAGCCATAAAATTGTGTTCAAAATATTTTGATTTCAGAATTAAATGACCCATAGGGGTGTTGATATGCAACCGCTATGAAAATCTGAATTAACAGAACTATAGTCGAATGGTAGGAAACTGTGTCGAGATTGGTTTCTTTTTTACGGCTCATCAACCTTTTGCATGTTATTTAAAGCCAGAAAATATTTTTAGATTGTAAGAATTTTTCTTTTTTTAGATAATGATTGTTACTGATATGAGTTCTACCAATTAAACCATAGCTTCAGGGAAGAGGCAGATTCATGCCTTTCTCACGTGTAAGTGAATATAATAAATCCAACTAGGATTGGAGCTCCAGTTCTACGTCATCTCTCTCTCTCTCTCTATATATATATATATAAATATATATATATATATATATATATATATATATTTCAAGTTCTAAGTAATTTCCAATGGCACGCAGCCGCAAATGACATCACAAAGTCCAAACCAATAATGACTACAACACAAAGATATTTAGCTGGTTCAATTTTAATATATACTAAAGTATATATACTATACATCACTGTATAAAATATATTGTAGAACAGGTATATTGACCTTGACTTGGCACACTGAATGATTTTAAAACCTTAAGTCGGCACATAGCATTTAATCTACGGGATTATCTACATGGATTATCTCATTGCACTATCCAAGTCTAGGGATATCTCGAGATCAGTTAATGTTCACTCCGTTTGCCTGGGGTTGCAATAATCTACAGTCTACAGCTGTGGTTCTTAACCTGTTCTACCCAATGCACCCCTTTTACCATAAGTCAGGATGTCACCCCCCCTCCAAGACTGCCAGACTTAAAAGGTGCATTCCAAATAATATGTATAGATTATTGAAAATCTTCATTCTTATTCACCATCCTGAATATGACGATACATCCAACAATACATCAAGGCCTTTGATCAGGAGGTTTTGAGGAGCATGGAACCACCTCTTAATTGCTGTGGTTCTCAGGCCTATCCTGACCCCAGGATGGTAGTACCTGTCAGGGTCCCAGCTATGGGCAAATAGTTACCCCCCAGCCACAAAAGAGGTCAAAACACCTTGAAAGTATAAAAATAAGTTTTAATACAAGCAATACTTTTTGGGGAAATTTTTTTACCAGCAATACATTTAAAAAAAAAAAAAAATTACCAATAATATAAATCTTGTGGGCATTTGAGCTCGACAGTGATTTTCCAAGTGTAGCTTAGATGTGTCACAAGGCCGAATGTTTAGGGCACTCACTGAGGATCGAATTCACTACTCAGTCGTAATTATTCTAGCGAGACAAGCTTGCTAACCATTACACCGCCTTTAGGTGCCTTAAATGATTTTCTAAGCGTAGCTTAGATGTGGCACAAGGCCAAGAGTGTGACGCCTCCAATGAGGATCGAACTCACTATTCAGTCTTAACTGTTTTAGCGAGACAAGCTTACTAACCATTACACCATTTTATTTTTCTTGCTAACCATTACACCATTTTCTTTTGCTACTCGAATCCATGTACAGTAATTTATTTTAATTCCCTAACTAATTAATAAATAAATAAAATGAAACAGACTTCAATAAGTAAAAACGTTCAATAAAACGTCACGATATTGGAATTTAATAAACAGAATTTTGTAAAAACTAAAAACAAAAACGTAAAAGATACCTCCTCCCCACCCTCGAAAGCACCCCGCACCCATCCGGTTAAGAACTCTTGGCTGAGAGAATTAAAAAGATGGTTTGTAAATTTAGTGACGTAGTCGTTGCGTGTTCAAACCCTGTGCTATGTAGTTTAGTGTAAAAAAAAAAAAAATTAAAATAAAATAAATGGGAGCATTATTAATAAAAAAAGATAAAAAAAACAACACTCAGTCATATCAACTATGAACACGGTTACAATCCATGCATTCGTCCTTGATCTTATTATAAAACGCAGATTGTGTGTGCGAGTGTGTGTGTGTCTGTACGTTTATATATTGGATCGGATTTCCTACATTTTTCAACCGATTTCAACAAAACTTCACAGGACTACGTAAAATTACCTTGCGGTGGTTCTGACAGCGCCAAAAATTGGAAAAACACAATTGTTTTTGCACGAAATCAATTTGAAAACACGATTAAGAAGCATTAATGAAAGGGGGACAACTCGAGTTACACTTATAAAACCCAGGTTGGTTGTTTGTGTGTGTGTTCGTTTATATATGGGATCGGATTTCCTACATTTTTCAACCGATTTCAACAAAACTTCACTTTTTTTTGGCAGGTAGTGTTTCTTATTGTCTTACACACTTTTTTCTTTATTTTTACATTCAGAATGCTTTAAAAATTCCATTTACAAGACAATTGTTTATAATAAAATTCTATTCAATCGGTAGACTCATAAACGATTGAAAACAATGTTTTTGTTTGAGTTTGGGTTTGACCAATTCGTAAAAAAAAAAAAAAAAAAAACTAATTAAGACATGCGTGTCCGTCAACCTTAAACAATGAATAATCTTTGTCAATTTTATTTTTCAGTCTTTATGATGGTCGATACTTTATCAATCTCTTACTGTTACATCCCCGGGCAACGCCGGGCTCTACTGCTAGTAATGGCTAAAAGTATAGTCGGAAGCATTCGGACAATTAGAACATTCGGGCAATTTCTATAGAATTTATGTCGAGAAAAGAAGAAAATTATAAGAACACGTGGAAAATCAAACAAAAAAACTTAAATGTATTACCTTGTCAGTGGTTTTTAATGAAATTTGAGTGTGTGTGTGTGTGTGTGTGTATATACATACATATATGTGTGTGTGTGTGCGTGTTATTTTTAATTTCTTTTTTAAACGTTATTTTTGATGGGTACTCATATTGGAGTAGAAAGTCTATTTTAATTAAACATTTTTTTTTTTATCTAACTACATCTAGCGGACTGAATATTTGAAAAATCTTATAAAAATATGTGTCCACCGCCAGCAATAGAACCTGATACAGGTTTATGGGAAACATAGGATCAGACGTGCTTAGACCTCGCAGCCAGGTAGGAGACTTCTGAATCGTGCCTTTTGAACATACACCCTCTGACAAGTCACATAATATCCATATCTGCTCTGCATCGTATCCTAACGTAAACAAAGACAATTTATTTTTAGGAAATGGATTGAATCCGACATATTGTTATTTTTAATTTATTTTGTTTAAACATTATTTTTTATGAATACACATATTTGAGTAGAAGCCCTGCATTTTAATTAAACAGTATGTTTTTATCCAACGATATCTCTACCGAACTGTATAACAAAAAATATGCCAGAGAACGCAATGATGTCGTTGGATAGAAAATACTATTTAATTTAATAAAAAAATATAGTTTCTCCCAAACCCCAATCTACAATCCAAGCTCATCAAATATATTTTCCGCTGTTTTTCTCTGTTCATCTTTCCCCCAATCCGCCCTGTGAGCATCAAGTTTTCCAAGCCCTACTTCCTCATTACGTGCCCCAGAAACTTCAACTGCCTCTTCTTGATGTTAACTTTTTGCTTCCATTCTCTTCAAAACTTCATCGCTGCTCATATGTTCGTCCAATGGTATCCTCAGCATCCTTCGGTAGAACCACACCTCTGTTGATTCAAGTCTCTTCCTCATCTCTGAGGAGATTGTCCAGCATTTGCTGTCATACAGGAGGAAAGACATTACCTAACAGTTCCATACTATTTTCTTTGTTTCTAATAAAATTTTCCTGTCTCTTAATACTCTGCTTAGCTTTTGGAAGGCACCTTTGGCCATCCTAATACATTTCTGGATCTCAGTATCGCACTTTTCGTCCTCTGTTAGAACACTTGCCAGATATTTAAATTTCCATACCTGCTTGATTTTAGTGTCCCCGACCTGTAATTTGCATTTTGGGATCATCCTTTTGCTGATAAACATACCTTCACTTAGTAGGCACGGTGGAGTAATGGATAGCGGCTCGTATAGAGGAATCGGAGAATCGAATTCCAGTTGAATCCATTACATTCACTTACGTGTTAATATAAGTACCTCCACAAGATCGCTAAAAAAAGAGAATAGCTTGATGAAAAAGACGTCAAACTTGACGAAAGCAAAATTTTATCGTCTAAATGTTTATGTTATTATTAAGAGGAAAGATCAGAGTTTATTTTAATTATTTTTAAAAAGTTTTCCTTCTTTTTAGAAGAAACTGAATTTTCATTTAAAAATCATTGTTTCTCTTTATATCACCGGAACTAGTAAAATAAAATAGACAATTTTTAGCACGTTATTTTTTTATTTTTGTATGACACACATTATTTTGGAAAATCTTGCAAAAATAAATATAATTGTCGGATGTTAATGAAACTTTCAGAAACTATTTAGAGATGATCGAACTTATTATAAATGTTTTTTTTTATTAAAATTATGGCAGAAATATTTTTTTATATTTATTACCCCCCCCCTAACTAATTTTATGAAAACTCTAGAAATTCGATCGAGTCCACTTAAGTAATTACTATAGTTAAAAGCACAAGGCTTTGAGGAATGCAAATCTACCTGAAAATCAGCTCTGAATTGTAACATACAAAACTTAATAAAACAAAGATATTATTAATTTCAAATGCTTTTATTTGTCTTGTTTTATGAATATGGACAATATTTTCTGAAAGTAAAAAAAATTTCAATGAAAAATGAATTTTTAATACCATTATTTGTTATTTTTTTAATTATAATAGATTTTTACATTTAAGTTGTTAAAATATAAAATTGGTTAAAAGCCGCATCCACTTTCGTAAGTGTCCTTATGAGACAGATCTTTTTTTAGCGCGTTGTAAATTGTATCCTTTTGACTAATCAGAAGACCCGCAGTAATTAAGAAATGTAATTTTGTGCTTATAATCGGGCTGTAATTATAAAGTACGGAAGACCAACCAGAATACAATTAAGTTGCGTTATTTGAGTTAAGCATTGTTCTCCGCTGTTAAGGCTTTTTCTTTTGTGAAACACGTGTGGAGAAGTTAATTTGATTTTTCAATTTCAACTGAGAAGGGTACCTACAAGTATCAGTATCATCTTATGAAATTTATATGATCTTATTTTTATATTAATCTCAGTTATGACATTTTTCCATAAATGAAATATCAAAATTAATAATAAAATGAATGGAAATACAAATAACACAGTAAAATGTAATAAATGTACATAAAATTATAGTATTTTATGTACACTTCTGATAAAATTTCCTAAGAAAGGTACCTATAAATTAATTAGATACCTTTCTTATGAAATTTAATCTCACTCTTAACAGTCTTATTCTAATTTCTTTATAATATATTTTCCATAAAGCATCGTAAACGTAAAGGTGAAAGCTAAGTACAAAATCAAAAAAAATTAGAGCGCTGAAAGTTTTCCTTAAAAATAACGAGGTAAATAATTTGTTCACTTAAATGTAAATAATTTCACTTTTCTTCTTTTGTTAAGCTTGGTTCAAAATATTTTAAATAAACATTATAATTTCTTAAAAATTTTCTTAAAATAAGTTTTGAAAAAATGATAATTGATATTTAAAAGAATTTCAAACTGAGATTTTAATTTTTTTTTATAAAATGGAAAAAAATGTTTGCCATTTGTCAATTTTAATGACTCAAAAAAAAACAAAACAAAAAAAAAGATTTTTAACGAAAATTTTGGATTTTTTAGGAATGATTAAAAAATGTAAAAAAAAAATACCCCCAAAATACTTTGATCTTTCCTCTTAATAATAGCATAAACATTTAGACGATAAAATTTTGTTTTCGTCAAGTTTGGCATCTTTTTCATCATGCTGTGCTCTTTTTTTTTAGCGATCTCGTGGAGGTACCTATGCTAATACCCTTGGGAAAAGTATAAATGCTCTTCTTATCTCCCAACTATGGGTAAATAGCAGAACTATAGCCTTGGGTGGCAACTGGTCTAGGAGAAGGACAACTCTGAATTCAAAACCTGATCCTCCAATAGGCTAACAACCTACTCACTTAAAAACTGGCTTGTTATAGAAACCACAACGATATCTTGTGGCCCTATGTTCTTCAAGGAATTTAAAGGCATAATATATATACATATATATATATATATATATATATATATATATATATATATATATATATATATGGTGGTCCTATACCTTGGATCGATTTTAAATGAGAATTAAGTTTAAACGTCTAATGATTTTTTCTTTTAGATTTAACAAACTAAGTCTTTGGCACTTTCAACCATGGAAAGATTAACAATCAAACGTGTTAAAGTTATCGAAGCTTATTACAAAAATGGACGTTCAAATAGAAATGCATTTCGAACAGTTCACGAATTTTGGTCAACATAATCAACCAACTGATAGTGCAATTGAAAAAATTGTTTGTAAATTCAAACAAACTGGGTCGGCGGCAGATGTGAAAACACCATTGCGTGCTCGTTTATGCCGTTTAGCTGAAAACATTGCTGCAGTGCATGAGTAGGTGGCCAAAAATCCTCTATTCGTCATTGTGCGCAGGAATTGAACCTCTCCACAACAACGTTACATCGAATTTTGACAAAACATTTGTCTCTACATGATTACACACAAGAACTGAAACCTACTATTTGAAGCGCCGTACATTCGTCAATTGAGTGCACGAGTAAAGACAAGCAGATGAAGATTTTTCGCAAAAAAATCCTCTTCAGTGATGACGCCCATTGTCATCTTGGTGGATTTGTTAATAAGCAGAATTATCGCATTTGGGCTGATGAAAACCCAAGGAACATTGTTGAAAAGCCATTGCATCCACAAAAGGTGTTTGGTGTGCATTTTTTGGTAACGGAATCATTGAGCTGTATATATATATATATATATATATATATATATATATATATATATATATATATATATGCATTCATTTGCCTTGATAAAGTTTCTCAAGTGATGAAATGTGTCGACATAAATGGTCCTACTGTTGTCATTTCTTTAATATTGTTTTTACAGAAACGTGTGTGCGTGTGTGTAGCGGCACTGATATGTGTGAACGTGTGTGTGGTGACATTGATATCTGTGTGTGTGTAGCGGCATTAATACGTATGCACATGTGGTGGCATTGATGTATGTGTGTGTGTGTGTGTGTGTGTGGCGGCGCTGATATGTGTATGCGTGTGTGTGGTGGCATTGATATGTGTGTGCATGTGTGGCGGCATTATTTTGTGTGTGCGTGTGGCAGCACTCATATGTGTGTACGTGTGTGTGTGGTGGCATTGATATGTGTGAGCGTGTGTGGCGGCATTGATATGTGTGTGCCTGTGTCTGTGGTGGCAGTAATATGTGTGTGCGTGTATGTGTGGCGACATTGATATGTGTGTGCCGGTGGCGGCATTGATATGTGTGTGTGTGTGCATGTGTGGCGGCATTAATATGTGTGTGCGTGTGTGTAACTCATGCAGGTGGAAGGTCAAGGATGAAAAAAGAAAAAAATGTGAGGAGGAGGAAAAGGAATTTTTTTTTCCTTCACCAGATTATAAACATGAATGAAAACGGGCATAAGCGTAAACAGAATTGGGATGTTTGAATGCGTTTCTCTGTGTGTGTGTGTGTGTGTGTGTGCATGTATATGTCTCGGGTGTAGGGGAGGGAATCAAATCTGTACTTACCACTTCAAACCAAGCACGCCGCCATATTCCTGATCAGATAGAAATTGTGGCTGCGTTTGCTACCTTTTTTATGGAAGAGCACACATTGTTGGTGAACCAGAAGTCAACCAGGATTGGACAATAAATTGCCAAGAAGAGTCGTATGGTATGTATTTCAGAAGATGGGAAAAGTTGTAGCTGATGGAAGGTACACAAGTCGATATCCGATCAGTATCGGCTGGGTCAACGTGAAGAGGGCCTATGATGTTGAATGACCTGAAACCCCTAATGAACCTTGGCTAGAAACATCACTGATGATGTGTACTAAAGCATCCAATAAATATATTTTACGGAATATAGCGGAATTTTTTCTATATTTTTATTTTTGATACTGTATATGAAATAGCTAGAATAGTGAAAGATTTTAAAAGTATTTCAATGTATTTTCCTTCTTTGGGTTGATAGTCAAGGCTGCAAATTGTAAGATACTGACGTTGCTTAACTTCGCTGATCATACGGGATACAGTGTTTGAACATGAGGTGGCATTAAGCAATTTATAACTCAGGGACAAGTGGGTGTGTTTTTTGAACAGAGACGAGTGGATGTGTTTTTTCTTCTTTTTTATGAGTCTGCACAAATGTTGGAGAAATTAAAAAAATTACACAAATATTTATAGCAGAAACTCTGAGGTAGAAAAAAAAGGGGGCCTTGGAAGACGTGTGTGTGTGTGTGTGTGTGAGAGAGAGAGAGAGTGAGTGTGTGTGTGTGTGTGTATGTGTGTGGAAGTAGTAATGGTACAGCATTAACATTTAAATAAATGAATAAGTATTAAACTTTTTTCAACGTTTTTCTTTTCACTATTCTTGATACATTTTGGATTTCAATACAAAAGGAATATCCCATATTAGCTAAAAAGGCTTGATCGGTTTTATTGCAATTTTCTACTTCTTATTTATGTGAATTAGGCTCCTCAACTGTAAATAACACCAAAGAAGTAAGAAAGACTACGCACAACTCAAGAAAAAATGAGGGCCTGCTTATCGCACATTCGACCAAACATTGAAAAAATTGCAAAAAGAACACCAGGAACAATTTTCACACTAAATAAACGGCACAAATATTTGAATAGAAACATTGAAATAAAAGTAAGTTCATATTTGTCTGTGAATTTTTTTAATCTATGGTTTTATTTCATAACATTTAAATGCATACCCTTTAAAAATTTTGCTAAGTGTGTCGTGATATATTCATTTATTTCTCAATGTGCCGTTGCTTAAAAGGATTGAGAAACACAGAGCTAGATTATATATATATATATGTATATATTATATAGCTCAGTGTTTCTCTAGAACTGTGTAGCGGAAAAACCATATTTTAAACCAATTAATTTATAATATTAATGCTCTGTAAATTTACATTGAGCACTATTTTGTAAAAATAAAAATATCTATAAGAACACCGGATTATATATCTTACTGTTCTTTCTTTATATATATATATATATATATATATATATATATATATATATATATATATATGTGTGTGTGTGTGTATATCCAGTTGATAGATAAATTACAACCAATTATGACTTCATTTTATTTTTTATGGAAAAAAATTACCGAATGCTTTAATGCCAAGAGGAATTGTGAAAAAGAAAAGAAGTAAAAAAAAAAGAAAACAAAAAACAAAAACGACACAAAGAAAAAAAAACTGACTGTTGGCAATTTCAAAACATCCTGAGCCATATTAGGAGAAAAAAAATTAGGAGTTTACATTAGATGATGATAATCGATGTAAGTTATTCATTTTGCCAATAATCACTTTACCTAAATTGTTTTTCTGCGTGTACTACTCCCGTAAGTACCTGGCTCCTTGCGCTATCATCTACCTTTACTAGAGACAAATCTGGATGAAAATGGAGTACTTCTGCCAAATTTGGGGAGGAACTGTCCAGTCCTCACTTTCAGGTCTTGATAGTGTCCAAAAGCATCTCCGCGTCCTTGTGGGTAACAAATTATTTTCCACCTTACAAACCCTTTCTCGTAGATGAAACATCACAAACTCTATCGCTATTTCCATGGAAAACATAAAAAAGCGAATTACATTCCTTAGTTCCAACAGTTCTAACCTTCACTGCTAGGACCTGTCATGCCACACCCATTGTAGCAAACCACCCTCATTCCTTTCGTATTCCATTGATGAGATGTAAGTTCTACTCGAGCAGCTTCTTTCCCTAACCGCTGCTTTGTGGAACCGTCTCCCAAGTGGATGCTTTCCTGATCACTACAATCTTAGTTTGTTTAAGTCTAGCGTTAACTGTAATCTTCCCCACGTATCCACATAAACTGTGCCTCTTACTCTGTAATCCTCTGCCTCGAGTGGCTCCCGGGCTTTGTACAAGGTAAAAAATCACTGGAAAAAAAAGAAAAAAATTAAACATAAACAGTTTCTGATCTTATCACATTTATGTATCAGTGCCATTTTTGTAATTTTCAATGAGTCACTTTGAAAGTTTTCTTAAAAGAGACAAAGAAAAAAAAAATCAGAATTAAGTGTTAAGGAAAAATGAAAAGCATTTTGAAGAACAATTGCATTTTAAAGACGGGTAAGAAACTGACATGTCAAAACTGTATCACACAGAGTGGATGTGACACGGTGTTAGCCAATCAGGAGATTAGTCATTGGAGAGGACCTTAATGATAAGGTTTATTTGTTTTTGTTTATTTTTAATATATTCTCCACAAGTGCTCCACACTGCTGTATTTCGTCACTTCCCACTGCCTGCAAGACGAAGGCCAGATCATCGTGTTAAAAAAATAACAAAAACAAAACAAAAACAAAAACAAATCAACACAAGACAAGTAGAAAAAAAATGTTTTAATCATGTCTCATATATTGAATAGACTGTGCTTAAATTGTCACTATTAGCAAATGTATAAAGGGGGGGGTCCATTTGTATGTAAAATAATTCCATTCCCAGAAAGGCAACCATGGTCCTTCATGCTCCACAATAACATGGAGTGTCGTCAAAAGGACTTTTTTTTCCCCCCATGACACCATTTTTATTTTCACTAGCTTCACTCTTTGGCAATGTTTATTGTTTTAAAAGTGATAATTAGAATTGTAATAAAACCTAAATATATGAAAGTGAATTTATACATTTTCTTTATTCTTAAGAATTGAAACAGTGGATAAAGACATTGGCTAGATCCAGTGACCAGACCCAACGAGTTGTGATTTCAATAGCAGGCCACAGCAGTGGTGAACCGATAACATGAAGAGATGGGCTAAAGGGAAATAACTGTGACAGAAGAGGCATGGCACGTGGAACTAGAACAATCTACCCCGGTGGACAAAATAAAGGGTTCAGTTCCAAATTCCAATCACCTGAAGAAGACTGGAGCCTACAACGGCCAAAACGTTGTGAATATGGCAATGAAGCTGAGGATGACAGTCCAAATAATGTAAATAATGCAAATAATCATAATGACTCATCTCAGAGATATAGAAAAAAAAAACCCTTTCATTTGTTGAGTAAGACATCGTTAATAAAGATCTTATTTGTCTATTAATGCAAATGGGCTTTGCAATCTGTCTGCATAGGGAATTGTTTTATAACTAAGTAGTAACCTTGGTAAGTAACTGTCGATAATGCCTTTAATTCCAATCTAAAAAGTGCGTTCAGTTTTTATAAGTAAAAATGGACAACCCTGGATAAAATGTGTCTTCGGTAAGACGGAGTGACAAAAGGATGTTATTTCCCATGATACTCTGCTATTATTTTAAATCGCTTCACTCTTCGGCAATGTTTATTGTTTTAAAAAGCGATGATTAGAATCGTATTAAAACCTAAAAAACAGTCAGTCATGTGCCATGCGTGATACACACACTTAGGCAATCATGTATGTTTCGAGGTAAATTTTTTTCTCGCAGTAGGTTGCCATTTCTTTCTGCAGTAGACCAGTTGCCACCCAAGGCAACTTGGTCTGTCATGCTATTTACCCATAATTGGGGACAGAAGAAGAGGATTCATACCTTTCCCAAGGGTAAGTGAATATAATGGATTCGACTGGAATTCGAACTCAGCTCTCCGATTCCTCAAATTGAGCCGCTATCTATTACCGTGTCTAAACATACAAAAGTGAATTTATACATTTGTTCTTGAGAATTTGCAACTAAAATAATAAACACTATTTATTAGATTGTTTATTGGAATGGTTGGCAAAACATCGGCTAATTGCCAATTGATTAGAACTTTATAAAATGGTAAATAATGATTTCCTTAGAGTTGGTTATTTTAATAATTTAGTAAATGGTTATAAATTTGTGAATAAAAAATTTTTTTCATATTTATTTTTTTATAAATTGGTAAATGATAAAATATTGCATTGCATTAATTTTAATTGTATTGATTTGTAGAATGTTGTAAATATAAAATTATTCTTGTAAATAAACAAATGTTATTGTATATACTGAAGAACAAAAATGAATAAATTCACTTTCATTATATGTCTATTTTCTCTCCCTTTCTTTGTTTTAAACTTTCTGTTAATATTTGTAGGTATATATATATATATATATATATATATATATATATATATATATATATATATATATGAGCATGCCAACGTCTGCATAACTTACTTGCACATCAGTTTATTGTTGATTTTCGAGGCCCATATATTTAATGGGAGTTTTTCTAACGTGGGTTACTAGATGGTGAAGTCTATCCACTCCTCCCGCCAAAAAAACAAAAAAACCGATACTAAGTTAAAACCTTAAAAACTTTATAGCTATTTCACACTCCTTGGTCATAACCTTCGTTCTGATCCATAATGCTTCTCCTTTATAAGCCTGAATTTTTTTTCTTATCTACTCTATTAATACAAATGTGTGTGTGGGGGGTAGGGGATTCATATGCATCCTCAAGCAACTCCCACTACCCCCTCCCACCACCACTTCTCCCATTGGGTCTTTTAGTCCTCAAGTGCATGAGCGAGTTTGTCTCGGTGTCTTTAGTCCTTGGAATGGTACGATGTTTCTGACCTAAGAAGAAGTTCTGTTGCCTTGACTTCTGGGTAGACACGACGTATCTTCTCGGAAAATCACGCATGTATTTTTCTCTGGGTTGATTGTCCCTTCATTAAGGATTCTGGAGGTAAACGTTTTCAGGGTTTGCGCGTTATCCTCCTGATATAGATCAAAACCTTAGAGTAACTCCGAAGGGGTCCCTCTTATCAGCAGATGCATAATATCGAGGCTATTGTACTGCCATTTCGTGAATGGTTTCTGGGCCATGCCGTCGTCTCCGGTGGGGCCTCCTGATGCCATGATGAAGGGTACTGCTACAGTTGTGTCTCTGGACGATTCTCTCTAAGGTATTTATACATGCAACTCCTGTGGGTGTGTTTGTGTCTCTGCCTGCTAGTCTTCCACCAACCAATGCCCACATGAAACCAATCAAAATACAAGTGAACAAAACTATCAAACCTAACCTAAAAATAAACAAAGTAGACCCCTCGTATACCACCTGCTACATCAATGTGAAGGGTCCATGTTCCAACTTTCCAGAAGTTGAACATCTTTTCCAGTCAAAACCAGACGTGTTACTTTCTAAAACTCGTACCAACGCTTTATACACACTAAGAGGGTTCATAGACCCGGCTTCTCACCACTTATAGACAAAAATAACCATTTAAATTGCCACGGACTCGGAGCCTACACCACGAATGATTTTCCCTGTGATATGGATGCAAAAAACAAGAAACTCGATTTCCCTATTATGTGCTTCCGCGTGGCACTTATCCAAATTTGTAATCATCTATGCCGATGATACGACTATATACGGGCGTACCTTTAAAACTCTTGATGGTCAGAGATTGGCGATGCATCTCTCTATTGATCTTGCACAAACTACCTAAACTGGCTACATTCAATGCCTCGAAGATCAAGCTAGTGACATTCCATTATTGCCAATCTGACCTGGAACTACCACCATCGGGATGCATCATGCCTTGAAAGACGGGCCTCAAACTCACACCCTACTTCAAGAGGAACTCGTATATACGATCCATTGCTAAGGATGCAGGTAAAATGGCTGGTTCTCGATATCATTCCAGTAAGTACCCGACTCCACCTTTACAAGAGCCAGATTAGGCCAAAAATGGAGTACTGTTGTCAATGTTTGGGTGGTAGCTGCCCAGACCCCACTCTCCAGCATTGATAGGGTTCAAAAGCATCTCCAAGCCCTTATGGGTAACAAATTATACTCCACCCTTCAAACTCTCTCTCACAGGTGGGGTGTGTCAAGCCTCTCGCTGCTCTACTGCTACTTCAATGGAAAGTGCTCAAACGAACTACATTCCCTGGTCTCGCCGAGGCAAACCTACTCAGTAAGAACTTGCCATGCCACTTCAATAGTAGCAAACCACCCACATTACATCCGTATTCCATCGGTGAGAAGTACATTCCACTCGAACAGCTTCTTCCCGTGAACCACTACTCTGTGGAACCAACTCCCAATAGAATATTTCCCCCATCATTAAAATCTTAACCTGTTCAAGGCTAAGGTTAACCCTTATCTTCGACTCCTATACACACAAATAGCCTCCACGTGTAACTCCTTACTTCGAGTGGTCCCCGAGCCTTGTAAAGGGTGAACCTAGCTGTAAAACTTTTTCTAATCATTGCTTTTTAAAACAATAAAAATTTCCGAAGAGTGTAGGTAGTTCAAATAAAAGCAGTGTCATGAAAAAAAAAAAAAAAACATCCTTTTGACACTCCGTTTTATTGCGGGCATGAAGGGGGTCCTTGTTTGATCCCTGCACCCCAGGTGTTATTAAGAAAAGAGATTTGGGAAAATTTCTGGTTTCTTTTTAACTTAACCAAGGCCATATTAAAGGAGTAACTAATAAGGCTCAAACTTATTTCTTCTATCATATGCAATGTCATTTCAGAATGTGGGCAGTCATGGTCCTCCACAACTTCTTGTCTTTTGTTGCTCGAAGTAATTATTAACACCTTGGATCTCATCACTTTTTAATTGTATTCTGCCACCCATTCACACAATCTTGTTATCTAGGTGATTCGCTGTTTCTCTCTGGTTTTCTAAATTGTATGTCTTGTGAGTGTCAAATTCTCCAAGCCCTCTTTCCTTGTTACATGTCTCAGAAATATATATATATATATATTTATATATATATATATATATATATTACGTGCGTGTATGTATATATATATATATAAATATATATATATTTATATATATAAATGTGTATATATATAAAAATGTGTTTATATATATATATATATATATATATATATGTGTGTGTGTGTGTGTAATATATATATATAAAAATGTATATAGATATATGTATACATGTGTATATAGATATGTATATCTATCTATCTATATATATATGTGTGTGTGTGTGTGTGTATTAAGACATGTTTCATTAAATAATATAGACAAGTGTTGCCTATTTATTTTATGTAAATTCTTTTCATGACATCTGATAAGCTTAATAACATTATCATTAAATGAAGAAAGAAAATCACAATATTGATACATATTTTTTAATCCAATCTAAGCTTTCGACTTACATAAGCCATTATCAAAGATGTCAATTACTGTACAACATATTAAGCAAGATACGGACAAGACAGTGATGATAGTTTGTGATTGTTTACATGGATGATTTCCAAGCAACGATAAACACGTGCATATAAGACGCTAGAAGCGAAAATCACACCGCAGTTCATGACGTCACATATATATATATATATATTATATATGCACGGTATAGAGTTTGTCTGACGATAGCAAAGAGCGTAAAACACAGAGTCACATCAATCCAACTATATATATATATATATATATATATATATATATATATATATATGTATGTGTATATATAGATGCATATATATATATATATACACACACATGTATTTGTACATATAGATGCATATATATATATATATATATATATATATATATACATGTATTTGTACATATAGATGCATATGTGTGTGTATATATATATATATATATATATATGTCTATATATATATATATATATAAGTATATGTGGACATTATATATATATATATATAGGAATGGTTAGGACACAAAATCTACATATATTCACATATACTTGCATGCATGTATAAATATATTTCTTCCACAGGTATTATAAATAGAGTGCTCAATGTTATCAAACAGAGCTATTAAGTATATATTGGTGAATATACATAATATCCAACGTTGATAGCTTGACTTGGTGTTTCAGGTAGTTCATGCAATCTTCAGGTGCAAATATATTCTGACCATTATATAGTTTGCGTTCTCCCGGTGATGATTCAACATTGAGTGTTAAAACTTGTTTATTCAATTACTGTTGCCTAAAATATTAGAATTAACTGTTAATAATTTATATCATTCAAATTCATACGTTCGAAAGGCAAAGAATTAAAAAAAATAAATAAAAGATAAATTTTTTTCAAATCATTTAAATTTGATTTTGGATCAAAAAATAAACAATATATCAAGGGGGTAACTCTCGTTTTTTTTTTTTTTTGCATAAAATACCCTAGTTATAACAATTTATTTAAACTAGCAGACACGGTCGAAATATAAGGGTGCAAAAAAAAAAAAAATAATTGGTTGGGACTATAAATCTAATGTACTTATAAAGGTGAAATTACATATACACACGTTATAAATTAATCGAGTACAGTAATATTGTATTGTATGTGTAGGTATAGATATATAAGAAATGTTATTAATGGTGGGTTCTAAGAATATTAAAAGTTGTTACATATTATATTAATATTCGTAAAATCTATTCTACAATCTCTTTTAATCGAGGTCAATGGTTTGAGCATGTGCTTCTATTTATGGATACATGTAGACATTAATTCGGACCTATTGTTCAGCAAGTTAAGGTTATTTAAGTGTTTAAAGCTTCTCCAACAAATACAAGTTACATCTGTCTCCCTTTCCATTGTATGCCTTAGCTTTGACAATTATCTTCCAGCTAACGGTTGGTCTCTTATGGATGTTTTTTAATTGCCAAACATACTTTGAAAGGGTTGTACAGTTTTTGTACGTCAAGTATCTTTTTATGGTGGTTACTTGACAATTTGCACAAATTGCTATAATGTAGATTATCAACCAACTCCAGTAACAAGGAAATATTTGACAATAATGTGAATTTGGAGCATGTAAGAAATAACAGGGATAAAAATAAGCTAAAACAACGCAAACATAACATAATATGGGCCATCCCTTAATAAAGCAATGTCTAAAACAATTTAGGTAGAATTTTCCTGAATTTAATTCACAAACACTTCGGTCATTCTCCAACACTAAAAGAGATTTTCAACAAAAATAACATTAAGTTAAGCTATAGCTGTACAAAAAAAGAAAAGATAATTGCAGATCCAACACAACAATAATGTATTAAGCAAGCTCCCAAACAAAACACTAAAACATAATCCTACTAAAAGTCAATGTAATTGCCGGATTAGATCCTGGTGAAAATAAAGGTCACCTCACAAGAGTTCCAATCGTGTTGTCCAAATCACCATTCGGGTCGTGGCCAGCAGCAATAGAAACACCATCTGTTTCACCCCAGAATATGAGGGTGGCACATCGTGACACGTGCATGCGCAATCAATGAGTACAAGCTTTTTGGGAGCAATACGAGCCGTAAAATTGCCGACATGCTCCCATAGGGGGAGGACCCAAGGACAATGGTAGAAGTTGTTTTCTCTAAGCCAAGGTCACCGTTCACAGTTTGGAAAAACAGCCAAGCCCCATATGAAGGCCTTGTCATTGAGAGATAGACTATTCTGAAACAATCGACAGGGAAACTAAAGTCGCTATATGAAACTTAGAATAGTTCATGATCAAACATAATAGACATTCGTTGTCTGTTATATTTAACAATATGTCGGAATACATATACATTTATATATATATATATATATCTATTTACACACATATATACATATCTATTTACACACACATATAAATACATACATATATATATATATATATATATATATATATACATACATATCTATTTACACACACATATACATACATATATATATATATATACATATCTATTTACACACACATATAAATACATACATATATATATATATATACATATCTATTTACACACATATATAAATACATACATATATATATATACATACATATCTATTTACACACATATATAAATACATACATATATATATATACATACATATCTATTTACACACATATATAAATACATACATATATATATATATATATATATACATACATATCTATTTACACACATATATAAATATATATATATATACATATATCTATTTACACACATATATAAATATATATATATATATACATACATATCTATTTACACACATATATAAATATATATATATATACATACATATCTATTTACACACATAAATATATATATATATATATATACATATCTATTTACACATATATATAAATATATATATATATATATATATATATATACATACATATCTATTTACACACATATATAAATATATATATATATACATACATACATATATATACACACACATATATATATTCAGGAAGCAAAAGCCTAACGCTAGCACATGAGATTTGATTATAGTGGTGAAGGCCGAATCCACACTTTGAAAGGCTGAATACAGAGAGCTGGTGTAGTACATGCCACAAGATTCCCAAATGACCCTCTGCAGGTTTAGAATTCAGAGTCGTCCTTCTCCTGGACCAGTTGCCATCCAAGGCTATAGAACCCAGTCTATCCTGCTATTTACCCATAGCTGGAGGTGAGAAGAAAAGGATTCATACCTTTCCTAAGTGTATTAGCACGTAAGCGAATATAATGGAATAGACTGAAATTTGAACTTGCCTGATTCCTCAACCCATGCTACTATCCATTACCCCCACCATGCTTCCTATATATGTATATATATATATATATATATATATATATATATATGTGTGTGTGTGTGTGTGTGTGTGTGTGTGTAAATAGATATGTATATTCATATATATATATATATATATATATATATATATATATATATATATATAGTGAGATGTGTACATATATACATATGTAGATATGCATATTCATATATACACACACACCAGGTGTAACAGCAAAATTGTCAAAACCGTGTAAAAGCAAAATTATCCATTTGTTACATTAAAATTTGAATTGTTGTATCTTAGAAATGATTAAATTTTCCAAGCTTTTTATATGACTTTTGGACTTTACTTTGATCAATAAGAATGTGCAATTACTCTCCAACCTTAACAGAAAAATGTTGATGAAATTGATCAAAAATGAAAATGAGATGTTCATCATTAATTAATCATAGCTAAGATTGGAAGTTCATGAAGGATTGAAATAAAGTTTATATATATATATATATATATATATATATATATATATATAATTACATGGTCATCTTCTATCTTATTCAAGATGATCTTCACCCACTCTGACTGTCCTGGAGTAATAAGGTACCTCACATGTTTCATGTACAATTTGGATGGTCATAGGTGAAACTTTTCTCTCACCTACCAAATGTCTTATGAATTGAGTTGGATCTTTTCTAATTGATCTCTTTAGCTCTAAGTTGAAATAATGATCCCTATTCCTGTTGTGACCTTCTGATCCAGTCTTCCTCTCTGCTGTTCCCTCTTTTTAAACTTACTCACTGTTCTCTTGATGGTTCTTGAATGAACTTTGAAGATAGAAGCCAGAGTATGAATGTTGGTACCATTACTGAAGGCCTGAATGATCTTTTTCCTCTCACCATTGCTCATTTGGGAAGGTATAGTAGAGCTGACACAAAATGATTTTAACCTGTTCTCTTTCTGAATAACTCAAAGGGTCTTTCAGTGATTCTTATGAAAAATGGTGTCAATATGGCTAAACGTTGTATCTGAAAACCTGGAAAAAAAGAAACTCAATTAGTTGAGTGTTTTTTTTTAGATATAAAACATTTTGTGGGTTTGGTTTGGTTTGGTTTTATGGCATATAAACCTGAATGGGTCATTTAATGCCAACAGCATTTTTTTTTTCTGGTAATATTTTTGTTTTGTCAAAAATCTATTTCTGTTAATAATTTTTTCCTCAAAATGTATAACTGGTAATATTATTTATTCAAAAACGTATAGCTGGTAATATTTTCTCAAAAATGTATTGCTGGTAATATTTTTTTTTCTTCAAAAATTTATTTCTGGTAATAATTTTTTACAAAGTATTTCTGGTATTAAAACCTATTTTTTACACTTTCATAATGCTTTTTACATCAGTTTTGGGGTTAACTATTTGCCCATAACTGGGATCCTAACAGGTGCTACTACCCTGGGTTAGGGTGGACTGGGGAACACCAGCAATTAAGAGGTGGTTCCACGCTCCTTAAAGCCTCCTGATCAGAGGCCTTGCTGCTGTTGGACATAGTTTATCATCTTACCCTGGATGCAGATATAGTTTATCATCATACCCAGGATGAACATTTTGTGGGATGGACAATTTTGCTGTTACACCGGGTATACGTTTTTATTTTTTATTTTTTTAAGCATTTCACTTCAGCAAGGCAGGAATGTGACTAGCATACAAGGAGTTACAGAGGGTGAGAGTAAAGAGTGGCTTTTGAGGAAAGGATATATGCACAAAGACAGAGATCAGGACATCAGAAGATGTCGATTAACATTATATTTGAATATTATAGCTATCAGGGAAGCAAGTAAGAGGAAGGGAGTTCTACTGTCGGGAAGTGCAAGAGAAGAAGCTGCTGAAGTAGAAGAGGTGTTACCATTTTGACTCGTGGAGTTGGGTATCAGCCATGTTGATAAGAGGCAAGGACAGTTCTCTGTAGTCGGTAAATGAGAGGAGTTTCATTTTGGAGGCATTAAAGTTTACAAGCTATTTCTTGCCCCAGTTAATCACAGATTGAAGGTCCTTTTCAAGACCGGCAACCAGGTTAACTTTGTCAGCAATGCTGGATTTACTATTGAGACAGGAGTAAATAGTAGTGTCATCTGTGAAGATGCCTACTTCAGAACTGATGACATCACGAAGATCATTGATAAAGATCAGAAACAGTGTAGGACCCAGAACAGAGCCTTGAGGAATACCAGCATTTGTATGTGATGTAATGAATATGTATACACCTGGGTTCCCCCTCACAGTAATATGATTGGCTGGTGTCAGCCATAAATACAAACTGGACGATGCCTACTGCCTACCACTACGACGAGGACCAGTCCATTATGGTTACCTGCTAGATTGTCCTACCCGGTTACAGTAGCCCAAAACCACTTTGCTACTTTGAACAAATATATCCCTTTCTGGGACATAGCATGAAAGGAATTGGAGGAGAATCCATTTAGAACAACCTTCATTTCACGGTTTGACAGAAATGATTGGATTAATTCAAATAATTGTCCTGTAATACTGTATCCCTGAAGCTTATGAAGAAGGCAGGCAAACCCTATGAAACACCTTAGAGATATCTAGAGCCATTGCTTGAGCTTTGCCATTATTATCAAAATATATATAAATAAAATTTAATAGTCAGAGTTGAATTAGATCAGTAAACAGGAGTATTAAAAATGCTCAATACACATATAAAAAATAAAAATTTAACATGTAGAGCTTTTAAGTATAAAAAATTAACAGATCATCTGATTCTGCTACCTGTGTTTCAACTTTTTGATATTTTCAGGCAATTTTGATTTAATAGAAATAAATCACATTTATCCATTTTAATGGATGAAAAAAAAAAGTCTTTGTACAATGCAAATTTCAGATTTTAAAACTTTTAAATTATTAAGTTGGTGCAAAAATAATGACGTAACAATGTCGTTTTTTGACGTTAAAAAATACGTCAAAAAACGACATTATTACGTCATTATTTTTGCACCAACCTAATACTTTAATACTTTAGATAATTTACGTGGAATATTCTAGAATGTTCCAATAATGTTATCAGTAGTTATTTTTAGCCTAAAAAATACAAACAGAACATTCTGTAATTGATATTCGTGCAAGAAGGTTTTCATCATGGCAAGAGGTAAAGAACTGACAAATTTGCAAAAAGAACTGATTGTTAAGCTCTGGAAAGAAGGTAATAATTATAGGGGAATCTCAGACAACCTTAATATTCCATTTCCTACCATTAGTTCATACATTGCAAGGTATGAAAATTTCAAAACTGTTGAAAACCAACGCAGAACAGGTGCTCCACAAAAGATTTCTTAAAGATCTTTGAGGAAATTAATGTGTCAAATTAAGCAAACCCCAATGGTTACTGTTCAAGTGTTGCAGGATGATTTGCTTTCATCAAGAATCTGTCACTAAACAGACAATAAGCAGTGAAATTCATAGGAACAATCTAAAGTCACGTTTCCCTTGGAAAACTCCACTGCTATTGAAAAGACACAGAGA
>OZ010587.1:108495198-108497698 GCA_963932145.1 Acanthosepion lycidas | reverse complement strand
TTAAAATACTAGCATTCTGACCATGAAATATGGGATCGAATCTCACCATTGTCAAAGAGGCAGCTTCTTGAGAATATCAGCCTTCGGAGAAAATCCCAGTTCTGTTTGGAAGTGCCTGCAAATCGGCACAGATTGAACCAAGCCTTGGGAGTAAAATTAGTTAACAAAACTAAAAAAGTTGATTCACCATGTCTTGGTAGACAATTTTTCTCGACAGAATCTATCTTCATTATTTGGACTATTGTCCTCATCTTTGCTGCCATATTTATTACGTTTCAGCCGTTGTATGCTCCGGCCTTCTTCAGTTGGTTGAAATGCCAAACTGAACCCTTTATTTCACTTACTGGGGTAGACTGTTCTAGTTCCAAGTGCCATGTTTAATAGATGTCAGTTATCAGTTATCTCCTGTTAATTTCCCTCTGAAAGTTCTCCACTGCCTTAACAGGGTATTGAACTCACACACTTTGGGTTCTGTCACTGGATCTAACTAACTGTGCCATGTCTCCTTGAGGACATATGTGTATGAATTTCTGGGTATTATAAACCTAATGTCTTCAGCAATCATTTTTTTTCAGTGCTCATATTGCAATTTTTGCTGTTATCATCATTATAATTTTTTACCAGAGCTCATATTACAATTTTTGTTGTTATTATCGCTTTTCAATAGTCTGAATAATGTAAATAATGTACATAATACCTCATCTCAGAAATATAGACATACTGAAGAATTTATCTTATGTATTTATAAGTTTACAATTCGTCCATGCTTTGAATATTGCTGCCATATCTAGTTTGGTACTTCTGATAGGATTGATAGATTTTTGATAATCTGCAATATTATCATTCCTAACCTGGCATCTCAGCTTCAATCACTTTTCCACGACCATAACCTTGATTCTCTGTGCCTTTTCTGCAAATACTTTCATGGTAATTCTTCTTGAGTTTTATTTGGTACCACAACTTTACAAATTTAAATGCAGATGGTGGTAATGGATAGCAGCTTGGACAGGAATCGGAGAGCCAAGTTTAAATCCATTACATTCACTTATGTGGGAAAAGTATGAATTCTCTTCTCCTCCAAGCTATAGGTAAATAGCAGGACAAACCAGGTTCTATAACCTTGGATGGCAACTGGTCTACAGCAGAAAGAAATGGCAACCTACTGCAGGGAAAAAAATCTGCTTTGTCAGTCATGTATTGAAAGATACATGATCGCCTAAGCGTGTATCACGAATGGCATATAACTGACTAGATTGGTGGCAAGGTCTCATCATTTTACAGTTGAAATGGCTAGATGTAACCATAGGTTCTATTCTAACAGTTTCTTCTCTTGCACATAAATGCAGTATCAAACATCTTTTGTTCTAATTCCTTTTCTGTTATTGTTCTCTCTCCTTAATAATCTTTCTTTTTTGCATTCTTTCACACACAGTAACCGTTTGCATCTTAGTGGCTTTATTGCCTTGCTTGTAGTAAAATAAGACACGTGACTGAGTGCCATGAAATGTAGATGTGATTCCACATTAAGACTCTCTGTAGTTCAACAAACTTGACCCATTATTTAAATTTCTTTGATCCATAAAAATGTGTGATTACACCAAGTAACCTTGCATCTCTTATCTGTCGTCATAACATTCTGTACAGCATTTTAGATGCACTCAGCATTGCTTCTGCCAACCAGTCTGCACACTCAGGATAATGCAAAAATCAAACTAACCGTGTTCACTGTTGTCTTGAAGGACCCCCCCCTCTCTAATGCAAGGGAGGAAACTGATCCCTTTTATTGCTCATTTCCATTCAATAACACATACTGAACATTAACTAAAATGTCAAGAATTAAAATATATAAAAGTTATTCCATCTAAACCTCTCAGAACACCTGTGCAAATTTACAGGTGTCTTGTGATTAAATTTATTGATAAATCCCAAATATTAAATCTGTACCTTTAATAGTTGCAAAATCAGAGAATTTTGAAAGGTCACTGAATTTTTGGCATTTTGGTAAAGCTTTCATTTTCAACAAACTTCTAACATTCATATCTCCAAAGACATTACACACTCAGATTTGAAACTTGGTAACAACAGTTAATATGTACTGTAGATTAGAAAAATATAAACGAGTACTTTATTTTTATAATGACCTGAAAATGTCTGAAATGCAAACATGCCATTCACTTTGAGACCTCATTTGCAAAGTATACCAAATCATTA
Source organism: Acanthosepion lycidas (assembly GCA_963932145.1). NCBI lineage: Eukaryota > Metazoa > Mollusca > Cephalopoda > Sepiida > Sepiidae > Acanthosepion > Acanthosepion lycidas. The sequence continues at coordinate 108,495,487 of OZ010587.1, read as the reverse complement.
TATATATATATATATATATATAATATTTTGTTCTACATTTTTAAAAGCAAATTCTATGAACAGAGGATTTTTTACTCTCTGTTCTTTCTCTCATTTGGAAATATATATTAAGGTAAACATATATTAAGGTAAAAAATCCGTTAGTATATAAACCAAGTGGATCATAGTAATATAAAAATTTTAGAACTTATAATAATTAATAAATATATATTAATTATATATATAATAATTAATAAATAGTCAAACAAACTTTGTGGATCAGTTCCAAAATTTTTATATTACTATGATC
>OZ010587.1:108460198-108492698 GCA_963932145.1 Acanthosepion lycidas | reverse complement strand
ATTTACTGAAAGAGGATTTTGGTAGACTGTCTTGAAATGCAAAAGGGACACTAACATGTGCCAATGACTGAGGCAGGCTATTTTTTTTCATTTGATATTAAATGGCTGCTTTATTTCTGAACACACACACAAGTCTAAACTGACATTGCAAACCGACATTCTTTGTCATGGAAAACAACCAACATTTCTTGCTGCTGAAAGAAAGTTTAGGAACAGAAAAATCTTTTTTTTTTTTTTTTTAGCAAAAAAGATCAGAAAACAAGTGTAGCATCTACAGAAAAAACAATTGATAACAGATTCCTTGAAATGTTATTAAGATGGTTTTGACTGTGAGAAGGATAGCAGGAATAGAGGGAGGGTGTCAAGAAGAGGCAATCGATCTTTTAAGCAATGGGAGTTAAAGTTAATAATGAATATTAATTGTACAAGGGTGGTCCGAAAGTCTTGCTAACTCTACATAACATCTTGAAATTTCAGATAGCTGACAAGCTCCAACACGAATATGATGTTGCTTATACAGACGTTCTCGATGTGTGGCAGCGTCAATGAAAGTGAATAAACTGAATCCAGTACATGTGCCTTTGTATTACTTGTTCTTCTATTGTTCTCATTACTTTTTAGTAAGGGGTGACGAGACTTTCAGACCATCCTATATATATATATATATATATATATATATATATATATATATTGCTGAATAAGCGTAAGTAACAAATGGATAGATATAAACAAATGAAAACTGTTAGTGTAGTTGTTGTGAGCGAGTAAAAGGAAGTTGTCATTATTATTTGACAAAATAAAAAAGAAAAGAAAAGACATAAATCACAAAGAAAAAGCAAGGCCGAAGCACAAAACCAAAAGAGACTAATTCATCCTCCCGTGATATACATCTTCAAATGGCTTTTTCCTTCTTTCTTTTTTTTTTTTCCAGGTCATTAAATTTTTTTTTTCCCCTAAATGTGTACATAGAAAATAAAATTAAAAAATAACTTCAGAATTAAAATTTTTATGTATGTAAAATTAAGAGAAATCCGTTTTGTTTATATTTGGGCCTTTTGGAAAATGATGGCTGACATGATTAGCAAGCATCATCATTGTGTGTTGGAATATAACCAATGTCGGTGGAGGGGGGGGGAGAGGGAGATAGAGAAACGCGAAACAATTGGGGTTTATTCAGTGTACCTTCCAGTGTCAATCAGTTTTATAAACTTCTGTTATTGCATTTGATATATTATGGCATTTCTTATAAAAGAAAAAAATACACCTTGAAATTTTTTGGCAGTTCTTTATTAAATATATTTTTTTTATTTATATTTTGTTTTTTAAAAAAAAATTTGACAAATATGAAATTTATACTATAAACAAATTAAAAACGAAGTCTAAAATTATAATTAAAATTATTGCAATTAAAGATTGTAAAGCGATTTTAAAAAGTACCAAAATTAATTTAAAAAAAAATAAGTAAATCAAAAAGTGTACATAATTCTGAAACAAATTCTATCAATTAAAAAAAAAAAAAAAAAAAAAAAAAAAAAAAAAACTTTATTAAAATGTTGACCTAATTTAAAAACATCAGCAAATTAAGAAATTAAAAACTTTATGAAAATTAGCTTAAAATTAAAAAAAAATATGAAGAAACCAACATCTTAATTGAATTAAAAACTTAATCCAAAAGATGTTTAACTGGATTTAAATATTTAAAAAAAAAAAAAAAAAAAAAAAAATCGTGTAGGTCAGAAAGGGAGGTAATTATGGATGAATTGAGGAAATTCGATGATGATGAAAGATATACCTGCCCATATCGATTAAAATATGAGCCACACTCTCGATCTTGAAGGTGGGATGCTTTACACTATACATTATGGATACAATGAATTTAAAATAATAAAAATAATAATAAAAATAACAATTGAGATTGAGGGTGATAATGATATTGCATAATACCAAAAGAGAAATTCTTCAGGTATAGACTTGAAAACATTTTAAAAATAAATAAAATAAAATAAAAACTATAAAAACCGAGTTGATGAACCTATGTTTTTTTTTTCTTTAAAATAAGTAACGAAGGCGGAAGTAAGAGAGAAAGAGAGAGAAAGTTATCTGCCCATTTTCTTTTTTTTTTTTTGTTATTTTTTAACCACAAGTTTCAGAGTGCCCACATGTTGTTATTTATGTTCTAAAGAGAACAAAAGAAAAAAAAAAGAAAAAAAAAAGAAGAAAAAAAGAAGAAGAAAAAAAAAAGAAAAAGAAAAGAAAAGTTAGTCCCAGAGTGGAACAAATGAAGGGCTTCTTGTGTTTGCAAGAGGTATCATATTTCTGGCAGTTGGAGTGATTGGCTATTTTTATGGTATTGTTTGATTATGAGAACCTTGTGTATGGACATATATCACACACACGTCAATATATATATATATATATATATATATATATATATATATATGAGGGAGATACGTAAACGGTGCATTTTTAAAGACACACCGACGGATGTATGTAAATATAAATGTAATATCCCTCACAAACAATTCAATCAAGAATCAATGGAAGATAATTCAAGAGGAATGACTCACAGAGTTATCTCCCATTTTAGATTGTCTCTTAAATAGGAAAAACAAGTAAAATAAAAAAAATAAAAATAAAAAAAATTAACCGACCCGTCCGACACTGTTAGTTATGGACATATATATATTTTTTTTTTTTTTTTTTTTTTTTTTTTTTGTAAATATTGTGTTAGTCTATTTTTAGGTTTGTTATTTATAATTATTATTTGCTGGTGGTGACCACTGACCCTAATACTGAGGTGGCTGGTAGTTATTGTACTGTGCTGTAGGGTTTTGTGCCATTTGCCGGTGCAGCTGGGCAACAAGTTGCTGCTGTGTGGCTGGCTGTATCTGCGAGTTCTGCATTACCAACATGTGTTGAGCCTGTTGCTGTGAGGCTGCCTGTTGAGGGTGCTGCTGCTGCTGCTGCTGCTGTTGGAGCAGCTGCTGTTGTTGCTGTTGCTGCTGCTGCTGCTGTTGTTGCTGCTGCTGCTGCTGCTGCTGAGCTTGAGGGGGTATGCCCTGAAGATAGGCGTGGCTCTGCTGGGGACCGGTTGGCCCCAGCTGGCTGTAGTTAGACATGGAGCCCATAGCGCTGGAGTGTCTCTGCATGCCACTGGGGGTCATCTGGGGCGGGAGCCTACAAAAAGGGCGGGGCTCGGAAAATGAGAGACAACTTGAAACATTTTTAATACAGACACCTGCAAACAAAAATCACAAAAATCGCTTCCCGACCCCTTCCCAGCAACAAGAGAATTGTGGAGATAGCTTCATTCCACCTGTAACAGATTTAGGCTTTTTTTTTTTTGTCTTTGTATCTTGCCGTATTTCTATTTTGAATTCATTAAAGCTGGCTGAAAGTATCAATTTTGTGTACAAAATTTTATAAAAGCCGAAAGACATCACCTGTAGTTGCCACAGTAAGAAATATAAAGAGGTCACGACCTCCATAAGACGCTGTTTCGTGGTAGGGAAGTGGAAAGCTACAGGGTAATTATTTAAGGCATTTCCTGAAGAGAATATATCCTGCTTTTTACAATCTACAAACAGAACAGTTTATTGTTGTTTGGACCCATAAAGTTTAAAAAAGCTTCTGGAAAAAAAGAAAAAGAGAATCACAAAAAGTGTCCAGTTTTCTACTGGAAATCTATATTCAGTTGACTTAGAGATTAAAATATTTCTATTTGTAAGGTGCTTATGATTGTGAAATTTCAAACCATATGAAAAGCTGTTATGCTAAATGCTGTTTCACCTTCAAAGATTTTATATTGAAACCATTTGTAAGCAATCACAAGTTTTAGCTCAGTGGTTAAAGAAGATTGCTAATCAAAAGGTCAAAATTTTCGTTTTGAATGCTGGGTTGGTGATCAGTCAGTCAGTTAAGTGCCATACATGATACACACTTGGGCAGTCATGTATCTTTTGATTCATGACTGACTAGGCAGAATGTTTTCCCCACAGTAGGTTTCTTAGCATTTCTTTCTCTGGTAGACTGATTGCCAACCAAGGCCATAGGATCCAGTCTGTCATGTTATTTAACCTATAGCTGGGGAGGAGAAGATATGGGTTTCCCAAGAATATTTACACACAAGTGAATGAACCTACACACAAATAATCTTGGGTTGGTGATACATATTAATAAAAACTTAAAGAAAACTGACTTGAAAGAGGAAAAGATTCAAGCTATTAGTATTGCTTGGTTAAAATCTTAATTCACTTATATAACTTCCATTCCCAATACACAGCGCAGATTTTCTAGGCAGGCGGAGAAAAAAAAGTTCTAAGTCTCCAGACTTCAGAGTCTTGAACCTAAGAAAGTTAAGAGGATAGTCTGCTGATAGGTAAATTGAAATGGGTAGATTCTTGATAGCAATCAAGTACTCAAAAAATAAGAAAATAAAAAAATCCTCATCCTGTGAAAAACGCAATTCAAACAAACATTGATCTGAAGAGAATAGTCTTTTATTTTGAAATTGAAGCCTAAGCCACTTCAAAAGTAAAAACAATTCATTTAAATGCAGGAGTGATAGAACCCCCCCCAAAAAAAAACATTGAAGTTTTGGTTCTGAAAGAGAGAGCTAAAATGGCTTCAAAAGATTTCATAGAATAACTTCTCAAAAGTTCCTGAAGCTTGTTAAATTTTTAATACTTAGATTTTCATACTTCATAATTAACATTATCATTTTCAGAGTTTGAATTGTTCCTAAAAGTTCACTCTACCAATATTAAAAGTTGATGCTGTGCTTCCAACCATTGTTATTTAGAATTCTTAAAAGAGATCAAGAGAACGATTGGGTTAAAAAGGAGGGCTAAGAAAGCGAAACGGAATTAGTTTATTGTGGCAACAATTATTGCTTTCTTCCTAAGGAAAGTTGAATTTCAAGAAATAAATGTGAAGCACTCAATGATATGAGAAACACATTTTTTTTTAAATGGATAAGACTACAAAGATTTAGAGCAAGTTTTAAACAGGACACAAAGTCAATAAGGATAAAATGTTTTGGAAATAAAGAGAGAGAAAAAAAAAAAAAAAAAAAAAAAAAAAAAGAGAAAAATTAAAACTATCAGCCCAAATTTAATGTCCAAGAGATTTAAGTCATTCAAGCCAAGCCCGAGCCTTCAGATGTATATTGCGAGAGAGAGAGAGCAGAGAGGGACTGCAGGATCCTATACCTGCTAATTTTCAATGAGCAGAATTATAAAAAAATAAACAACATCCTGACAGACAGAAGCAACATATGCAAATGGCATAAAAAAAAGAGAGAAAAAAAAAAAGAAAAGAGAAAAACAAAAAGAAGAGGAAAAAAAAAGAGGAAAAAAAAGAGGAAAAAAAAAAAGAAAAAAAAAAGGAGAAAAAATATAAGAGAAAAAATATAAAAAAGAAAATAGAGGAAAAAAGAGGAAAAAAAGAAAATAGAGGAAAAAAGAGGAAAAAAAGAAAATAGAGGAAAAAAGAGGAAAAAAAGAAAATAGAGGAAAAAAGAGGAAAAAAGAAAATAGAGGAAAAAAGAGGAAAAAAAGAAAATAGAGGAAAAAAGAGGAAAAAAAGAAAATAGAGGAAAAAAGAGGAAAAAAGAGGAAAAAAGAGGAAACAGAGGAAAAAAGAGGAAACAGAGGAAAAAAGAGGAAACAGAGGAAAAAAGAGGAAACAGAGGAAAAAAGAGGAAACAGAGGAAAAAAGAGGAAACAGAGGAAAAAAGAGGAAAAAAGAGGAAACAGAGGAAAAAAGAGGAAACAGAGGAAAAAAGAGGAAACAGAGGAAAAAAGAGGAAACAGAGGAAAAAAGAGGAAAAAAAAGAACAGAGGAAAAAAGAGGAAAAAAAAGAACAGAGGAAAAAAGAGGAAAAAAGAACAGAGGAAAAAAGAGGAAAAAAGAACAGAGGAAAAAAGAACAGAGGAAAAAAGAACAGAGGAAAAAAGAACAGAGGAAAAAAGAGGAAAAAAAAAAGAACAGAGGAAAAAAGAGGAAAAAAAAAGAACAGAGGAAAAAAGAGGAAAAAAAAGAACAGAGGAAAAAAGAGGAAAAAAAAAGAACAGAGGAAAAAAGAGGAAAAAAAAGAACAGAGGAAAAAAGAGGAAAAAAAGAACAGAGGAAAAAAGAGGAAAAAAAGAACAGAGGAAAAAAAAACAGAGGAAAAAAGAACAGAGGAAAAAAGAACAGAGGAAAAAAGAGGAAAAAAAAGAACAGAGGAAAAAAGAGGAAAAAAAAGAACAGAGGAAAAAAGAGGAAAAAAAAGAACAGAGGAAAAAAGAGGAAAAAAAAGAACAGAGGAAAAAAGAGGAAAAAAAAGAACAGAGGAAAAAAGAGGAAAAAAAAAGAACAGAGGAAAAAAAAAGAACAGAGGAAAAAAGAGGAAAAAAAAAAAGAACAGAGGAAAAAAGAGGAAAAAAAAAAAGAACAGAGGAAAAAAAAGAACAGAGGAAAAAAAAGAACAGAGGAAAAAAAAGAACAGAGGAAAAAAAAGAACAGAGGAAAAAAAAGAACAGAGGAAAAAAAAGAACAGAGGAAAAAAAAGATAGAAAAAGAAAAAAAGATAGAAAAAAAGAAAGAAAAAGAAAAAAAGATAGAAAAAAAGAAAGAAAAAGAAAAAAAGAAAAAAAAAAAAGATAGAAAGAACCGTATAAACTCTAGCATAAATTTTTCAATATTAGAAAGAAAAGCTGGATTCTTTTACGACACCTTGATCATTTCAAGGTAGAATTGTTTTTGTGCACATGCATGAATATTTTTTAAAGAGAACTGAAATAAATGAAGCCAGCATTGAGACTTGAAGCACAAAGCGACTTAAGAAAAAAAAAAAAAAAACAATCTTCAATCAGACAAACTCAAAACTATATAAAAAAAAACAAAAAAACAGAACAGATGCACTTTGTATTTTGCAATGTGTTGATACTGATGCAAAAATACATTCAAGTCAAAAATCTTGAAAAGGTGTACAAGTGTTCATTAACTACTGCCATCATCATTGACATTGCTAAATACATTTTTATAGGCTCATGTAGATCTACATATCTTTGGTATGTGCAAGTTCTTCTCTTCTTTCCAGATCACATATTGACTTACTAACCACAAATTTATTCATGATTTTATTAGAAATGGGGGGAAAAAACTACACCATTCAATGAATAAACCAGGCCCAATTTATTTGTATGGGAATGGTCGATCTGAGGAATTAGGATTGAATTTCGGTCCAAAGGAAATAAATTATCATGTACACTTAAGTTGTCTGTTTCTTAATAATAATGATTGTTTGCTCTGTTTTTACATTGAGCTCTCTGTATTTTATTCTCCTTGGACTCATCCATATGGATTACCATACAATATCATATATATATATATATATATATATATATATATATATATATATATATATAAATAAATGAACATTGAAATTGACACTCAGAAGTGACAGACTGTTTCATGCTAAATGCAATCATGCCGCATGTGTTATATTTTTTTGACTATATATATATATATATATATATATATATATATATATATATATGGGTCAGTGGTGATTTGTGGGTAGTCTATTCTAATGGTTATTAGAAACAATGCATGTGGCTTGATGATCGCGTTTAGCATGAAACAGTCTGGGAGCCTCAGAGTTTTGACTTCAATGTTCACTTTTATATCTACATATGCTCTATCTGATATTGAGCACTTTATCCCATAAATATAGCATACCTAAAACTATATTTCTTAGTTATATGTATATATATATATATACACACACACAAAATGGACAATATTTAGTCACCAACAACTGATTTTTGTCTTTATTCATTACAAGAATATAAGGGTTAAACAAGAATGAGCAGTATGGTAAGGGAGGTATTTTTATTTTTACACAAGTTTTCATATTACTAAATAAGTATATAAAAAATTTACCAAATTTATTTCTGAGGGTCTGGTGTTGTGGCCAACAATTTTAAGCATCATGTAAGATAGTTGTCATACCTAAAGATTTTGCCCATTTCAAAAGCAAACCACCGTTGCTACTAAAAGTGATTACTTAAAACTCACTAACCAAAATAATTCTATGCAATAGAGATTTTTTTAAAAATTAACAGCCATGAATCTAATCATTGTATTCTTAGATGTCACTGATATCACTCTGATATTTTACCACGAGGCTGAACCTGCAAGTCCAGCATTTCAGAAAGTTTTATACCCAAGTATATATGGTAATGACCAACAAAGCTGACCAGATTATTTACAAAGGTGTTACTGACCTTGAAGCTGGATTAAAAGGTGCTTGGGCTTGTTGGGCCTGTTGCTGGGACATGAAGCCAGTTGCTTGTGCTTGAGGGCCTTGGGGTTGCATTCCTTGTAGCATGGCAGGATTCTGAGCATTAGGATACGACTGACCAAAATTCTGTGACATCATTCCTCCCGACACAGGATCCATAACTGCTGCTGCTTGTTGCATAGGCATACCATTATAGGAAGGATAATTTTGATTGAGGCCTGAAAGAAGAAGACAAAAAATATCAACAAAAGAAACACACAAAGAATCAGATTGATTGGACAATTTGGCCATGGAATATGCGATTAGACCAATTTCATATTAAGTAGAGAAATAGTGAGGAAGATCTTGGATGCTCCAAATATTTTGTGGTTTGAGTAAATGGAGGAGGAGGAGAGAAAAAAAACATTCTAAGTGTAATCAAGAATTGGTAAGAGGACCCAAAATATTTTCTCTCTTGTTTGTTTCTGTGGTAGGAATCAATAAATATGAGAAGTTTTTCATTTTTGTCCACAAGAAGACAGCAAATATCAACAAAAGAAATACATAGCAATTACTTGGATGATTTTACCTTGGAACAGAGGATTGATTCTATTAGACCAATTTGATGTTAAACTGACAAGTGAAGAAGACATGCTTGAAATATTTGCTTACTAGAGTTAAAAACGTTTACAGCATTTGTAATAGTTAAGGGGACTTTAGAATGAACCCCCATCCCCCCAAAACAAGATATTGGTCTTAAAGATTAGCTATTTCATATGGCTATTTTGAACAAGAATGGATAATGGTACAGAAAGTGAAATTGGTGAGCCATGTTCAAATTCCTGACTATTCTGTTCTCTTCACTTTCACATAAATGCCCTTAGCAGGGTAGACTGAGTTTTATAGCCTTGAGTGGCAACCAGTCTAGAAGGAAAAACTGAATTATAAACTGAGGAGAAAGCAATGGGGAAACCACTTCTATTTTTGTAAAGAAGTCATGGTAATTCCTAGATAAGAAAATCTCTAGAAAGCCATGATTGCATATTGACCTGAAGAGGCATGGCATTTAAAAACCCAGACAACACAAATGCATTTGGATCATCACAGTTAATGTTACACAAAAAGGCCAATCCAAGATGCTCTAAACTTTAAATCTTATTGAGTAACAGCAACTTTCATTATTTTACCTGGAGGTAGATTTTTTTTTCCATATAAAACAAAGCTTGTTCCTATAGAAATGCAGCAGTTGCAAATACACAGGAAACATTTGCTCAGTTATATTAAACTTGCAATCAAGACTATAATAATTGATTGGAAGAATGCAATATAGAAAACAAAAATAAAACATTCTCTATAAAGAGAGGGTTGATGAAAAAAAAAATCAAAATTATGCAATTATGAATCCTGAGATGAATTGTTTTTTGAATTAGTATTATAATTTTGGCCATTATTCATCAGTTTTCTGCTTCCTGGCCTTTTTTCCATAAGATCCTAAGACTGGCTTAGTAATGCAAAAATTAATCCTGATGATGTTCCATAGTTGAAAATCAGGATATGTGTTGTTCTACTCAGCATGTATTGCTGGTTTTCTGTCAGTTTGATTTGTGAATTAGCCATAACATCAGATTTATTACCTGCAAAAAAGATTTCATTTATTGCAAATCTTTGATGTGGCATTTTCCTATTTTCTTCCAAATGCTCTTTTTCTTCTTACCTTGTGCCTGAGTCATATGATGTAATGTAGCCTGTGGGTTCCCTGCAAGCTGTTGATTGTAGTGTGCTTGGTCACCCACTTGTAATCCTCTCTGGAGGCCTTGTTGGTGTACACGCAGCGTTTGCCGGATGAACTGATTGCGTTGTTTTGACTGCAACATGTGCATGCTGGGTGAGAAGCCCTGCTGGGTGTTATGTTGAATGTAACCCTGTGTGGCTGGCTGGCGTGCACGCAACATGGTACGCAGTTCCTGCTTAGGACTGTTGTACTGTGAGGACCCGAACCTTGTTGCTGCTGCTGGACCACCTGGACCAAAATATAAACAGAATTTATATAGAAATGCATTTTTTATTTTGATAAATTAAGAAATTTCATGTCTGAATTAAATCACAACAACTGATTTCTTTTGGCTAAAATGACTTTCCATCTTAATTTGTTTCTCAATAAAACTTTTACTGGATATAAAGTTTAAACTATAAATAAAATACCTTTGTCTTATATTATGCTGAACCAAGGCCATCAGCAAGATCAAACATCTGAGAGTTTCCCTTCAGGGTAAGATGACAATCAACCAGTATTTATCTATCTTTGGAGCTTACATTTATGATTATTCCTGATTTGGTTGGGCACGGAGAACTCCTCCGGCAATGTTTAGCAAGTCTTCCACTGTCTGATATTCTGATCATTTCTACAAATGTTCTGCAATTAATCAAACACTGTTCTGAAATCAGGTTCACCTATCCAAATTGCTGCACATACAGCAAATGTACTTCATTTAACTGTTTAATAGAAACGTCACCTAGCACTTTCATGGCATTAGTACTAATCACCAGATTGAATTCCAGTGGCTTTTGGAGCACCCTGGGGATGTTAACCATAACAGATTTTCTATTGATCACACAAAATCTGATGGTCCTGACTCCACAGCATGAAGGAGTTCCATCATTGGTACATCTGCATCATTCTTTGTCCAGTAATGATACATCTTTTTTGCTTACAATCTAGTGAGATCATCCCAAATCAATTAAAAAGGTGCACACTGCATTCCATTAACTTGATTACAGGTAATGTTGCATTCATATCTGGACATCTTGACAAGAATCTGTTCAAGATGGTGCTGAAATCTTGTCTAGATTCTTTTCCCAAACATTTGTAAAATTTGATCCGAGTCTTGACAGTGAAAACAACAAATGTTTCTGCATGGTCCCCATTCTCAACCTTTAGTATTTCTTCCTGAAAACTTAGCCATGTCATTAGGCCTGTTTTTACATTTAGCTGATGATCTCAGTGTTTTTTTTTTTATGGTTCTGTAATAGCATGCACTGGTCATGCAAGTGATCCTAATGTTTCATCCTGGCCCAAGTCAATGGCTGATTAATATTCATGTCATCCATGCAAGAAGCAGAAAGTAGCTGCCTGTCATGGTAATCCTGCAATGAATGCACATGCCAGGCTAAGTGCAGGTATGATTTGATTATTAATTTTTTTTTTAAGCCTTTCTGCCATGTTCAAAATTTTGGTTAAAAATCTTGTATTTTTTTGCATCAATGGTGAGCAAAAGATTATTTATTGATTACTATGGTAGTTTTAGTGCTTTTTTCTGGTAAAAAGATACATTGATTTGGAAATTCTTACAAAAATCAAATAATTGTTGGATTTTAATAAAACTTTTAGGACTTATTCACAAATGAATGAATTTTTTTTTTTTTTACATCTGTTACCCGCATTTACTTAATTTTATGAAATTTTCAACCTGTTCAGCCTCTTCATATTTATATTTAAAAAAAAAAGAACTCCTTGGACAATTTAAATAATCAATTTGTTTTTGTCAAACAGCAACACCATTTACTGAAAATCTGCTCTGAATCTTAAAATAAAAAAATATAATAAAACTATGATATTATTTAATTCGGAAAGCTTTTGATTGATTTTATAAATGAAAGGAAACTGTCTTAAGAAAAAAAATTTTTTTTGATGAATAATGAATTTTTGCAATTGTTTTCATTTTAATTAGAAAAATTTAATAAGTTTCAAATCTTTTAAAATTCTGCATTAATTTCATCCTTTTAGATTATATTATTATTAAGTGAAAAGTATATTTACTAATCATAAATGGTCACGTTTAATACCACTCTTCAAACTCCAAGATTTTTAAAAGAATTTAACATTTTTTTTTTAATGTCTATATAAATGTGCTCATTTTTGAATGTATGGGTGACCATACATGACATTATCAGAAAATAAGTGCAATGGCTGTAGTAAATTTAAAGCTAACATTCCTAAAATTAGATTATGGAGAGTATTTTCCAAAATTTTTAATATTACTGATTACTGATTACTTAAAAATTATATAAAAAAGTGTACATGTCATTTTCTTAAATTATGCTTTACAGAGTTTCCATAGAACAATTAATGTGATCACCTTGTTATCACTTGTCAAATTGTCGGTCAAAAACAGCTACTGTTTGGCTTAAAAATGCATTTCTGCATTATTTTAAATTTAAAGTAAATAATATTTGTTTCAAATCAGATTAATTATACTTTAAATCAGCCAATATTCCTCAAATAAAGTTTTACAAAAGTATAATTTATTTTTGTAGATATTTTTAATAAAGAGAATTAAATGAAAGACAAGTTTAAAAAAAAAAAAAAAAAAAAAAAGTCTTCCAGTCAATTTAAATTAGTTTTTGAAATACAGTGAAATATTTTGCTTATTGGAAATATTGGATCTATTAGCTTGAAATTAAAATAAGTGTCAAGAATGACATTTTATGTATTTAATGTTGTATCTATATTCACATAACTGATAGTAGGCCATAAATGTGCTGCCTTTTAACACAGCAGGTGTACTTGTTTGACCTTCAGCATCATGCATAAGTTACACAGTAATTCAACTAGAGTCAATAAAAAAAAAAAAAAATACTAATTGCAACAAAACATTTTTAAAAATGCATTCTGATATGATTCTATCCTAAGTTTCTTCTCTCGCACTCTTTGTTTGCAGAACTCTTCCAGCCTCTTGCTTTCCAGTCAAGTTTAAGTTTCAAAAATTCAAATGCAATGTGAATTGTTATCATCTATATTCTTAATTCGTGTTCTTTTATTGTTCTTTTGCCATAATAATATATTTCTTTTTCTCATATTCTTTCACGTACAATAACCTCTTGCACCTTAGTGGTTTTATTGCCTTGCTTTGAGGTGAAATGATTAAAATAAAAAGAGTTTTATTTTTGAATATGTTTATATATTTATACTCTACTAGATTACTGGTTACAATATCTTTTTGTTTGCGTTCTGCCATCCGTCCCCACCCCCCAGACCACCCTTACCATATGCTACTTGTTGTCCACCCCGCCATTTCTTATGCCTTCAAAGAAAAGAAAAAAAAAACAAAACCTGCTAATGCCATCTTGCAATAAAACAAAATTAAACAATATTCACATTATTCATATTCTTGCATAGCTGCTGTTCTTCTCTGCCTGACTATTACTGAAATTCTTACATTTCGCATGACAATTAGCTGTAGAAGAAGTTATTAGTGGCTAAATACTGGCTATAAAGGTTTGGCCTTAGGCTTTGTCTACTGCTAATGAATAGTATAAAAGTATTTTTTTTTCATTCTGTTAAATAAGAAATAGTAACAACGACAAGCACATAGGTAGGTAGGTGAGGGGCATTGCAAGTGCAGAATTCATGCTTGGAAGGATTTTAATAATGACCAGTAGATGGAGCAGAAAAACAGACAGAAAAAAACCCGGCCAAAGTTTTATGTTAAAATTCATAGATGGAAACTCACCAGGTGGAAGCGGCTGTGTAGAAAAGTAGGGAGCCTGCTGCTGAGGCTGTGGAGGTCCATACCAATTGGGAGGAGGTCCTGGCTGGTAGACCTCTGGTGGGTAGTTTACTCTGTGATGAATTGGTGCTTGCTAAAAAAAAAAAAAAAAAGAAAAGAAAAAAAAGGTGACTAATTGAGAGAACAACAACAATAGGAGAAAAAAGCAAATGATGTCAGAGTGTCGTGGGTGCTTCGACCCACAAATAGCCTGCAGTACTTTCTCTTGTGGGGTTCATATAAAAATGATCATGGACAATTTTATCAAAGGAAGACTGTGTATCACAGAATCTTCAATAAGATTCTATTATAGGAAGATGAAACCTAATGTTAGTCTTTAAGCAAAGCAGCAAAAGAAATGGCTTCCGTTTGAGGAATACTATTTTGTTACCCCTACAAAAAAAATCTAAGATCAGAGGGAATGATGGAAAAATGCTTACAATTCATGTACCTGAAAGGAATGTGATATGGATGGATTTATAAACTGTACGAGGAAAAGAGTGCTGAACTGTTATATCTATTCTCCTCTATAGCAGTGAATGCTGGACCATCACAGATGAAGACGAAGCTTGAAGCAAGAGAAGTGTGGTTCTACAGAAGGATGCTAAGAATACCATAGACAGAATGTGAGCAACAAAAAAGTTTTAAAGAAAATGGGAACAAAAAGGATGTGGCAGAAATACCTCCCACAAAATAGTAAGTCATTAAGCTAGATGAAGAAACCATTAATACTAAAGTCATACATACCATTATGTGGGCAGTATTTCTACCACAACTTATAACCAGAAAGTGACTTCTGGGACACGCAATGATGAAAGAAGGCTTGGAGAACTTAACACTTACAGGGTTTAACTGAAGTCAAGAGGAGCAGAGGTCTGACCTAATGAAACTAAATAATGGAGCTCACCTGTACATTTGCCATGAAGTTAATAGAGTTGAAATTTCACTTTTGTGTATAATACAGCAGTGTCCTTCATTTAAAACAAAATGTGTTTTTTTGTAGCAAAGAAAAGATGACTATCAATTCTATAAAGAAAAGGTTTGCAATATTGTGTTGGAAAAAAGGGGGAAATAAGTCTTCCCCAACAAAATTGTACAAATGATGTTGAAGTCTATTGAGGCTGGAAAGGTAAAGATTGAGTAACTTGAGACATGACAGCAATAACCCATTTTGGACCTAATCTGACTTTTTTTGTAAGGATGAAGTGGGGCAGAAGGAGTTACATAATTCTTGAAACATTCTAGTAAGCTGACTATTTTTCTACCTCCTTTAACAATGGATTGCATAGATGAGTTCCACTCGAGATATGCAGTGGACTTCGGATCCAATACGGGAGTTCCACTAGAGATACGCAGTGGACTTCAGATTCAATAGATGTTTAAATCACAGAGCCTCATTCAGAGTTTGAGATTAGGACTTATAATAAAGAAATGGAATTATTTACATGCACAAGGATAATTGAAAGAAAGGCAATTTTACCTGCATATAGGAGTTGGTTGGCCGAGTATTCCGTCGCCGCCGTTGCTGTTTCTTCTTGCTGAGGTCATCTTTACAGCTCTCTACAGGTTCTTTAGGCTTCTCCTCCTGAAGCAAGAAAGACACACCCGCTGCATTAGGCTTTCATACAAAAGAGGCACTCATTAATCAAGTGCCAATAATGAAGAAACGCTTACCTTACATTGCAAAGTGATGAAAATCTTGTTAGTGGCAAGGGAGATCCAATAAATGCTTACGGTATTTGTTAGGCACCAACTTACCTATTCAGTATTGGCCAGGCACAACTCTGCTTAACTTCAACGATCAAGTAAGAATCAATGTTAATAACATACCTTTAGCATGAAGATTTTTGTTTGATTCTTTTTTTTTTTTTTACGGCTTATCCTTTTTGCAGATTATTTCAAATCAGAAAATAATTTTAGATGTCTGAATTTTATTTTTTGTTGAGAGAATAATGATTTAGTGATACAAGGCTTACTAATTAACCCATAGCTGGGGGGAGAAGAAGAAGATTCATACATTCCCAATGGTATTCGTATGTAAAGAGATATAACGAACCCAATCAGGAACTGGAACTCAGCTATCTGATTAACAATTCTGAGCTATTATCCATTATGCTACACTCATATCTAAGCTTACAGCAACCAAACAGTTACCCATTTAGGTATTGACCAGCTTCAATGTTGCTTAACTTTGGGTATTATACAAGAACATAAGCCTCTAAAGATTTGGGGTCAGAATTAAAAAAGGATTTAAAATCTTTTATATAATATAGAGATTTTACAAGAAATATCTAAAATAATAAAAAATCTGTAGTATCCACATTGTAAGGACCATGATGACAGTTCATGCTAACGAGTATTTTTGATAAGAGTTTTATTTTTTTTTGTTACATGGTTATAAACAAACTAAATTTTTTACAAGTCAGGATATTGCTCTAACCATTAGACCAAACTGGAACTTGCTTCTCCCCCCCCCCTACAGACGGTGTTTCTGAGTCCACCTGTCTGATAATATTGCTAAATAATCCCTTCTGCAGACACTTACTAAGGCATATTTTTATTTTTTAAACACCCACAGAGCCAACCTGTGGTTCACACTGCAACTATTATGAGTGGACCATAATGTTCTTGGGAGAGTGCACATAATTTGGCATAATCAACAGAAAGAAGGTGGGCAGTGTTTGGATTCAGACACTGGTGTTAGTTTTTTAATAGTAAAGAACATTTTTCTCATCATATCCAAATATATATTTTTCTTTTTTTTCTTAACCCTTTTAGTGTTACTCACTTTCACAAAGAAAGTAGTGAGCAGATTTGAAAACTACCAACCTTATCAATAACTAAAGATATTTTGTAAGGGTGTGGCAGAAATACCATCTACATAATGGTAAGATATCAGTAGTGTTTTCATCAAGTCAATGTCTTACCATTATGTGGGAGGTATTTCTGCTACCTATTATATTTAAGTGAATTTACTGTGTCTGCCATATACAATGTATGTGCGTGTGTGTATAGGGGGCGGGGGTGAGTAAAATTTTGATGTACCAAAGAGCCAAATTCCATTTTTTTTTTTTTTATAGGTATGTGCCAGAGAAATGATGCAGTTAGTGAAAACTGATATTTTCTCCAGAAGAATTTGGGACTTCTGATTAACACGTGCATATCTTACCACCTTCTCAGCAGGAGGTTCCAGTTCTTCCAGTGGCAAAGGTGGAGGCTCTAAATAGAAACTCAAAGGCTGCCGCATTATGTGTGTATGATAACATAACAACCTGCAAAGAGACAAGATGAAGATGAAACAGTTTGCAAACACTGACTGCTGCAACATCAGTTTATTTACCTAAGATAGAAACAAGAGGAAGAACAACAAAAGAAAAAAAAATCCAAGTTACACTATTGCAATAAAAATCATTCAACTCTTATTTAATGTTCAGTTACAATTAGAGACGAACTCAGTAGTAATATTAGTTGTCACAATTATTAGTTATTCTTATTTACAAAAAAGCTGATTCATCTGAAAAAAATTAATTGTGGTTTGGCTCGTTTTGTTTTATGGCATATCAACCACAATGTGTTATTTAATACTGACAAGATTTTTTATTGCTGGTAATATTTATTTTAAAAAAATATATTGTTCCTAATATTTTTTCCAAAAATGCATTGCTGATAATTTTTTTTCTTTTCCCAAAAAATGTATTACTGGTAATTTTTTTTTTTTTTTTTTTCAAAAATGTATCAATGGTAATATATTTTTTTTTCCAAAGAATGAATTGCTGGTAAAAAATTTTTCAAGTTAGTATTGCTGGTATTAAAACCTATTTTTATACTTCCATAGTGTTTTGAACCCTTGGAAGGGTAACTATTCGCCCATAGCTGGAACCCTGGCAGGTGCCACCATCTGGGTCAGGGTGGACCTGGGTACACCAGCAATTAAGAGGTAGAACTATGCTCCTTAAAACCCACTGATCAAAGGCCTTGCTGTTGGATGTAGCTTATCGTCTTACCCAGGATGGCAAATTGTGATTTCTTATTTTCATATATAAACACATAAATGACTGTATCAATTGCGTAGCAAGGCTTAAAAAAATTATTTGAAATAATCATGAATCATGTGTTTTTAACGAAGTGACAGATCTTTTTTTCTGTCAGTATGTAAAATCATGTTGTATGCTGGAGACATGAGATCTAAATTAAACAAACTTACTAAAAATAAGAACAAAAATAAAAAGGCAAATTATTAGACATTGATGCAATGAAAGAATTTTCTTTCATTTTGCATCATCACAAAAATGCACTTTTTCCACTGCAGACAAAGATAACTGCAAGGATAGACATAGTATTTGTCATTGCACAAACTGTTATCCTCATTTTAATTATTTTTATTCTGCCCTTTCAAACTGGTGATTCTTTAGTTCTTTTCTTCAGAGTGTGGTCAAGTATTTTGGTATATTTACATTTGTTATATCTTCAGACATTTTGTAACTTTTGGCCTGCACAAGAATTTGTCACTTGTAAGTTGCAATTAAACAAGGCAAATAATAACCAAATAGTAATAAAGATAAGAACTAGACAAGATATCCCTAGAGATGGGCAGTGAAAGAAGAACAGTCTACCTCCCATAGATTAAATAAAGGGTTCCATTTGGAATTTCCTGTAGGTTACCCAGATTGGCAAACAGCTGGAGGAGACAACAGTCAAAACATTGTGATAACAACAATAACAAAGATCAGGACAATAGTCTTCATGTATAAATAGTGTAAGTAATGATAAATTCTCATCCCAGAAATTCGGCCTGTGAAGTTACAAGCAAGTTAAGACAAAAATAGTGGGCAACACTCAGATACTTTTGAAAATATCAAATACCTGAAAATGGTTGGTCAAAACACTGTTTTAAGCACAAAAATGAAGAGGATAATTATTGGAATAATCTGTGGCGTAAGAACCGTAATGCCAACTTAAAATTTCAGGCATTATTAGGAAGGCTGAAGAACACACTGGCCAAAATATAAAAAAAATAATGAGATATTCATGTACATTTTTGTTATACCTTCCTGTCAAAGTTGACTAAAAAAGTAACAGTTTTTTTTCTGTAACTGGACAGCTAAGGTAAAGCTGTAGTTTATCCAAGTGGTCATTTATATTCTTTGTGAATGAAGGGAGTAGTGAATTCATGCCTTTTCCAAGTTTAATATAAACAACCTCAACAGAAATTTGAACTTGGTCATTTACAATCTGGGGAGACATACAGCACCCCACTTCACAGACCTGATTGCTAATGTGATGTAGTGTAGAATGCAAAAATCTTATTCAAAGAAGGATGCCTTTTGGGGAGGGGGGCTCCTGTTGCTAGGTATATTGTTCTATCATGATCATCCTGACCAATATGACATAATTATGTAGAGAGAGAGAGGGGAGAGAGAGGAAAAAGGGAAGGAAGGAGAGGAGAGAGGGGCCGGAGAAAGAGAAAGAAAAAAACGGAGAGATGGGGCTGGAGAAAGTTGGGAAAAAAAAAAAAAAAAAAAAAAAAGGAGAGGGGAGACCGGAGAAAGAGGGGGGGGAAGAGAGGGGGGAGACCGGAGAAAGAGGGGGGAAGGAGAGGGGGCGGAGAAAGAGGGACAAAAAAGGAGAGGGGGCGGAGAAAGAGAGAAAAAAGGAGAGGGGGGCGGAGAAAGAGAGAAAAAAGGAGAGGGGCCGGAAAAAGAGAGAAAAAAGGAGAGGGGGCGGAAAAAGAGATAAAAAAAGGAGAGGGGGCGGAAAAAGAGATAAAAAAAGGAGAGGGGGCGGAAAAAGAGATAAAAAAAGGAGAGGGGGCGGAAAAAGAGATAAAAAAAGGAGAGGGGGCGGAAAAAGAGATAAAAAAAGGAGAGGGGGCGGAAAAAGAGATAAAAAAAGGAGAGGGGGCGGAAAAAGAGATAAAAAAAGGAGAGGGGGCGGAAAAAGAGATAAAAAAAGGAGAGGGGGCGGAAAAAGAGATAAAAAAAGGAGAGGGGGCGGAAAAAGAGATAAAAAAAGGAGAGGGGCGGAGAAAGAGAGAAAAAAAGGAGAGAGGGAGAGAGAGAAAAGAAAATGTTTAAAAATCGAATGTTATGTTTGACAAGACTGAATGCCTGCAAGATATGAAATGATATTTCAAGCATAGAACAGAGAGCTCATGACAGATGATTGAGTAATTGATTGACAGATCATAGAGCCCTATTCAATGAAATCATGAGTGATTGATTTACCTGTGTTGGTCATCATATTTGAGCATCTTTTTCTCCATTTTCACAGCACCAAAGTAAGTCCAGGACATTGGAGCCGGATTCTTTGTGCCCTCAATTATTTCCCAAGGAGTGATCTTCACTTTTGAGGCAACTTGTAAACCCTAAACAAAAAGAACAATATTTATCAGATCAAGTCATATCTTGAACAGAATTTACTAACCAAAACAGGGTTAGGGGAGAAGTGTGTGTGTGTGTGTGTGTGATCAGCAAACAATATCAGATTTTATTATGCAGGTATATGTCTTCCCAATAAAATTTGTATTAACCAATTGATATTAGCAATATTTTCAGCATACATTTTAATAATAAATACACTATATGACTTTCAGCTTACATATCTTTTTGTGAAAAATATTTGCAATAAATTATTTGGGGGTGAGTATGTCAGGAGTGTGATGTAGAAATGGCAAGTTAAATTCTACTTTGCACTAAATGCTCTGGAGAAAGGCAGGGCTATGCATCTACAAACTCCACAAAGGTTAAATAGCAAGTGAGATTCGGCTCTTTAACCCTTAGGTGACAACCAATTTAAAAAAAGAAATCTTGAATTCACAAACAGAGAAGTCAATAATAAGCTTCTTCAATTCTAGAAGTCATTGTAATTTGCTTATGTCCTGAAGGGACAGGGCATTTAAAAAAAAAAAAAAAAAAATAAATAAAATTTTGTTGACATGAGATTTTATGCAATCTGAATGTTGTCCATAGTGTAAATAAATATATCAGAGTATATTATTGATTTTTTTCTATCCTGTGACTGATAGGGTCACCATGTGTACTGCAGCCACAGAAGAATTGTGTTTTTTGGGGGGGGCAAGAATGCCTGACTGAGCCCAACCCTCTCCAGGCTGAATTCAGAGTTTTTTTTCCTTCTCCTAGACCAGTTGTCACTCAAGGTTATAGAACCCAGTCTGTTCTGTTATTTACCCATAGTTAATTATATAGAGACAAATTATTGGAATTAGTCTTTATAAAATTAACGATTATTGCAACAGAGTAATCTCCCTTAGATGAATACATTGACATTTGCATTCCGAAAGTTCATGAAACGGTTTGAACAGCTTACATATTTTATAATGTGTTAAGACTAACAATTTTATTAAGCTAGTTTATAAAAACATCAAGTTTGCCTCAACATGTGCGAGAAAGTTAGTAAAAAGTTTGCTACCAATCGTTCGATTTTTTTCTTTTCCTTCGGGTGTGAAACTGTTGCACTGTGGAATTTTTGGTTTCAATACTTTCTCCATTCGAATTCCTCAATGAATTTTAGTATGGATAAACAATAAAGAGAAAAAGTCATGTGTAAGCTAGTGAAGAGACGGGTGGAAATTTACTTTTAACACAGGCCATATGAAAAATGTACTTTCAAAAGAGAAATAAAATATTTTAAAGCAATGTAATGGAAGCACCACATTGGAAATTAAAAAGAAATTGAACAAGCAAAAAGGAATTGAAAACTTTGACAAGAACATAAACTGGCTTTAAGACAGTCACAAAAAGATATTGGATAAAAATTAAAAGGGGTAGAAACCTAAAGGTAAGATGTGATGTAACCAGAGAGAGAGAGAGAGATTGATTTTAAAAGCAGGTGACACAGACTATGCTAAATTCTGACACCAGATTTTGGCCTGCAAACTTTTTGTTAAACATGCTTACGCGTATCCTTGCATTCTCTTATAGGTAGGTTAATAAAAGAAAAGAAATCCTCAATTTTGGTATTCACCTGTTTCCTCCCAATTGAATCGAATCCTGCAATTTTGTTGCCTTTGGTATCTACAAGTGTTCCATGAGGTTCACAGGTGACCACTTCATAGAATTTCTTTGGCAAAGGCAGAAGTTGACGAACCTTGTCGATACAAGTATTATTCTTATCTCCCAGTTCTCGCTGTAACAAGAGAAATAGAAAATTCAAATACTTCTAATATTGCACAAAATGGAGAAAGAAAACATTGACAACAAAAAACATGATTTGTAAATCTAGAGATTTCATAATAGTTCAAGTGAAAAACGTCAATGCTCACCTTGACTTTTTTAATTAGGTTCTGGTAGGCTCGTTTATTATCGTCCCCTTTTTCATTTGAATCTCCCAGCAGTGTTCCATGTATGAGCACGTTCAACATATCTATGACAGTGGTGAAAAGTTCGCTAGCGAGGAGAGAAAGAGAATAATAAATTAAGAGACAGACTCAAAGAGAATAGAAAACAATAATGATGGAGGACTACATTGGAAAAAGGTGAGGGAGAGACAAAAACAAAGAAAGTGTGAAGCAGAGAGACAGACACACAGAAAATGTGAAGCAGAGAGACAGACACACAGAAAATGTGAAGCAGAGTGACAGACACACAGAAAATGTGAAGCAGAGAGACAGACACACAGAAAATGTGAAGCAGAGAGACAGACACACACACACAGAAACAAAGAAAGTGTGGAGAGAGAGAGAGAGAGAGAGACAGAGACAGAAACAAAGAAAATGTGACAAAGAGAGGGAGAGAGAGACACACACAGAGACAGAAACAAAGAAAATATGAAGAGAGAGAGAGAGAGAATAGTTACTTACTAATTTGTTTGCATATCAACCACACCATGACTGATGAGCTGAACCAACAATATTGCCCAATCACTAGTAGTAGTGTTGTTCCTTTGGATGGTATCAAACATACCACCAACCTGCAATTAAAAGTAAAGAGAAAAGAATAACATCAAACGGGAAACCAAGTGATTTGTTATTTAAACAAAAAGCTCCTACAGAAATCCTTTGAAACTAACAGGGTCCATCATGATGGATGATGGGCTAATGAAATGTAAGGTATTTCTAAAAGGGCAAAAATGCTATTCTTAAATCCCTTCTGATAAGCCCCCCTCCCCAAACAAACACAAAAACAGAGATTATCTACATTGTTCGAACTGTTCTCCTGATCTTTGTCGTTTTCACATTTCAGCTGTTGTACACTCTGGCTTTCTTCAAGTAATACATGGAATTTTGAACTGAACCCTTTATTTAGCCCACCAGGGTAGATTGTTCTAGTTCCACGTGGCATGACTTTTCTGGACATCTCAGTTTCAGTTAATTCTCTTAACTTAATTCTTTCCATTGTTTTTGTTCACTGTGTTCAGGTATTGAACTCACAACTCTTTGAGTCAAGTTACAGAATTACTTCAACCAACACTTTGATCCACTGAGGACATCAGGGTATGAATTTTTGGGACTTATAAACAATGTCTCAGTTACAAATTTTTACCAGAGATTACAATTTTTATTATTATTGTTGCTCTCTAGCACTCTTTATTACTCGTATTGTATTCCTTTCTATGCTTGGCTGGCTTAGGAGATTTTTGTGGCCCAGAATATGTGCTGATTACTTAAGTCTTCATATTTTCCAGTGATGCTCTGTCTATTACTTCAATCTCATCCCACAGAGGGTGGTGATCTCCCTTTTCTTTCCATATATGGTCAGCGATGCCTGATTTTCTATTTCCAGACGTGCGAATTCCAATAGAGATATGTTGAATCTCATGTAATTGGTTTAAGTTAAAAAAAAAGTGAATGCTTTTTTTTTTTTGAAGAAAAAAGTTTTGGGCAGCGAAAAGGAAGTTGAAAGAAAGAAAAGAATGTCTACTAACCAAACTGAGACGTAACTGCAAAGCTTCGTTAAGATTTTGCCGGATCTTGCTCTCATCGGGACTACGATCCTAGACACAAAGCAGAAAATGAAGATAAACACTGAAAGAATGAAAACAGAAATAAAACAAACAAATAAAAAACATCTGTAATTATAACTTAACAAGTTTTCTTATCAATAATAAAAAACAATAACGTTTAACACTCTGCATTATTCACTACTTTCCTTTCCACTACATTGCTTCTCAAGGCTCCTATTGCATGACTTAATATCAGTCATGGTCATTTTTTGTTGCCATAGCAGGATATGACAACACAACTGCACAATTCAAACACTTTATTATTCATTCATCTGAGTAACTTGCAGTGGTAGGATAAAATTTTTGCTTTGCAAGCAAAATCATCTCCAGTATGTTAAAGGTTAAAAAAAGAAAAAAAATCTTAAGAAAAAATAAGAAAATTATTGTTCCCAGATTTACTCAGATTGTTTTTATTTATTTATTATTTTAAGGAAAGAAACTAAATAAGCTATCAACATGTTGTGGTAATGCAATACTTTCTTGATTTGAATGGTACCCTGCAGCCTTAAGTTGCTAATACAATAGGTTCTCTATTTTAAATGAGAACTTGTTGCTAAATATTACCTGAGGGGTGAGTCTATCGCTGCAGGTAGAAAATCAAGAAAATAGATCAAGTCAAATTGTTCATCATACAGAAAGATCAATTTCAGTAAAAATTTATAAAATTCCTACTTATTAATATTTTTTTAAAAAGCAACAAAATATTCTATGGCATTTTATTTGTTTTGCACTGAAATTGCTATAGAAAAGAAATAAAAATGTTCAAACTTGTCAGATGAACATTTCGGCTTGAATCTTTTTGATAAATCAAACTGCAATATACGACAGTTCAATATAGGTCAATTATTATATCCTTTATAGTTCAATACAGATCTACTTGGTACTTTAAAAAAGTAACATTTCATGTCACTTTTAAAATTATTAAATAAATTATGGGAGTGGAGTTTTTCTTTAAAAAGATATTCTTAGCAGAAAAATATTGTTTAAAGTAAATCTTGATTTACTGATAAATTTATGATAAATTTCTGGAGATTGCAAAAGGACTCTGTTATATCCCAGGCTGTTGGAATGAACGAAAAACGGATGAAAATAAAAGATAAGTGTATTTTAACACATAATAGAATAACTTTTATTCCTTTACTGTCTGAGAACAGCAAAGATTTTGTTGGATTTAAACCACAAATTCCTATGCGTCTCAACTTGTCCCCATGTTTAATTCAGAAGTGCCGGTTTCCATTTTCAGACAAGGGAACTAACTCAATTGTATTTTGAGTTATCGTCCTTTATAGGGGACGGAAATTTAAGACTAATATTTGAAAAACAAAGACCTCAAGATTTGAATAGTGTTAAAAGAAACTTGAATTTCCAAATGTTCACTCAGCATACATATAAAAAAAAAAAAAAAAAAAAAAAAAATGTTCGAGTCAATTTAAAAAAAAAAAGAAAAAAAAAAAAAGTCAAATTTACCAAAACTTCTTTGACGTTGTTGATAAATTTCTCCAACTGGGAATGTAGTGATGAGAGCAAGCATTCACGCTGTTCATCCTGCCCCTTAAGACAGGTGAGGATCAGAGACAGGAATGGTTGGTGCCCCAATAGTGACTTACTGCAAACAAACAAGAACAATTCAATCAATGGAGAAGGAAAAAAATAAAATACAGAATTGGTGAATAAATAAAATATGTTGCTGTCAGAGAAAGAAAAGAGACAAATTTTTAAATTTCTTCAAGAAAGCACAATGCATTAATTTTACTTGAATTTTTTTCCAAACAGAAAGTCATTATCAAATAACTTTTGTTGAAATTGCTCAGACTCCTTACAAAAATAAAAAAAAAAAAAAAAAAAACTGTCAAAATATTATTTTAAAAGTAAGCAATATCATTTGTAAGACAATAGCTTGAAAATTAAATTCAGGCACATTAACAACTTGCATTCTACTCTGGCTAAGAATAATCTGAGAAGCCGCACCAATTGAGAGAGAACCTCAGAGTTGTTGACTATCATTTCACAGTTAAATATTAGATACAAAAGCATAATCAAAAACATCACAAAATAATCAATTTAATCATTACAAGTCCATTATTGTTTTTATTATGGCAAAAAACAGCTATAAATTTCAAGAATGTGGAGAAATTCTTGTTTACTTAGGAACAAAATATTGATCTCTCTATTGAAACTAGGGGGTACTTTTAACTGTAAAGACATAGCTTTGGTATCTACTTACCTCTTGCAATAAGTGGTGAATTTTTTTACTATGGTAACCAAATTGATATAAAACTAAGAGGATAGAAACAATGAAAACTTAAAAATACTGGATTACTCTGGTTATTTTTGATTTGGTTGAAGGGCAAAGATCTAATTGGAATCATGAACACAAGACAAACTAATAAGCTTCACTAAACCCAAAGCCTGAATAAATAACTTTTTTGAAAAAAAAGAAAAAGGAAGAGAAGAAAGAGAAGGAAGAGAAGAAAGAGAAGGAAGAGAAGAAAGAGAAGGAAGAGAAGAAAAAGGAAAAAAAAAAAAGAGAGAAGAAAGGAGGGAAAGAGAAGAAGGGAAAAAAGAGAAAGAAAGGAAAAGAGAAGAGAGGAGGGAAAAGAGAGAAGAGAGAAGAAAGGAGGGAAGAAAGGAGGGAAAAGAGAGGAAAAGAGAGAGGAAAGGAAAAGAGAGAGGAAAGGAAAAGAGAGAAGAAAGGAAAAGAGAGAAGAAAGGAAAAGAGAGAAGAAAGGAAAAGAGAGAAGAAAGGAAAAGAGAGAAGAAAGGAAAAGAGAGAAGAAAGGAAAAGAGAGAAGAAAGGAAAAGAGAGAAGAAAGGAAAAGAGAGAAGAAAGGAAAAGAGAGAAGAAAGGAAAAGAGAGAAGAAAGGAAAAGAGAGAAGAAAGGAAAAGAGAGAAGAAAGGAAAAGAGAGAAGAAAGGAAAAGAGAGAAGAAAGGAAAAGAGAGAAGAAAGGAAAAGAGAGAAGAAAGGAAAAGAGAGAAGAAAGGAAAAGAGAGAAGAAAGGAAAAGAGAGAAGAAAGGAAAAGAGAGAAGAAAGGAAAAGAGAGAAGAAAGGAAAAGAGAGAAGAAAGGAAAAGAGAGAAGAAAGGAAAAGAGAGAAGAAAGGAAAAGAGAGAAGAAAGGAAAAGAGAGAAGAAAGGAAAAGAGAGAAGAAAGGAAAAGAGAGAAGAAAGGAAAAGAGAGAAGAAAGGAAAAGAGAGAAGAAAGGAAAAGAGAGAAGAAAGGAAAAGAGAGAAGAAAGGAAAAGAGAGAAGAAAGGAAAAGAGAGAAGAAAGGAAAAGAGAGAAGAAAGGAAAAGAGAGAAGAAAGGAAAAGAGAGAAGAAAGGAAAAGAGAGAAGAAAGGAAAAGAGAGAAGAAAGGAAAAGAGAGAAGAAAGGAAAAGAGAGAAGAAAGGAAAAGAGAGAAGAAAGGAAAAGAGAGAAGAAAGGAAAAGAGAGAAGAAAGGAAAAGAGAGAAGAAAGGAAAAGAGAGAAGAAAGGAAAAGAGAGAAGAAAGGAAAAGAGAGAAGAAAGGAAAAGAGAGAAGAAAGGAAAAGAGAAGAAAGGAAAAGAGAAGAAAGGAAAAGAGAAGAAAGGAAAAGAGAAGAAAGGAAAATAAAGAGAAAAAGGGAGAAAAGGAAAAGGGAGAAAAGGGAAAAACAGAAAGAGAGCGGTAAAAGAGAGAAAAGGAAGAAAAGAGAGAAAGAAAAAGAAAAAACATTATATATATATATATATATATATAATGTATGTATTTATTTCGAATATTAAAAAAAAAAAAAAAAAAAAAAAAAAAAGAGCAAATTACCTTCTTTGATTTTTTTCTTTATCGTATTTCGTTTTTGAAAGAAGGTTGTTACTACTATCAAGTACCTGGCCAGCCAGCTTAAGTAATCGGCCCTGGACAGTGGAAGGAAGTCGAGAAATTAAGGGTGCAACCAACCATACACTGTCTTTTTCAGACTCAGGCCTGAAAAAAATAAAAAAAAATAAAAACAATATTGAAACAAGGCAAAAACAGAAGACAACAACTAGAGAAACTAAGGAATTCATTTAATAAATTTTAGGGGAGAAACTAAAGAATATCAAGAGGCAAATTCAAATGTCTCATTGAAAATTAGAAACTAAATTAGTGATTCTTCCAACAACTTTTACACAATTTTTATTGTCTTCTGATCAACTTAAAGTAATGGCTGTTCTGTAAAATGCAATGTCAATTGCCATTTCACTGAAGCAGACATTAAACACATGAGAGTATTATTGTTTCCTTTAGTTTCCTTTTCTTTCTTTCTTAAATATAAGTTTTCTTTTTCTCACTAAAACCAAACACTGTCTCTGATGTATCTTTTCCTTCAGTCTTTCCTTGCAATTATAAAACAAAATAGTCCATGAGATATGGACAGGGCATAACACATGTTCTAACTAACAGAGGAATAAACGGAATAATAATATCATGGAATATACTTTGTTTTTTTCCAGGATATTTGATCATCATTGAATCTTCCAGAAATATAACCTTGTGTCATACTTGTCTTACTGAAGATAAATTCCTTTCAATTTTCATTTCTTTTGAGTCTTGGAAATGCTTGAGAAGGAATGTCATTGGAATATTGATGCTTTCCATATATGGTCAAGTAGATTTGCTTTTCTCGTAGAGCCACATCGTTAACAATTTTGTGAGAGTAGTTATGGTTGGTAGGGTCCATGGCTCATACAGTCAGCTAGTTTTGATTATTGCATCAATTCAATTTCTACAGGATATGCATCTGTTGCACTTACTTAGCATTCTGTTGTTGCTGTTGCTGTTGCTGCTGCAGAAGCTGTGTCTGAATCTGCTGAAGCAGTTGTCTTGGTGAGTTGGGGTTGGACAGGAACTCAGTCTGTTGGTGGAATAAGTCGAGGGTACCCTTGGCAATGCAATCAAGAATTGCATTTGTTTCCTGCATAAGAAAACAAAAAGTACACACTCAATTAGCATATAAAGTACGTTCATTTAGACAATAATGTGTTTGATAGACAAGTAAAAAGTATATGCAAATAAACTGTTTGTGGTCATCATTTTTGGCAGAACTGGGAAAATTAACATTTGATTGAGAATATATGGGTGTGCTTACCACAAGATGAGGCTTGTAGAATAAAGTCTAATAATCTTATGTCCTTTCATGACAGAGGTGATGATGGCTCTCCACAGATTTATTTCTTTTTATTGTCTGTGATTTTCCATGATTGTTTTGATAAAGTAGTGGAGTGGTTGCCTGCTGCCTTCTCCACAATTTGAAGTTCAGAGATTTCTTTATATTGGACACTGTTTACTATTTTTGTTCAAAACATTTCTCTTTGTAAACATTATGCACATTCTGTAATTATAATTTTTAATTACATGTTTTTTTTTTTCAGTAACCAGGTTAATAATATGTAACTTGGAAAATCTGATAAAATTAATAAAAATGTTGTTACCTAAGTTTAGTTTACAATATTTTATAAATAATAATTTAAATATTCTGCACATTAATATCATATTTATTTCCATGAATCCATTTCATTAGTTCTTAAAAAAAAAAATTAGGAAAAATTAAAAGCCACTAATAATCCAAGATGGGTTTGATTCCCACCCTCCAACTGTACTTTTGTAAATTTTTCTCTAGATTTAATTTTCCCTTTAGTTGAAAAGATTCAACAATAAGAGAAAAAAAAAGGTAGGAAGATAAAAGCTGTACTTACTGCTTGCGAACTAGACTGTTTGAACATAAGTTGTAATTCTAACCATGACACCCGTAATGACCACTGGTCAAGAGTCTAAAAAAGAAAAAAGAAAAAAAAGAAAAAAGTAATTATTACTGTTTTTTCATAGATGATGTAAAACTGAGAATAAGAGTAGAATATGTATTTTCATCCTTTGAAGCATGAACAGGAAGCATAACAAGGATGGAATTTTGATCTAAAAATTCTTATTACCTGAAGAATTCTGTTTATCACTTGTTTGTTGTCAGGTTCAGTGCCTTCTACTTGATTTGGGATTCCATTTGGGTAGCAAATCATCTGGAGTAACTGGAGAGCCTGAAAAAGAAAAAGAAATGATTTAACCTTCAGCACACTCTGCATTATTCTTGAATATTACTTCCATTTCAGTTAGACATTTTCCTGTCGAGACACAGGACCAAACACAGAATCGCAAAATTCAAATGTACTATTGTTTAGTAAATCATCTGCAGTGGCAAAAACCAAACTTTTTGCTTAATAAACAAAGTGTTACAGAGTGTTAAAGGTTAAATTTAAAAATATTGCAGGTTGAAATCAAAATCAATCATTTATCCCTACTTTTTGCTTGTTGGGTTATTTTTGATTCATTTTAAAAATAATTCATAACTATCTCCCCCAAAACTGCTTTTAAAATTTATATATCTATTTGGCAATGACCTTTCAGAAGTATTTCTAACAAGGGCTATGTTTGTAGCTTTTCCTCCTATTTAAAGCAATATCACATTTTCTGCTCAGTTCTGTGTTGCAGAAAAATAAAATTGTTTTTTTTGTTTTTTTTTTCACTGATGCTATTAATAGATTTCATGACAGTTGAAAAACAAACACTTTCTCTTCTTTGCAATTGATGAGGTTAAAATCAGCTTTAAAAAATAATGACAAATGAAGTTTCAGTGAGTGAACAATGAAAAGACAACCATTTTCTCAGATGTGTGAAGGTGGTGGTGGTGGGGAGCAGAGACAGAGTTTATCTGTGTGGCTGCCATATTGAAATTTCAAATTAAAGTTGAAGAGAGTCCAAATATTAATGAATATAAAAAAAAAACATTCATCAGATTTAGTTCAATTACTTAATTACAAAGAGAGAAAAAAAAATAAAAATCTTAGATGAGAAATGTCTAAAAAGTACAAACATTAATGCAACATGTCCTTTGTTATAGAAATTAAATATTGCACATATATATTATTATGAGGATTACTAAGCTACTTTTCCATGTAGTTGCCATTCAGATCAATTCCCTTGTCCCATTTGTACACAAGTGCATAATATCCTCTGTAAAGAACATGACATCAAGTAATGGGTGCCACCCTTACACCTCTGAAAAAAAAAAAAAAAAAAAAAAAAAAAAAAAAAAAAAGAAGAGCATCATCTGTGTAGAACTACTTCCTGGATAAATGTTACTTGACGGGGTCCAAATAGATGAGAATTTGATGGAGCCATTTTAGGACTATGCAATGGATGTGGTATTCCAACTATATTGCTGGAGCCAATCCTTTGTCAGATTGGCCATCTTAAGTGGCAATATCAGGATTGACACTGAAATGAAATTATGCATCTCTTTCGATAAATAACTTCCCTTAGCCTGCCCAGTGTTTGACAGTGTGTTCGGCTGCATTAGCTGTCTCATCATGTGGCCTGAAGTTCTTCAGCAACAAATTGTTTGCATTCCAGAAATGCACTTGACATCAATTTGACTTTGTTGACTTTTGAGGTCATAAAATCAACCTTTGTCTCTGGAATAACACGATGCAACCAGGTCTTATCACCTATGATTATGTACTCAGGCGGAAATCCCCATCAAATCACCTATACTGTTCCAAAACCTGAAAAGAAATGCTCACGTGCTGAAGTTTTCTGTGCATAGATTTGGAAAACAACAAGATGACAGACAGACACTTTCTGATATCCTTGTACACAATTTCAAAAAAACTGAATTTGGAAAATCAAAGTTCTACAACCATATGATGGAATTAGCATTATCTATCATCTTTTAAGTTTTTAGTCTGGACACCCTTTTTTAATTAATATTAATTACAGCAAATATTTTAGCTTGTTTAGAAAATGAAAAAAAAAAAAAGAACTAATCTTATTTGCATGTCACAAATATTGTCATGTGAGTTTTTGTGTGACACAACGGAAGGCAAGTTATAGAGCTGAAAACAAAAAACAAAAAAAAAAAAACTGGAAAATATTTGCAGAAGAAATAAATCAATTCTGGGAGAAACAAATCAAATGTTCATAGACAAAAAAAAAGGAGAGATTTTAAACATACATACTTGTTTATTGGAAAGTTCAGGGTCCATCAACATGTCTTCTCTGAACAATGCCTGTGGGTCCTTAAGAATTTTCTCACGTACCCATTTTTGACAGCACATTTCTTTCAGTGCATGTTTGGCAAAGTCACTCAGACCAGCACTTTCGATTCTCTTGCTGGATTTTGGTGCACTAAAACAGAGGAAAGAATATATATCTGTCTATATTTCTGAGATGAGGTATTATTTAGATTATTCGGATTATTGTCCTCATCTTTGTTGTCATATTTATTACAACGTTTCGGTCGTTGTACGCTCCGGCCTTCTTCAGGTGGCTTAACAGTGGAGAACTTTCAGAGGGAAATTAACAGGAGATAACTGATAACTGACATCCATTAAACATGGCATGTGGAACTAGAACAGTCTACCCCAGTGAGCAAAATAAAGGGTTATGTTTGACATTCCAACCACCTGAAGAAGGCCGGAGTGTACAACAGCTGAAACGTAATAAATATGGCGACAAAGATGAGGACAATAGTCCAAATAATGTAAATAATATATATATATTTATTGTGCATGCCAACAAAGTTTCCCTTCCCAACTCAATAATGTGCTTTTTGTTTTAAAGAAAACATTTAGAATAACCTTTTTGCAGTGGAGGATACTGCAAGATTTGACAGGTAGAATTGGATTTTATATCTGCAAAGTAAAGATTGAACAGATAAAATTTAACTGATAA
>OZ010587.1:108327698-108455198 GCA_963932145.1 Acanthosepion lycidas | reverse complement strand
GGGGAGAGCGAGAAATGAATTGATAAAGGTGGGGAGAGCGAGAAATGAATTGATAAAGGTGGGGAGAGAGAGAGAGAAATGAATTGATAAAGGTGGGGAGAGAGAGAGAGAGAGCGAAAAGAAAGAACACAGGTGGAGAGAGAGAGAGAGAGAGAGCGAAAAGAAAGATCACAGGTGGAGAGGGAGAGAGCGAAAAGAAAGAACACAGGTGGAGAGGGAGAGAGCGAAAAGAAAGAACAGAGGTGGAGAGGGAGAGCGAAAAGAAAGAACAGAGGTGGAGAGGGAGAGCGAAAAGAAAGAACAGAGGTGGAGAGAGAGAGAGAGAGAAATGAATTGATAAAGGTGGGGAGAGAGAGAGAGAAATGAATTGATAAAGGTGGGGAGAGAGAGAGAGAAATGAATTGATAAAGGTGGGGAGAGAGACTTATTCATACAGAACCATTAAAAGGTCTGTGATTAGAAGAGACTGAAGTTGGTAGAAGCCATATGTTTTCAGAGTGTAGAAATATTGGAAGCACATGTACTCTATAGACACAATGCAAACAATGACTGGAATGAAATCTATGTGTAAGTTTCAATGAGTGGCATGGCAACAAATTGGTGATTATGATATATGAGGTTCATTTTAAAGCATCAAATGGTTTATACGTGAAATTCATTGTGAAGGAAAACAAATGTTACTCACCCGAGGGGCAAGCAGACATCAATGAGGGAAGTGCCACACGGTACATGAAATTCTGCAGTGTAAAACAATGGCGAGCCAAAAGAATGGCTGTGAAGACTGCTAGAGAGTCATGGATGGACAGATCCCCAACCTGAAAGTAAGAAAGAAAGAAAGAAAAAAAATAATCATAATACAATAGATCTTAAAAAAAAAGAAAGAAAAAAAGAAAAAGAAAGGACTGCCAATTTTTAAATCACACACACAATTTTAACTATCTCCTCCCTTATATATCTATTTTATCTTTTATGATTATTTCACTTACATCTACGATTACTCTAAACATGTTAAAATATTCATCCTCCCAAAGTTATCAGTTCTCGACCCAATATCTATGCCCATGACGCAACTATTTACTCCTAATGGTAATTTAATGGTAAGTTTGATATGGTTAAATTGGTAGCTGATGTAAAAAATAATCTACAATCTGTTGTTAACTGGGGCAAGAAATGGCTTGTTAATTTTTAACATCCCAGAAACAAAACTGCTCTCTTTTGTCTTAGAGAACCATTTTTTTTTGCCTTTCATCACCATAGCTGATACTAACCTAAAGGAGAGTGACTCCTCCTCATTGCCTTTTCAGGCAGCAAATGTTTTCCATTGACATGAAGAGGATATACTGAATCAATCATGAAGCCGACCTGCTAGGAAAGGTTGATTCATTATGATAGACAATATTCCTCACCAGAATGTATCTTATACATTTATAAGCTTACATTTGTCTATGCATTGAATATTACTGTCACATATGGTCTGGTGCTTCTCAGATGTACTTGATTCTTCATAAAGTCTTAAGAAGAATCTGCAATGATATTGGTCTTGACCTAGCATCTCTGCTTCAGTCACCTTCGTACCATCATAATGTAGCTTCCCTGTGCCTTTTCTATGAATACTTTTATGGTAATTGTTCTGATGAGCTTTCCTTTTGGGTATTCCAACTTTATGAATTTAAGCGCAGTACTAAATTGGCAGCTAGGTTTCTCATTTTAGAGATTAAATTGTCAATTGTAACCATAAGTTACATGCTGTTTCTTCTCTCACCTTTCTCACTTGTTGAATTCTCTCTTCCAGTTTCTTGTTTCCCAGTCAATTTTAATCTTCAAAAATTTAGATGTAATGTTAATCATCTTAATTCTGGTTCTTTTATTGTCCTATCTCCTAAATAACTTTTTTCTTTTCGTCATAATCTTTCACACTCAGTAACCCCATGCATCTTAGTGGCTTTATTGACTTGTTTGGGGTGAAAAAAATTAAAGAAAAGAAAAGGGGTGTCTTTGACATTTTAAGACTAATTTTTCAATCTGTCTTTAAGAAAAGCTCAAATTTTGTGAGGCCACCATGTTTTGACATGGGTTCATTTTTGAGTTTAACTTTAAATAAAGTTGAACACTTTTCGATACAAAAGATTGCAGACAAATATTCAAGCACTGTCGTGTTATTAAAGATTAAAAGCATGCCTGAGAACAGATACAAAAGGCAAAGCCTTACATGGAAATCAAACACATGGGATTATTTGATTAAAATTCAGGTGATGAAAATATTGCAAGCAATCATTTTCACTAATAATTAAACTTAAATTTAATTTATAACTTCATTTCAGCTGATATTTGCTAATAACAAATATAAAGGAAAAAGAAAAATATTTGATAGCATACAAGACACTTCCATATTTACATTTAATATTACAGTATTAAAGAGTTAGTATATGGCCATGTGGTTAGAATGTTTGCTTTCTGACCATGGGACTCAAGTTTGAATATCATCATGGTCGATTTGTCAGGGAGTTGACTTCTTGATTGGGCTGCTTTGGTTTGGATTGGTTTATTTTGTTTTACGGCATATCAAGCTAAATGGGTTATTTAATGCTGACAACATTTTTAGTATAGATTCGTATGAATAGAATATGTATTCTTTGGCTTAGATTGGTTTGATTTATTTTGTTTTACGGCATATCAACCTCAATGGGTTATTTAATGCTGACAACATTTTTAGGATAGATTCGTGTGAATAGAATATGTATTCTTTGGTGTAGATTGATTTGGTTTATTTTGTTTTACGGCATATTAACCTCAATGGGTTATTTAATGCTGACAACATTTTTAGGATAGATTCTTATGAATAGATGTATATATTCTTTGGCTTAGATTGGTTTGGTTTATTTTGTTTTACGGCATATCAACCTCAATGGCTTATTTAATGTTGACAACAATTTTTATTGCTGGTAATATTTTGTTT
Organism: Acanthosepion lycidas; assembly: GCA_963932145.1. Lineage (NCBI taxonomy): Eukaryota > Metazoa > Mollusca > Cephalopoda > Sepiida > Sepiidae > Acanthosepion > Acanthosepion lycidas. The sequence goes on along the minus strand of OZ010587.1, from coordinate 108,452,242 downwards.
TGTCAAAAATCCGTTTCTGGAAATATATTTCCTCCAAAATTGTACTGCTGGTAATAATTTTTTCCAAAAAAGATTTGCCCATAGCTGGGACCCTAACAGGTCACCCCAGTCAGGGTGGACCTGGGAACACTAGCAATTAAGAGGTGGTTACACGCTCTTCAAAACCTCCTGATCAGTGGCCTTGCTGCTGGACATAGTTCAACGTCTTACCCAGGACAAGGATGTAGTTCAACATCTTATACAGGATGCCTTGATCGGGCTGGGGAGGCAATCCCAAGTTTGTGGCACCTTTGGAAAGTGTCTGAAAACCATACCACTGATTAACCGAAGTGGCACCTTTGGAAAGTGTCTGAAAACCATACCACTGATTAACCGAAGTGTTGTGAGTGAAAGCTGGACAAACAGAACCATCCAGAAGTCCCAAGTCGTTGTGCTGGCCTTGTTCAAAAATTGATCATGCCAGATTATGCGCTCACTCTCAAAAACTGTAAATGAGGTATCTTTTCAACTTAGTTGCAGTATAAACCACAAGTAATTGAGCAGGTATTTGGTAGAAATTTACTAGATGCTCTAGTAGACAGAGTATACTTGGAAATGTAGTAGCCGGCCATTAATAGATTAATAGTCTATGTACAAGGACTGGCAATCCATGGCATCTAGGTAAATATTAGCTTACTGGATACTTTAACTTCATATGCAAGACAAGAGATTATTTTGAACGAATATCTGTGGGAAGGAAAATAGGGGGTTTACATACTATCAAATATAGTATCCACTTTTTTGCATAATGCCACAACAAATAACAGTGTTCCCAGCCTAATCTTTGAATAAAAATTCCTAGATTTCCCTGAAAAATTCTGATTATGGGATATTGTGTAACAGACAGACAGCAGTAAAGTACGTATATCAACATACATAGAGCACAGGTGGAAAAAAAAAAAAAAAATTCAATGGACAAAGCAACATCTTTATTCAAATTTTCCTAATCCTAGAAAAGAAATATATATCACTTGAATAACATTTATAATTTTTTTTTTCCAAATAATTTTCAATAAAAAAAAAAAAAAAAAAAAAAAAAAAAAAGAAAAGAAGCACATGATAAACATGTCTTTTGATGCATGCCAATTTGAATTAAAAAATTCCCTGATGTTTTCAAGGCTGGCTGTGGCCCCCTGAATTACTACAGGACTTCATCAATCCACTGATGAAATATTTTAGTCTAACAGTAGCATCACTTTTGGTTCAATTAATCTTTTAGGTACGAGAAATAGAAAAAGAAAATAGCAGGTACTCACGTCAATTTGTGTTAAGATATCGATAAAACCACACGAATGGTTGGACGAACAACACAATGCCTTGAGGGCTCCCAGCCACTCAGAGCGTAAAGCATTGCATTTGGCCGTGAACTCAGCACACAAGATGGAAATTTCATTCAAGCTGTAAAAGAAACAATAGAAAGTTGCAAGTGGTCGACATGGTGAATAATAAAGAAATTAAAATGGATGTGAAGTTAATGAAAACTAATCCTTTCAAAGTATTATCCAATCTACTGAAATAGACCAAATGAATTGTTTAACAAGAACACTTACCAAATACAAAGAATATATTTCAATACTGATTGTAAACATTACAGAAGATCAAATAAAGGACAACATTGTTGTTTTTGTTATTAGGAAATCTTAGTCAATGAAGAACATGACTTTAGGCTTTATATATATGTTATATTCCCGTTCTAATAGGAATATATACTTGAAAAACAAGGTGGATAAAATAAGTAAAGATTTATGGTAAAAAAACAGTACAATAAGAATAAAGGTAACAGTTATGCACAAGGTCATCGCAAGTCAATCCAGTAGTAAGTGCTACTATTGGAAGGTTGGTAGTCCTCACGTAAGCCTGAGTTGTACGCAACAGATCCCAGCTAGATGGTATTATGCAGTCACATGTACCACAAGGCCAAATTTTAATGTGGGGTTTCCGAGCCCGTAGGCTTGGCCAAAAAATCCCCATAGACCCTGCACAAATGGCATCAAATCTGTCTACCTCTGCAGACTAGACTGACCTTCAGTATAGCCTCGCCCGGGTTCCTCTCTGCCTGAAGGCTGAAAGTTCAACCAGCTCAGCTGGAAGAGATTCCAGCTAGACACTGTAGTCCGTTGACTTACAGATACTTATAGGTAGTTACTACCTATAGTGTAGTCACTCATAGGGGTGACAGGTTATTCCATTACATCAATATAAAACTCCTGTTTCTAGTATGTTCTAGAAATAACAAAAAGTTTAATCAGCTATGAAAAAAGGATGTATTTTTTCTTTTAAGGACAAACTTAAATGAAGGGTTCCCCAAGTATTTATCATTGAACTAAATCACTTAACTGAAACTCCACCTCCTCCTGTCCCTTGCAGCTCACAATAAGCTTTGATTTTTCGTGATTTCTCCCAGACCCTGTTCTGCCATCCACTTACTTAAGCCTTTTAAGTATGTCACGCATTGCTTTCCCTTGTCCCGCTTTCCCTCTATCCGCCCTGTGAGTATCATATTTTCCAAGCCCTCCTTTCTCAATACGTGTCTCAGAAATTTCAGCTGTCTCTTCCTGATGTTAAGAATGAGTTTCATCCTCTCCAAAACCTCATCATTGCTCACATGTTTGGTCCATATCCTCAGTATCCTTCTGTAGAACCACACTTCTACTGCCTTGAGTCTCTTCTTCATCTTTAAGATCATCCAACACTGTCATTATTTTTAAAATACTTTGTTTTTTGAAACATTAGCATTTAAAACATTACTTATATACAGAAAATGTCTATTAATCACATTTCAGAAGATAAGTACTAACAAAAAGCAAAATAAAATAATGTATTTAAAATCAAAAAAGTTTTGAAGTTGAAGAATATATCTAAGGTGAAAAAAAAAAAAAAAATTATTTTAAGGTTATATAAAAAGGTTATTTTATCAAAAGAATAGTTAAAAAAAAAAGAAAAAATATAGAATGAGAAATCTTTAAAACAATTTTTACCAGCCCCCACCACAAAAAAAAATTGATTTAGCCTCCACATGTTTTATTATTATGTGCTGCCTTACATGTTATGATTTTTATATGCAAACATATGAAATACTTTATTATTAGCTCATTTTATTGCTATTAAAATGTTATAATGAGGATAGAAAATTTAACAATATAGATAAGAGATTTTGAGTTCCAAATGGATAGCCTAGAAAGAAGAGGTGCAAACATGTACAAACAAAAAAAGATGATGAAAGAAAGAAAGAAAAAGACGAAAGAAAGAAAGAAAAAGACGAAAGAAAGAAAGAAAAAGACGAAAGAAAGAAAGAAAAAGACGAAAGAAAGAAAGAAAAAGACGAAAGAAAGAAAGAAAAAGACGAAAGAAAGAAAAAGATGAAAGAAGGTGTTATTGTGGAATAACATCCAATACTAATTATGAACTGTTTTTTTTTTTAAAAAGGCATTTTACTTACCGATCTGTGGCTTGTGATCCACATATGTTGAGTACAGCATTGCATACAAAATTATAGCGGTGTCCGGCGTTTTCATTCAACTGTTTCACAAGCATAGCGTCCGGCAATGATTTCACATCGTTGAAATAGTCCATCATAAAATGAGGATCCCATAGCAGGTTAGACACTGACGGAGTGATATTGGTATCATGGGTCTGCTTCATTTTGGTGTAGGTTGCACTGAAGCTATCAGAATACTTGGCTTTCAGATAGCAAGCAGACGTGTAGAGATCAAACAGAAAAGCCTGCACACACCTCTCAGCCGAGGTGCAGTCGGACGGGTTGTTAACGTGTTTGATAATTGAGTTCAAACCCTCGAAGGCAGCACACGCTAAATCCTGACACACCAACATGTAAGAACGATATTTGCTGAAAATACCTATGATGCACAAACATAATGACGAGATATAGTTCGTTGCTAGAGTGGATGCCTTCAACATCAGCTGGACCTCCACTTGACTGAGTTCCTTCAGCAACTGTCGATAAATAAAAAATAAAATAACAGATTAGACTAAAGAAACTATTACAGATTTATCGTGTGATAAACAAACTTTCAAAGGTTCTGTGTGTGTGTGGGGGGGGCATGTATGAGAGAGAAACAGAGTGAGTGAGTGTGTGTGTGTGTGTGTGTGTGTGTGTGTGTGAGCACACGCAATGATCAGTAATTCTAGGATCTACAAGACCCTGAAGTGATAATTTGATGAAGGCTTTGTTGGCAAGAAAGCTGTTGATTTTTGTTTTTTGATTGACTGATTTTTTACGGTTTAACCTTCTGCAGGTTATTTAAAGGCAGAAAATATATTTAGATTGTAAGAATTTTTTTTTTTGAGATAATGGTTTAGTGATGCAAGTCTTACTAATTAACCCATTGCTAGTGGGGAGAAGAGACAGATTCATACCTTTCCCAAGGCTATTTGCATGTAAGTGAACATAATAAACCCAACCGGAATTGGAACTTGGCTCTCCAATTAACAATTCTAAGCCACTATCTGTTACACCACCAAGCTTAAATCCAGTTATTCTCAAATGGTCACCAATCTAGGTACTGACTAGGCTTGATGTTGCTTAACTTCAGTGATGGTATGTGAATCAGTATTTCAATGTGATATGGCAGTAAGCCTTTGTAACAAATGTTTAATGATCAAAGAAAATTTCTCATGGGCCCCAAAAACGAATAATTTTAAAATTTTGCTTAGAGACTTTTGTCAAGGTAAAGAGGAGGGAACAGTTAGAATCCTGGATCTCATTAATCCATTATCTTGCACACCAGATTTTAGCAAGTAGCTTTTTACAATCCTTACTCCCATATTTTGTTATCGCTGTTCATAACAGATAGTGGAGGGGGGTGTTAATAGATTGCACTCTTGGCTAGTTGCCCACCCAAGGCTATGTTGCTTGAAACATGAGAAGAGGCTTGTCACAATTTTTATTTGTAACAAATAAAGAACAATAAGTTTTATCATAAAAAAAAAAAATCAAAATCAAACCACATTATTTACAACCCTCAAGTTGGTATCAATTCCTTTTCTTATTGAAAATTGACTAACTTCATTTTCATATTTATTACAGAAAGGAAAGCACAAAAGAAAGATGAAATAAGAAAGAAAGAAAATGGTGATCAATAATACAAATAATTTATTTCTTCAAGATTTGTCTACAAACTCTATAATATCCATCTAGACATTGGAGAAAGGCAAGTTGGAAAAATAAGAAAACACAACATAATAATGGCCAGAGATACAATCATTTTTTTTACAAATTTTTACCCAATATAAACCTCAAGATCCACTCAATGTAGAGAGTTACTGAATGAGGTGTATGGTAGAAATCTAAGAAGAGATAGAAGGAAGTGAAGTTTATTGGGATAAGTAAGATAGATAATGATTGACCCTAGACTTAAAGAGGTTAAGATTGTAATGTTCAGGGCAACATCCTTTCAGAAATCTGTTTAACAAAGTAGTTCTTTGGAAAAAGGGATGTTTGTGTGGTACTTTCTATTTATAAATGAAATATGGGGGAAATGTAGATAATTTGAACTCTGTGGACAAGTCCTAGTTATTAACTCCAGATACCTTGTGAAAGGCAAAGAATCACCAAAGTAATTGGCATATAACAATTGATATAGACATCTGTCTAGAGAAATGCATTGACTTAAACCCAGAACAAATAAAGTAGCATCAGACCAACAGCATGAGTGAATATTTCAAGAAGATCGAGTCGCATAAAATAATACAGTTCCTAAAACAATTAAGACTAAACTCAAAATACCAACCTTTTAGATAACTCAAAATCAATGACCATTTCACAAGTAATCCCAATTTACTTTATGTATATATAATTCATCTTTTAAAGAAACAGCCAACAGCTGACCCTTGGCATTAAATGACCCCTTCAGGGTTGAAATGCTGTTAAATCCAACAATCCAATCTTCAAGATTCAAAAGAGTCACAGATGCTAATGAGACCAGTAGAAGCATATCATTTAATGGCTAGAAATTGTTGAAGCCTGTCTTAGCAAGAACAATTGAAAATATGGCAATAAAACGGTTTTTGATTGTGTGGTTTAAAAGCTTACAAAAAAAAAAAAAAAGAAGAAAAAAAGCTCCTTCCAGGATCTCTCTCTTCCTTCCTCTCTCACAACCTTTCTCGTACAAAATTGCCAACTACTATTTTCAGTCAAGTTCTATAGTATTCCTTCATTCTCATAATTTGTCTCCCCCTCCACACCTAGTTTGCTGTAATACCTTTCTATAAGAGAAATCACCTGTTGTTGCTTCTTCTCTCACACAACACGGTCAGCAAAATTCCATTTTCTCTTCTTCCTTCATTCAAATTACAGACTGACAATGTTTTTAATATTGTTCTGTTATTTAACTAGAGAATTTTTTTTAAGCAAAACAGTACTTAAAAGACAACCAAAGCAAGTCTCTTAAAGTTTGTCATACTTGCAGTTTTATGGATAATTTGAATTTTGGTTCCTGATTATCAAAGAATAAGTTAAAATTGGAATAGTCTCTCTTATCAAAAGGAATGAAAGTTTGATTTAAAAAAAAAAAAAAAAAGAAAAAAATTCTTACTGTATATTTCCATGTATAAGCCTATCTTTAATTCCAACAATTACCATTACAATTCTAAAAAAGAAACCTTAAATTCTGAGTGATGCTTGTCAGTAGGCTAACCTTGGCCTCAGTGCGATAACCAATAAAGTACATGAAAAGAATCACTATAAAATAAATTGATAATAAAACTAATAAAACCAATTCTACCTAATATATTACTGGCATAACAAAATAATAAATTGCCTATTCGAAGAATAATTCTATATCAATTAAATCAACCATGTAAATTCAGCTGAGAAAATGTAAACATCAAATTATGATTGTGTTCACAGCAACCCTTATCTTTCGCTAAACTTTCAATAATCAACTAGCTTAGACAGAAGTTAGGAACAAACAGAATAAAAAAAAAAAATGTTGAAAGTAGAATGTACTATTATCATACATTATCGGACAGTTATTGATGGTATTTTGTGATTGTTGATGAAGTATAAGTAAATGACAATTACTACATCAGGCTGTTTGTAACAGTTTAGATATAGGAGAGGAAAGTAGAAGAAGAATCAGTATTCACAAGAGATCACATGATAAATCATAAACAAAACAATGGTTTCCCTTTTAGTGTGTAGGAAAAACATGATATAGAATCAGTTTTGTTATTTTGTTTATTTTGAATTTCTAAAGATACAGTAAATAACAACATTTCCAATAACATCATCTTTATATAATCAATAAGCAGGTGTCTTATACTACAAGTATAGGATAAATTCATGAAAATTGGCTATATTTTTTAACTCGTCTTATCTAAAGGAAACATACAGAATTTTGGCTGATTTATTACATTATTAATTAATTTCTTAAATTATTTCAGATTAAAAAAATATGGCTTGGAATTTTAGAAAGAAATCTATACACAAGCACACAATTTCTGGGAGTATTGAAAATATGTTTTTCAAAGATTATATGCTAGAATTTTTTTTTTTTTACAGAGGAGGCTTATACAACACATACTCTCATTCATGTTTAGCTGTCAGCTCATCTTGTTCATATAGAGATTAACTAAGTTTTGCTTAACCAAGCATCAAGTAACAAGAAAATGTTTAGGCAGACTGGGCTAATCTTCCAAACAGGAAAGGCTCTGATGACTCACACTAGGATGAATGAGAAGGGTATGCAACTACCTCAACTTTTAAGGGGGCACAATCCTCTTGCACTTTTATATAGAGCAGTGATTCTCAACCATTGTGCTGTGGCACACTAGTGTGCCATGCGATCCTCTTAAGTGTGTCGCGAAAGAATGACTGGATTCGAAATCTCTTCATAAATGTTTCTTTTTATATTGGACTTCAGTTATGTGAAGAAGCATTGGCCACCATTTCTGGAGATTGATGTCTCAAAATAAAACATTTTATGATACATTGATACAATACAAAAGGGATATCCCACATCAGCTAAAAAGGCTTTATCAGTTTTATTGCAGTTTTCTACTTTTTATTTATATGAATTATGCTTCTCAACCTTAAACAATATAAAAAAAAAAAAAAAAGAAGCAAGAAAGACTACGCTCAACTGAAGAAATGAGAGTCTGCACATTCGACCAAACATTGAAGAAATTGTGAAAATACACTAGGCACAAGTTTCACACTAAATAAGCTGCACAAATAGTTGAATAGAAACATTGAAATAAAGAAAGTTCATATTTGTGTGTGTATTTTTTAAATCTATTGTTTTATTTCATAACATTTAAATGCATACCCTTTAAAACTTTTGCTGTGTTGTGATATTTTCATTTACTCCTAAGTGTGCTGTTGCTTAAAATGCTTGAGAAATACTGATATAGAGAATAAATTATTGCAAAGAAGAATCGAAAGAGAAAGAGAAAGAGAAAGAGAGGTAAAGAAAGTTGTCCAAACCTGCAAGGTGAAGTCTAGAAGTCCACTGATGTTGAGCGAATAATCCATCAAATCAAAGAGGTAAGAAATATTGTCCACAACAGGAAGGTAACAGGAATTTCCAGCAGCAAAACTTGAAAGCTGTTCTAGCACACTGGTCACACACGATGAGGTAACGGCATGCATGTCATAGTAAGAAAGCTTTTGGAATTTGTTAAACGTGCCCTCCAGATTACTGGACGAATCACAGTCTTTGTCCTTCTCTTTTTTCTTTTTTGCCTTGCTGGGGTCACCACTGCTGATATCGATACAGTTTTTCTTGTTAAATAGCCTTAAGATTTCCTAGAAAAAAAAAAGAAACACAACAAAAAAAGCCAGAGTTTTATTATTATTCCTAATATTCATTTCCAGGTCTCCTAGCCTAGAGCTACAACTTTTGAAATTTCTTGAACGAGTTTTTTTTCTATTTTCAAATTGATCAATGTGCTCTTTAGCTTCCAATACAATGATTCTTAACAGCTGTGCTGTGGCACACTCATGTGCTGTGCGATCATCTTAAGTGTGGTACAAAATATTGTCACAACATATATATGTGTGTGTGTGTGTGTGTGTGTGTGTGAGAGTAGTAATGGTACAGCATTAATATTTGAATAAGTATTAAACTTTTTATCCCATATTAGCTAAAAAGGCTTGATCAGTTTTATTGCAATTTTCTATTTCTTATTTATATGAATTAGGTTTCTCAACTGTAAATAACATCAAAAGTAAGTGAGAAAGACTACACTCAGCTGAAGAAGAAATGAGAGTCTGCTGATCGTGCATTCTACGAAACATTGAATAAATTGTGAAAATACACCAGGCACAAGTTTCACATTAAATAAGCTGCACAAATATTTGAATAGAAACATTAAAATAAAGAAAGTTCATATTTATGTGTGTATTTTTTTAAATCTATTGTTTTATTTCATAACATTTAAATATATACCCTTTAAAAAGGTTGCTAAGTGTGCCATAATATTTTCATTTCCTCCTTGGTGTGCCATTGCTTAAAAAGGGTGAGAAACACTGTTCCAATACATAATTAAAGCTTTTAGGTTCAAATGTATTCTACATGGCTTTCTTCCAGGAAACTAAAATTAAATATTAAATAACAAAGTTATTTTTTTTATATAAGTCAAATAAAAATATTCAGCACAATACAAGGTTTTGTAGAATTGTTAATGTTCTAGTCTGTCTCAGACTAATTTCTGCGGACATTTGCTGTGAGTATATATTACAAAATCTATCTAGAACGTGACATTTAATGAAAGCATTTTATAATCAACAAGGGAAAAATTTATATGAAAGTCATTTGTAACTGAATCTGCCAATGTCTATTTTTAATACAACAGGGTGCGATGGATAAATTGTCGTTAAACTTGCACAAAAATGAAAATAACACTGACATCTCATTTTAACAGCTATATTTACCAAAATTGCACAAAAGTATCTTGAAATACTAAAGAGTAGATTTATTCAATAAAAATCGCCATTTGTGAATGCTGCCATAATCCTTGCCTTCAGTTCATCTTTGGTGTTATAAATAATTTTGTTTATCTCTTGCTCAACTGTGCCCCACACACAATAATCAAGAGGGTTGCAGTCGGGAGAGTTCGGTGGCCAGATGTAAGGGGTGATGTGGTCGCAGAAATTGTCTGAAAGCCATGACTGGGCTCTCCTGCTTGTATGGCATGGTGCAGAGTCCTGTTGTGAGACATAGGGTCTTCCAGCAGCCATCCTCTTGACCCAGGGTAGCACTACCTCCTCAAGGCCCTTGATGTAGGCCTCATTATTGAGTCTGAGGCCCTGTGGGAAAATGAATGATGGCATAATGTCACCATCACTAGTGATCATTGTAATCACAATCAGACTCATCCAACTCTTTCTGAATCCTATGCACTGTCCTCAGATTGACACCCAAACACTCTGAAATGTTCGTATTGATGTTTCTGGTGCAAATGAAAAGCAGTAAAGCATGCCATTTCCAAATTTCTGGCAGAGTGAATTGTGTCATGGTGCTCTTTTTCTCGGAGACAATGCCCAACTGACCCTAGTATAATGTGTAGTCAACAAAATCAAAAACAAACAACACGCATGTGTGAAATTAAAAATATAAAATGGTGACAATTTACCCATTGCATGCTGTAAGATGCCAAAATAAGTAACTGAGCCATTTTAATCAGGATCATCTTTATAGTTTCATTCAAGTTTACATCATCTTGATCATTAAGGTCCAAGATAATTGCCGCTATGTGTACCCAAGCACAATTAAGCAGCTCAGTGCTTCATTTGCAAATTATTTGCTTTTTATTTACAATATTCACAGGCAGACTAATATCCTCATCTTTGTTGTTATTATCACTGCGTCCTCCAGCCTTCATCTATTGGTCTGGGTTACCTTCAAGAAATTTCAAATTGAAACCAATCTAATCTTGCTTTTTTTTTTTTCTTTTTGTTGTTAAGGTTTCTATAATGGGACAATGGACATGAAGATTAAAGGATTGGTTTGCAGAATTTGTTGTACAGCAATTAGGAGTTCAATTGCTTGGCTGGATAGTACAGACTCACACTCACTTGAAGCAATGCTAACAATAACAGAGATTCATTAAGCAAAAAAAAAAAAAAAAAAAAAAAAAACTAATTAAAGAGTGAGAGATAGTGTGTGAGAGAGAGAGAGTGAGTGAGAGAGTGTGAGAGAGAGAGAGAGTGAGTGAGAGAGAGAGAGATAGTGAGAGAGAGAGAGATAGTGAGAGAGAGAGAGAGTGAGAGAGACAGAGAGAGAGAATATTCCTAGATATGAAGAGTGGAATGAGAAACATTTACTCCTGTAGATTATATAAAGGGTTAAGTTCAAAATTCAGTAATGGTTATCTACATTGATAGACACCTGAAGAAGGTTGGAGAGCACAATAGCTGAAACATTATGATAACAAAAATGAGGACATTAGTCTGACTGCAAATAATGTAAATAACGATAACTCCTCATCCTCGAAATTCAGACAAATCATTTTGACATTATTTACATTATTCAGACTATTGTCCTCATCTTTGTCGCCATATTTATTACAATCTTTCAGCCGTTGTGCGCTCCAGCCTTCTTCAGGTGATTGGAATGTCGAACTGAACACTTTATTTCGCTCACTGGGGTAGACTGTTCCAGTTCCACATGCCATGTTTAATGGAGGTCAGTTATCTCCTGTTAAAACATAATATGGCGACAAAGATGAGGACAATAGTCCGAATAATGTAAATAATGTACATAATACCTCATCTCAAAAATATAGACAAATCATTTGGATTTTGTTAAAATTAAATACTTACAGTCAGGTAATTTTCAAAACATTTTACATGTATTATTATTATTATTTTTAAGGGTAAATTTATTTTGGCTAATCTTGACACATCACTCTTGAACTAAATGTCAAGTGTATGTACATGGTCACAAGAGTATGTAAACCATCTACATTCATTGTTGGTTAGGTTTATTAGGAATTGATATTTGTTTTAATGCTATGTTTGGGGTGGGGTGTTCGTGTAATGATCAAAAGAAATAAGTGATAAGAAACCTACACTGCAAAATTTTGTCACGGTAATGTGGGAAGGACAAAATATTGAGGTACTTCCTCTAAAAGCAATGTAATACTTGATCATGAAAATATAGAAAACATTTATGTTTATTAACCCTTTAAGGCCAGAAGCACCCAAATGCATACTCAAGTTTCACACACTTACAGTCCAGGAGTGTCTGAATGCGCCTGGAATTGGGTAGAACAGCATTTCAATACATGCAGACTTAACACATGTCACATGATCAACTGGAGGCTCCAGAAATTTCAGCTTTATAAAAATTGTAAATTTCTAAAACCATATCTCATAACCAGTAGTTTATTGTTTTTTTTTTTAGAGCTTATCAACCCTTTGCAGGTTATTTCAAGCCAGAATTTTTTTTAGATTATAAGGTGATAATAATGGTTTAGTGATAATGGCTTGGAAATCATAGAGACAGGAACCAATTTTCATTGGGTTTGTTATGTTCATTTACACGCAAATACTGTTGGGAAAGGTATGAATCCACCTCTTCTACCCCCCCAGCTATGCGTTAATTAGCAAGACTTGTAATAACCCATAGCTTGGGGGAAAAGAGGTGGATTCATACCTTTTCTAAGAGTATCTGCATGTAAATGAATATAAAAAAAGCCAATGGAAATTGGGACACAACTCTCTGATTAACAATTCTGAGCCATTATCCATTGTACCACCCACACATCTAAGCTTACATCACCCAGTATTCCCAAGTAGTCACCCATCTAGGTACTGGCTAGGCTTGATTTTGCTTAAGTTCAGTGATCGTATAGAAACTGATGTTTCAATTTGATGTGGCTATAAACCTTTCATGAACAGTAGTCCTAAGGGGATTAAAAGTATATATTTAATGTAGAGAAATAAAGAATTTACCGTTTCCTCTCCCACCCAGTCTTTATTTTTGGTGAGATACAAACACAACAAAATCTACAGGTTCGATTTAAAATACATGACATTTTGCTTTCTTACCTTAGTGACCTTTTTGATAATGTGCCTGGCATTGTCACGTGCCTTGCCAACTCCATAGAGTACAACAAAGCGCTGGTTGCATTCATGAGCATAGCTCTCATTCTGTGGGATAGGGAAATGTGTGGCAAACAGCATATGACGAGAAGGTCCTTTGGGGGGAGGTGGTTGGGGAGGGGCTGATTGAGATTCACCCACGCTCAAGATGGGCTGATCTCGCTCTGATTTCACTGACTTTACAGAAGCTACAGAAAAAGAAAAGAAAGATACAATTACAAAAGGCTTTTAAAATTGTATTCAGTTCATTTAAAAAAAGTATATCCGCAATAAACAACAATTTTCTTCATTTAATATTACACGAGAGAAAGTGGGTAAATTTGAAATTTGAATCACAGGGATTGACCCGTCTTTCTCTATCATGTTAGAATGTCAAGACAAAGATAAATTTTTGACAATCTTGGACCTCTGTGTCCGCAAAAATTGGAATGCCCGAAGGATATTTTGTTCCCTTGACATTTGCTATTATTTTAACTACCTTCACACCTTGGCAATGTTTCTTCTTTAAAAAAAAAAAATAATTAGAATTTTAATAAAACTTAAACATATGATGAAAGTGAATTTATGCATTTTCTTTGTTCTTGAGAACTGGCAGCAAAAATAATAAACACTATTAGATTGTTTATTGTAATGGTTGGCAAAACATTGGCTAATTGTTTATTACAGTTGGTTTACAATTTAGTAAATGTTTATAAATTTATAAATAAAAAATTGATTTTCATATTTATTTATAAATTGGTGAATCATAAATATTGTATTGTATTAGTTTTTAGAATGTAGTAAATATAAAATTATTCTTGTAAATAAAGAAATATTTTTGTTGTAAATTCTCAAGAACATTTTGCTGTCATGGGTCTGCTTTCTATTTCACAAAATAATGACTTAACTTGATATGATGCCTGTCATAAATGTTAACAAGTTGCTTTCATAATCATTAACTAGAGTAATATGTTTGATTACCCCAGTGTTGGAAAGGAAATTAGAGAGGGCCATGACTGCCTATGTCATGGCACTCTCCAGTTTCATTTTCTTTAATAACTGAATTGCCATGACTTTTTGGGAAAGATAGTGGAGTAGTTTCTCCCTCCATTGTCCTCTCTGTGACTTTGAAATTAGTGTAGATTGGCTGCTAACCAAAGCTAGAGAGCCTAGTCAACCCTACAATTTAGCCTATAACTGAGTCACAAATAAAAAATCTAGAAACAACCTTAGAGAAGGTGTTGCTCAAATTTGAAGTACTATCTAAATACCAACAATTGAAGTAGTAATTAACTTTAAATGAATTCAGTTAATCATATATGAAATGTTGACAAAGCGATAAAAAGTGTTCATTAAGGTTTTTGAGGAGAATGAAGATGACAATTAGCAACAAACAAGAGAAATGGAATAAGAAAATAGGCTTTGTCCTTGGAGAAGAATTATTTTCCACCTTCCGACTTCATTCTCATGGGCAGGATGCAGAAAACCTTTCACTGCTCTATCACTACTGCAATGGACAGGGCTTGCACAAACTACATTCCTTGGTTCCACCAGGCCCTAGCCTTCATGGCTACGACCCACCATGCCACTTTCCTTTTGTATTTCGTCAGCGAGAAGTTAGTTCCACTCAAACAGCTTCTTCCTGTGAATCACTGCCCTGTGGAACAAACTCCCAAGGGGATGTTTCCCTGATCACTAAAATCTTAATGTATTAGGTTGGTGCAAAAATAATTTCGTTTTCTAACATATGTTACTATGTGAGAAAACAAAATTATCTTTGCACCAACCTAATATTTAAGTCTAGAGTTAATCGTTCCCTACTTTTATGCATATAAACTATCCCTTACATAGCACTCTATCTCAAGTGACCCCTGGACCTTGTAGAGAATGAACCTTACTTTAAAAAAAAAAAAAAAAAAAAAAAACAAAAAACAAAAGAGAATGATAGTTCAGTAAAGAAAGACTTTAATGAGGTGAGGAGGAAGATCCAATCAGTAATGTGACAAAAACAATAATTGCATAAGTTTTATTAAAAGTAAAAAGGTGGAAATAATGAATTTGTTTCATGGAAAGAAGAACAATAAATGATCCAAGAAGATGTTGACAAAGAATGAAGAAGACAACAATGATGTATTGATGAAACAAATCTTGGGAATAAGTAAATACAATTGAGAAGATAGATTATTCCTCAAGTAAGAAAAAAAAAAAAAAGATTTCAGAAAATGCAAGTAATCAAAGGAGTTTACCAAGAAAGCTGAAATCGTCCTTACCTGGGGCTTCTGGACTAGTTTTTTGTTCCTCTTTCACAGAGCCAAACAAACTGCCTAAATCATTTTCCATTGTATGGATATCCAAATCCATCTTGATGTCATCTTGATGCTGAAAATAACAAATTGAAATACTGAAACCAAGAATGGCGTAAATTTAATGAGTCTTTTCTTGACATTATTTTCTTTACTTCACACATTTTGACAAGAATTGCATTTTTCTTTGTTGATTTTAGTCCCAATGATCTTCAAGTGAAATTGTATGAACTCAGAACAACGAAATAACTTTGATCAAGACTTGAACTCTGGAGTTTGTTATGTCAATTACATTTTAGTAACTAATGCTATGGTCAGCTAAATTTCTCATCCTTAATATTTCGACTGTGGTTTGAGATTTTAAGCCTATTTTTGTTGAAGAAATATTACTAATACAGAACAATTAAGAAACACTACTACTGCTACTACAGAAATTAAAGAAATGCTGCCACTATAGAGATGCCATTATGGATCCACTATAGAGATGCCATTATGGATCCACTATAGAAGTACTGCTACAGATCTTCTATCGAGATGCAATTACTACGGATATGCTAAAGAAGTAGTAAATAAATAAACTTAAGAAAGAATACAACCATTTCATCCTCTTATATGGAATGTTTAAGTATGGAGTGCTTGATATTTTCTTTGTTTATTTTGATGCTTTTTTACCATTTTGTTAAAACTTAACAGATTGTACTTTATTAAGAAATATTTCTTTGGCTTTTAATAAAATGTTAAGAAAAAGAGATAAGCAAAAAGAGAAAAACTGTCTAGATTCATTTGAAGTAGAATGGTACAGATCTTGATTAACGCAAATGATGTCCACCGAGAAGTTTGTTTTGTCTGTCTTTACTTACTTCATGTTTGATGCTCTCAGACAAACTCTTCACGCTGGACAAGTCAACACTGTCTGCTGATGGCATTGCCACGGACGGAGATGAAGCCAAGTCTCCGCGTGAGATGAGTGTGCACATGTAGGCATCATGAGAGAAAACATCAAACCGAATGAGTTCACAAAAGAGCTGGATTAGATTGGAAAACGCCTCCCGATTCTCTTCTGTAATATTGTCATCTGCAAGCAGAACAAGATGTTTGCATCAAATCATAGCAACATAAAATTATGATGGGTGGTCACTCAGGGATGTGGATCAGGCTAACTTTTCGATATCCCTCTCAATAAACACAAAAATGTTTACGCACACATGTATAGTAGTATTCATGGTGAGATAAGCTGTTACCTCGTAAGGAAACATTTGGCATTCAATTGACTGAACACTTAGTTTAAATTTATAGAAGCTTTCTCTAAAAACAGTTTTTCAAGAAAATAACTTTCTCAAGTTCACTAGCTATTATTGTTCTTGCTAGTATTCATGTGGATTTCTTTCTCAAGTGTAGAATATCAACATCTTCATTGTGTCAGGATTTTCTCTTCTAATACCATCTGCTATCCATTTTAGTTATTGTCGCTGTTGAAAGGAATGTGATCTTTGTTATTTGGTAAAATTCTTTATATGTGATTCTGTAGCGCCAGTCTGTCAGATCTGACGTACAGTTCTCTCCTGAAGATGCACATTTTTAATAATCGATCCAAGAAAACGGCTAAGAGTTTTAGGCATTTCTGAAGGAGTTGAATGCCACGCATGACATAGATAGATGATTGATTGGTTTGTTTAATGGCACATCAACATCTTATGGGTCATTTAATACTGAAATTTAATTCTCTTAGGCGCTTTGAAGTAACAAAAATATATGTTATTTTGCTTTCGCAACTGAATACATGGTAGATGATTGTTGATTTTGGTTGATTTGTTTAACAGCATATCAACCTCGACAGGTTATTTAATACTGAAATATAAAGATTTTGAATGCAATTGTACGTCTTCACCGATAGAGAAAATGTATTGTTGGTCATTTCGCTATAAAAAATATGGTTGTTAATTCTACTATAAATAGGTATTGCTGTTTTTTGGTTTTTTTTTATATATATCTATATATATTTTACTATTTACTGTATTTTTACTATAAAAATGTATTTTTATACTTTCATAGTGTTTTGTTTACATTTGGGGGCTCACTATTTGCTCATAGCTGGGGCCCTAACATGTGCTACCACCCCAGATCAGGGTGGACCTGAGAATGACAGCAATGAAGAGGGTGCATCCACACTCCACAAAACCTCCAATCTCCTAATCAGTATCCGTGCTGCTGAATGTAGTTTATAGTCATACCCTGGACTTAGATATGACATGGCTATTTAATAACATGGCAAGTTCTTTCGTTAATGTTTTGGTTATGTAGAAACTTGAAGTGTTCGGCAAAACTACCCCAAAGGCAGCTTTATTCTAGACTCAGTTATATTCTTCTATACTACATTTGTTAAAACTGATCCATACATCAAGGTATTTGAAGTGTTTAATATTTATTAATTCCACATTCTGAAGTTTTATGATGGATTCAGTGTAGGTGCCATCATTGCATTAATTCCAATTTCGGATCATTTCGGTTTCTGTTTTGGAAAAGTTTACCTTAAAATGATAAAAAAAACTTTCTGACTATACGATTGCAAAGGTGAAAAATGTATGTATGTGATGTAATGGAATAACCAGTCACCCCCACAAATGATTACACTATAGGTAGTAAGTACCTATAAAGTCAACTGTCTACAAAAGATTTGGGGAAGAGTGAGAAGACGCAAACATGTCCAACCTTCCAATTAGTGACACTCACTACTAGATTGACCTTTGTGTATAACTTTACCATATTTCATATTGTACTTGTGTACAATAAACCTTTCTTCTATTGTCCACCTGGTGTTAAGTATTTATTCTCTTAGCACGGAATATAACAGTATGAAAATGAGGTGAATAAAATAATTCTCTCTCGAACATGTAGGATTAAATGGTGAGAAAACTGCATTTCTACCTAAAACAGGAGCATCTTCATGTAAAAAATCCATGAGTAATTGTTGGTAAACAGGATATCCAGAAGATATCATCGCATCAGAGGCTATGGAGTCCTTGTCATCCATCATTTCACTATCTGCAAACTTCTGAAATGATAAAAAAAATTTGAAGCTGAACAAAGGAAAAAAAAATTTAGAAAGAGACATTTTTATGACAAACAGAAAAAGCAGGATTCCTTTAGATAGTAGGAAACTATAAAACGCTTGTCTTACAATCTATAAGCAATGAACTTAAGGCTGAGTGGTTAATTCCAAAATGTGATCTTGTGGGCTAAAGAGGGAATATCTGAAGATCAGCCTAAACTAAAACTTCCAACAAGTAAGAGAAGGAAAGAGAAAAGAGTGAGGTATTTTGAGTGATTTTGTGTCTCACTGACAAAGAGATTTTGATTCTTATGCATTAAAATATTCATTTTAATGAAAATGTACTTAGAAGGTGGTTGTAAAAGCTACAGTTGATTCAAACGAGATACAAACTGTTTAGAAACATCAACATAGATGAGGGAAAGAGGAAAGGTAGCAGGGCATATATATATATCTATATACACTGCATGCCAAATTATTATTGAGATAACTTTTTTTCTAATATTTCACAAACCGTCCAATCAATTCACACAAAATTTTCACACAATGTTGGCAACACTGACCTGCGCAATTTTCGTATTGATCTGCCCAATGTAAACAAACTGGCACCTTATTTGTTATCAGCATGGTGATTTGAGTGTGCCAAATTATTAGAAACGTGTAAGAATTTAATGAAAAGATGGGCCATAAAAGCAGTTTAAGTGATGCTGAAAAGAAAACTATCACCTCAGAACTCTCAAAAGGTAAATCTACCCTAGAAATTTCTAAAATGATAGGGAGGTGTCATCAAACAGTGAAAAAGTTCACCACCGACCCTACACAAGTACGCAAAAGAGCAGATAAAGGTAAGCCGAGTGTTATTTCACATCGTCTCATGTCAAGAATTAAACGAGAGGACACGAAGAACCCTGGACTTACCAGTCAAGAGCTTTTCAGTCGCATGGGGATCCTACTGTGTCTAAAAGTACTCGGTGTCGGTATCTGAGGGAAATAGCAACAGTCAAAGTTGTATCGAAGCCTCCGTTGACGAGAAATCACATTCAAAATCGCTTGAAATGGACTGAGGACAATATGAAGATCGACTTCTCTAAAGTTTTGTTCACAGACGAAACTCAAGCAACACTTGATGGGCCAGATAGATGGTGCAAAGGCTGGGTAATGAATGGACAGAATTGCCATCAGCGTTTGAGACACCAACAAGGCAGTGGAGGCATAATGATCTGGGGTGGTATTATTGGAAAAACATTAGTGGGCCCATGGAGAGTACCAGATGGTGTCAAAATGACTGCTGATGCATACATAGCGTTTATGAAGGAGCATCTTGAACCGTGGATGAAAAGGCAAAGAGTTGCCTTCAGAAGGGCCATTGTTTTTATGAAAGATAATGCTCCCTCACATGCTGCTCACAAGACTACTGAATATTTGAAACAGTTAGGCTTCGATGGACCTCGAAATATGAAGTGGCCAGCAAATTCTCTGGATTTGAACCCAATCGAAAACCATGGAGCATCATGAAGCGAAGACTGTACGCCAACGGACAACAATTCAGGAGCAACGCTGAGTTGTGGGAAGAATTCTTGACATATCTCGCGGCATTACAGCAGATGACATCCCACAATTAACAAATTCAATTGATCGTCGAATTCTTCAAGTAATTTCAAAACAGGGAAAGCACATTCCTTATTAATTTGTTTAAAACTGTGCCTTTGTTTGTATCTGTTATTTGTTTGATTATCTTATTTATTAGCTTCTTTTGATCATAAACATTCATGTGCAACATTAATAAACGTTTTGTTTGCTCAATTCTGGGAATTTTACTAAACCTTTCTAATAATTTGACACGCTCAAATCACCGTGCTGATAACAAATATGGTGCCAGTTCGTTTACATTGCGCAGATCAATACGAAAATTTCAGTGATTGTGCGGGTCAGTGTTGCCAACATTGTGTGAAAATTTTGTATGAATTGATTGGACAGCTTTTGAAATATTAGAAAAAAAATTATCTCAATAATAATTTGGTATGCAGTGTATATATATATATATATATATATATATATATATATATATATATATACACACACACACACACACACACATCATTATAATTTGTAAACCCTACTTTGGATACAAAATACACACACATGTAAAAATTTTAGATATACTCTATCTGTAAAAAGGACAATATAAATAAAAACAAAAAGAAACCTATGTTAGCCAATGTGTTTCATCCTCTGAGGAACTTTACCAAGATAAATGTAAGGATTTTATTTTGTGATAAGTATTTATATACAAAGATGAGGATACTCATTTGAATGACATTAGGAATAATTACCAATAACTCATTAAAGAACTTTTTTTTTATCAAATCTAAACAAAAAAAAAAAATTGTCAAATCTCCCCGACCTCCTGAATGAAATGCAGTGACGAAAAGAAAGAGATAAAAACTTAAGAAAGAGAAAGAATGAAGACGGAAAAAGAAAAAAAAACTTACCTCATTTCGCATATCATTCTGACGCCTTTCCAACAGCTTGGCAACTACGACTGCTCGGTAATTGCCTGTCCGCTGTATGGTAACTGCCCAGTCAATTAACAGTTTAATGATAGGGTCATCGCTAACAAGTGGCTTTTAGAGACAAAGAAAAAAAAGAGAGAGAGAGAGAGAAAAAAAAAGAAAAAGACTTCATTAACATTTTATGAGAAATAAAAGAAAGGGTAATGAGTTTTGTTTTGTACAATGCTCATCTCTTGTCTGGAGAAGATATATTTGAGGAGTTGCAAGGTTCCAATAAATAAATAATCTTCAAGTACCAAAAACAAATATTTTGTGGAATGTAATCTTTACTTGATGTTCACCATATTAAGTAAAGAAATTTTTAAAGAAATCTTTTGGCCTTATCAGAAGACTTCATAGTATATAAATGCAGTCCTCAAAAGTATTTCTACTATGCTTGAAAATAATGTACTGAATTCACTAAAATAGTTTACTTAACCCATTAATGCCCACTGTCCCACTTTTGGTATTAATGAGTTGAAACAATGGATTTTTATAATTAATAGCAGATTTACAATGAAAATTATGGGCTAAATACATGATTTTTGCCATATCAGAAATTTTTATTTTCATTGTTTTCATCATAATTTTTTTCTTTGCTTACTGAAAGTTTAAAAAAAAAAAAAAAAAGAAAAAAAAGAAAAAAAAAAAAAAAAACTTTTTTAAGCTTTAAAATTTCTAAAGAAATTTAACTATTGTTCATAAATTGCGATTTTTACTATAATGAATGCAGTTAAAGCTTCTGTTGCAACAGCATTTGAATAAAGAGTAAATATCATTTCAAGTAAAATAAACTTGTTTAACTACATTGTAACTGATTATTCATCTGTCTCCTAACAGACCAATGGGTTCAAATGAGATATCAACCAAATTTATCAGGAGTTCAAAAAAGTAGCTGTAATCTTCATCATTTATAATGTCACTAAATGGCTTTTGTATGACCAATTCTTGCCAATCATAAGAAATGTTTCATTTACTGCAAAAAAAAAAAAAAAAAACAACAAAAAAAAAAAAAAAACAGAATTGTAAAGGACACACATGATGCTGGTACCAATTTTGAAAGAAAGATTTAAAAACTGGATATTTACCTCATTTCCTTCTTTGGTTTCATTGGGACAGAAGATTTTGTTGTACAGTGTATCAATAGAATTGACAGCATCTACTTTGTCAAAATAATGACGGTCTAAGATATCCAATACATTCAAAACCTTACTGATCGTGAAACCTGTTTAAAATAAGAAAAATGAATCATTTAAGTGATAAACAGACAACTATGGATTAATAACAAAATGTTTCTTGGCATAAAATGAACGGTTTATGTCCTTGAGACAAGCATGAAAATCCCATTCTCCTCTCTCTAGCTATAGGTTAAATAGTTGGGCTTTTTATCATGGGTAGCAATCTAAGAAAAGGAAAATTCTGAACTTTAACCTAATAAGAAGGCAACAGGAAACTCATGACAATTAACAGATAATAAAGAAAAGGAATCTGCAGAGAGCCAGCATTGTCTATACCCAGAAGGAACATGGCATAAAAAGAAAAAAATAAATAAAAAGGTGGGAATAAAGAAAGAAAAAAAAAACTTCAGAATTTAAACCTTGTTGATCCAGTAAGTATTTGGTTAGATTTTGGGAAGCATGTTGGGCTGAGAATTTTTCATTATTCCCTTGGATAAATGCTTTCAAAGGGGAGAATGATTACTTGCATAATAAATATTTAATAGGAAAAATGACAGGAAAATAGTCTCTGTAGAATCAAAGATGACTGCATTAAATTTGAAAATTCAAAAGAACTGTTTTATTGAAACAAGCAGAGAATATTTTTTTTAAATAATATAGGCTTGCAAGATAAAGTAGCGCTTCCATTGTTATGGACATAGTTATAAGTCTTTATGAAACTTACATGATGACAGATGTTTTGAAAACACCGTCAAATGTTAGTTTCTAGATCAGTGATTCCCAAATGGTGCGGTGTGCCTCATAGGTGCAGCGGAAGAGGACAGCAGGTGAGGCGGAATGATTGAAAGACAATTAAAGATTTAGAAAGTTTCAAAAAAATTCATATGCCAAAAATAAATGATTTCAAAACTTCAAATATTATGGATTACTTGTAATTTCCCAATATAAATAGTTATAAATAATTATTGACTGATTTTATCATTGTGATATTTTTGCATTATATCAAGTATTAAGAATATAGTACCTAGGGTTTACAAATTGGAGGAGAGAGTTATCAATGGTTATATTGTGACTTCTAGTCTGCAGTTTATCTCCCTTTAACAGCTGGGTTTTTTTTTATTATTTGTAAATGTACTTTTTCTCACATAAAATTGGTGAGGCGCAAGCAAATTTTCATTCTGAAAATGCATCCCAGGGAAAAAACAGTTTTGGAACCACTGCAGCTTTTGTGTAATAAACTAACTATATTTCTGAGATGAGGTATTATAATTATTTACATAGGTCTGGATTGTTGTCATCATCTCTACTTTCACATTCATGTTTCTTCAGGTGTGTTAGAATTTCAAACTGAATCCTTTCTTATCTGTCCATATTTCTGAGATGAGGTATTATAATTATTTACACTATTTACATTCTTCGGATTGTTGTCCTCGTCTTTCTAGCCACATTCACAGTGAATATGGCAAAAAATATAAAGACAACAGTCCAAACGGTGTAAATCATGTCAACACTTTATTTAGTGCATGGGGGTAGATTGTTCCAATTCCACAAGACAAGTTTTTGGATATCTCAGTTTTAGATAATTTGCCATGATAATGCCATGTGTTTTTCTTCTCTCCATTGAGACCAGAGATTGAACTCACAACTCTTTGGGTAAAGTTACTTTTTGGATCAATCAACCAATGCTTTTATCCACTGGGCCAACAAATATCACCTGAAGAAGGCCAGATAGTACAATGGCTGAAACATTGTGAAGGTGACAGTAAAAATGAGGACAAAAGTCTGGACAATATAAATAGTGTAAACTAACTAGTGCTTAGTGCTATTTTCAAACCTGCATAGGCACACATAGTAGCATACTATACAGCCCATTTTGTTAGGTATTTTTATTATATTGCATGTTGGAAGTGTCATTTAACTTAGTCTGTGCTGCAGAGTATCCAAACAAAATCAAAATGGGTGTGCCCATGAGAAATTGCCATCAACCTCTTTATAGTCATTACTTTCTAGTAAATGGTGATTTTGTTTTTCACCAAAATGGGCCAGCACAGCCAGGTAACAATGCTATAACAAGATGGCAGTGAAATTGTTAAATAACCCTTCAGAAATTTGGTACTGATTTTGTAGTGAAAGAGATAATCAGTTACCCCGAAAAAAAAAAAAAAAGTTTGCGTTTTGTGTGCGATCTGCCGAAGAAAAATTACCAAAAAGTAGTTTGCAGAAATCGACATCAATGACTAGAAGCTATGATAATGTTCTTCCCTCCCCTGAATGGTGTGACGAATCAGAAAATTCTCTAGGTGAACAGAAGTCGTTTTTCGCTTATAAAAGGAGATGATTTTTTTTTAGCTTGGTGGGGAATGAACACACGTTGTTGTTGGTGAAAAGTGAAGGTTGGATGTGTGACCCCATTTTGTCATTTCTACGTTGTGTGTTAGACTGTTACGTCGGACTATTATTTGAACTGCGATTTGGCTACAAGTGTTGCGGCCGAGAAACAGAAGAAATCTATTGCAGTTGCTACGATCAGTTGTCAGTGTTTTCTTTACTACAACAGATTTGTAAATATTGGATTGTCCAGAAAGTTCATGCTAATTTTTAAGGGAAATTAAGACACAAAATAAATTCTGGGCGTTTTTCTTGAGTTTCAGCCTTTAATTCGTGCAGTTGTGAGCAGGAGTTTTCAGAATCAATTGACTGGTTACTTGGCAGAAGCTCATAGAACAGGATTGCTTGCCAATCCTACCATATGCACAGCAAGACTTCCTTAGGATAAAGACCTGCTGCTTTTGAGGTGGCTAAAGTTGGCTCATGTCACTTACCCCAGGATTTTTTTGCTGAATATTGTTGTAAAGAAGCCATTTCTCATCACCCATCACAATTTGCTTTGAAAGAGGTGCATTTTCATTGCGTTTATACAGTAGATCACAGATGAAATGCGATTCAAAAGATTCTTTTCACTTAGAAAGCGATTTGAGTACCCGAGCTTCACTAAGTGTTCATGGATGGTGGATTTTGATAAATTTAGTGTTTCTGCCAATATATGCATGTAATGTGGGTTATTCTCAATGTCTTCATTTGTTCGTCATCTGTAGTGGGGGGAGGTCTTCCTGAGTGTTCTTCATTAATAAGGCTACAATCACCAACTCTAAACTTCGCGAACTACTTCCATACAGTTGTCAGCTAAAGCACCTTAACCGTACACAACACATCTTTTTTTGTTGTTTGCAAGGTGTTTTGCCTTTACGGTTAAAAAAAAAAAAAAAAAAAAAAAAAATTCATCAAGTGTCTAAAATGCACCTTATAATCTTCCATTTTCTTAGGAATGTAAAATTGACATGAATTAAGTGATTTTAAACTTTAAGAGATATTTAGAAGTGTGCTCTAATTGGAAATGTAAGCATATTATCTAACGTGTAAATTCTAATCTGTTGACAACTAAAAATCAGCATGAACTTTCTGGAAAATTCAATAAAAGATAAGGAAAAAAGGTGGGGAAAAAAGTCAAATAGTTTTGAAAGAAAGAAACCTTTAGTTGATTGTTGACACTTATCGGATGACCATCTGACTTCAGCTGCATGGCCTCTGAGCTTGATTTGCTGTTCAGCAGCCCGAATTCTGGCTCGTATCTTCAGAAAAAGAAGCAAAGACAAAAAAAAGTTGTGATTTGTTATCCAAAATTTGCAGTGTTCATTATTAAAATGCAGTAGAAATGAAATAACAGGACAAGAAAAAGAAAAGACCAGATAAAGTCAACATCCACATATATTTGCGACCACAATGATACAGGGTGCACCAGGTATTTGAGAACACATCTTTAGAGGGCCATGAATGAACATGGCCTAATGTAAGGCTACACGCCATGTGCCAAATTCTGAGATGAGAAATAAAAAAGAAATTGCTGTGCTTGTGGCACTAGCCATCAGACAAGTGTGACTTGGAGTTAACAAGTTTTTTTGAAAGTGGCAGAGTAATTAAGAGGGATGACTGGTGGTCCCTGCTTGGACCCATGAAAATAACCATGGCGGTGCATACCAAGTTTGTCATCTGGTTCTAGGTTCGGAGTCTAAAGCAATGAGAGCTCTTCTTCCTGCAAGGCCAAGGAGTCAATGCCATTGCCTACATCAAGCTGTTGGAGACCAAGGTCAAATCCTGGATTAAGAGATATACATGATCCAGCTGATCTGTTATTAAATTAATGTCCTCTCCCAAATTGTGTGCTTGAAGTTATGTCTACATTGGCTTCCGAGGCTAGTTCTATTGAATAAACTTTTGCTGTTTATGTGTGAAAATACTTTTGAATATATACCAAGCTTTGTCTAATTTCATTTGTCTTTTTCATTATAATTTGTTCTCAATTATCTGGTGCAACCAATAATATCATAAATACAGATAAATATATAGTTTAAAATTTGCTTATTTTTGCTCAGTATTGGAGATAGGACATTTGTAGACATAATGTGGTAACTACATGGTAATTGTCTATATTTCTGAGATGAGGTATTATGTACACTATTTACATTATTCGGACTATTGTCCTCATCTTTGTCACCATATTTATTACAACATTCCGGCCTTTCAGTATCTGTCTATATTTCTGAGATGAGGTATTATGCACACTATTTACATTATTCGGACTATTGTCATCATCTTTGTCACCATATTTATTATAACGTTTCGACTGTTGTACACTCCGGCCTTCTTCAGGTGGTTGGAATGTCGAACTGAACCCTTTATTTTGCTCACTGGGATAGACTGTAGACACATGCTATGTTTAAATGGATGTCAGTTAATCCTGTTAATTTTCCCTCTGAAAGTTCTCCACTGCCTTATTGAACTCACACTCTTTGGGTCCTGTCACTGGATCTAACCAACGCCTTTATCCACTGTGCCATGTGTCCTTGAGGACATCTGGGTATGAATTTCTGGGTATTATAAACCTAATGTCCTCATTTTTTTTACCAGTGCTCATATTGCAATTTTTGCTGTTATCATTTTCATATTTTAACCAGAGCTCATATTGCAATTTTTGTTGTTACTATCGCCTTTCTCTTGGCACTCCTTATTACTAGTTCCCATATTGTATTCATTTCTATGCTTGGTTGGCTCAGGAGATTTTTGTGGCCTAGCATATGTGCTGATTCCTTAAGTTGATGAATTTTCCAATGGTGTTTCAGAGGGAAAATTAACAAGAGATAACTGACATTCATTAAAACATGGCACGTGGAACTAGAACAGTCTACCCCAGTGAGCGAAATAAAAGGGTTCAGTGTACAATGGCTGAAACGTTGTAATAAATATGGCGACAAAGATGAGGAAAATAGTCCGAATAATGTAAATAATGTACATGGTAACTGTCAATTTCACAGCTGAGGCATCAATTTTTTATTTTAACATGTTTTAGCATTACTGATTACTATAAAAGTTATTTTAGCAGATATGTAATTCATACTGTTTAGAAAAATATGGCTACTTTCCCCTTTTTTTTTTTTTTTCAGAAAGGAGATAAAGCCAAGATACAATAGGTTATTGAAAGTGAAAGGATCCGAGAAAAACTTTGGGGAAAGAAGGCAATAAAAGAACAGGATTAAATGGGACAGAAGATGAATGATGTTGCATTTAAATTTCTGCAGATCATAGGAACGCAAGAACGCAACAGTTACAGAATACAGAAGTGTGAAAGAAGAAACCTATAATGTAATTATATATATATATATATATATATATATATATATATATATATATTAGTATGCAGCTTATATTTTATATCATAAAGAAACTAAATGAAGTGATTTCACCATTAATCACATTAACATTGCATTTAATTCTTTGTGTAAATTGTTTCTTTATGATATAAAATATAAGCTGCACACTAATATATTTACAACATCAGATCTGCAGCACAGGAATAATCAGAATCTTAAATTCTATGGACAACTACTAAGACATTTTTATTCTACTAATTGGATTATACTAAGTCCATTTCACTTTAACAGATAAACATATATATAACAAGAAAATTTTGTGGATTTATGACTTTTCAAAATTCAAACAGAATTCTCACTTGATTGATTTGAACAAGAACTCTAGCATCAAGGCATTGCATGCTCCAAAACATATATTCAACCGTCAATAAATAGCATAATTAAAAAAAACAAACATCTTTCGGTTTACACATACTTCATCTTAGTGTTTGACTATGTATGGAAAAATTCCGCTCTGACGATGACAATTTGAAATTGTTGAAAGTACTTGGCATGTGCCTTCAATCTGACAACAACTTGAATATAAGGATCTTATTATTCAAAGAATTGATAGTAAGTTAATGTCTCATTAAGTTTTGTCAGTGAAGTGATTTCGTCATTAATCACATTATCATTGTTAATTAATTCTTTGTATAAGTTGTTTCTTTATTATCATATACACATATGTATACATAATAATGACTGGCCACTCATATCTGAGGATGCCTGCCTACAAGGGAAGACAACCAATCCCTGTTGCAGACACCTGCTCAAGCACATGTTATCTAGTGTGAACAACAGTCTAAACAAAGGTAGCACTTTCAAACCTCGGTCACGGTG
This sequence comes from Acanthosepion lycidas, assembly GCA_963932145.1. Taxonomy (NCBI): domain Eukaryota; kingdom Metazoa; phylum Mollusca; class Cephalopoda; order Sepiida; family Sepiidae; genus Acanthosepion; species Acanthosepion lycidas. The sequence continues at coordinate 108,423,489 of OZ010587.1, read as the reverse complement.
ACTTGTGACTTCATGCTAGCACAACCATTGACAGCACCCCCAAAGAGTTCTGAGTTTCAATCAGAAGGCATGGTAAGGTTTTCAGGCATATTCCAAAGGTGCCGCACTCGTGATCACCTTCCCCCAGACAAGAAGTCACCTTCCTGACAAACTGACCAGAGTGAGATGTGAACCAGAGTCTCATGGTCAGAAGCGAACTTTCTAATCACTTGTCCACATACATACATACAGAGACTATCTTAAGAGATAGTCTCTGTATGTGATATTTAGATGATCACATGCTATGTATTAGTAATAAGTTTTTTGAGTTTTTTTTCTTTTTCTATGGCACATTTGTGATTGAAACTTCCCCAGAGAGCCACCGAGCTTTACTGCTTGAACATTTAAACTTGTAAACAGAAAATATATTTTTTTTACCAGTTGGTTATGAGGGTTGGGAGGCATTGGGAGTGAAGAGGTACCACAGCCTAGTAAATCCAGTGGAGATCCGCACAGGAAATTACAGGACGTCTTGCCGTCTCCTAAGTTGTTCCAAACAAGAGCAGCGGGGCAGCGGATGGTGATGATCTGGAGTGTGGCACACAACGTAAGGATGATGCTGCGGTGTTCAAGGCACGAAACGTATTCAGTGAAGAGCACGGACAAAGGATTAGACAGCGGATTGGGATTAGAGGTTCTGCAAAGAAAATAAAGAAGCAAATAGATATGGGGGGTACATTCCATCAACTACAATGCTAATATCCTTTAATATATATATATATATATATATATATATATAAAAATCAAACTCCAACTTACAATTGACATTTATAATAAAGTCGTTGTAATGAGGGCCGTGCAGATGACATTGTGGCCATTGTATTTGTTTTAATATCCTATGTCTCAAGCATTGAGCTATATAGATGTTCTTAGAATGGATAACATGATTGACATTAGTAAGCAAGTTGGAGATCCTCATAGTAGCAGTTTGGTTTGGTTTGGGTTACAGCATATCAACCTCAATGGGTCATTTAATGTCGACAACTTTTTTTTTTCTGGTAATATTTTTGTTTTGTCAAAAATCTATTTCTGGTAATATTTTTTTTCTAAAAAAACATATAGCTGGTAATATTTTTTTCCTCAAAAACGTATAGCTGTCTCCTCAGGAAGTGTTTTTGTTATAATTGTTAATAAATATTATTATTAACCTCTACTCTATATTGAGCACTTTTTCAAAATATAATGTCTGGACATTGGTACTAACCTTCCTTACACTTGGATATATAATTAGTACAATTATAATATTTGTCACTTAGCTGATTGATGCTACCTACAGAGTTTCATAGAATGACTGTCCAGCAATCGCTCCACCTACTCGTCAGGGGATATCAGCAATTGACTGTTTATGTTCTTGTTTTTCTTTTATATTGAAGTTAAAAAATAATTTATGCACTTTTACTTGGCGCAAGATTGATTTTTTCCCCTCTTCTTTCATTGTGTGTGTACGCACACACACAATGTAAAACAACACTTAGATATTATTGCTTTTCCATGACAAAGTTTCATGTGGATGTCTAGATGGTTATGCAGCTGTCTCACAATTTTAAGGTGGTACAAGTGACAAGATACTCAATTCCATATTCCGGAATATAAAATTGAGTATCTCGTACCTATTCTGGAATATGGAATTGAATATTTCATGCCATGTACTACCTGAAGATTGTGAGAAAGCCACATAACTATCTTGGTGTCCTCATGAAGTCATGGAAATCAGTTTTTTCTTATATTTATTATATTGACTCTGTTTTTTATGTTTTCTATTGAGCACTGTTCTTGTTTGTTTTTATTACACAATATATGCCTGTGTTTAATGCACTGATATTATATGTGGCTTGTAGGAAGAAGCGCCAGTGCCATTTCGATTCTCAGTAATGTTTTGTCAGTGTTTAGTGAGAGACTAAAAAAAAAAAAAAACTAATTACTAAAAAATCTATTTAAATCTCGATTATCTATATTGAGAGAATTATTAATAAGTGGTTTAGGTGAAATGTTTTACTCTTTTTCTGACAAGTTATAAAAAATGAGCAACAAAAGTCAATTTCTTGTAAATGGTGATTCTTTTGCCACAAAGTAAAAGTAACTGAATGTTGTCGGACACAAGAGAGGGAGGAAAAAGTAAACTTACCCATTTCCATTTGTCATCATGGGAGACTCTGTACGAGGAGAGCAAATCCCAGATTCTGTTGTGTATTGTGATATTCGTTTGGCACAAAAGTAGGATAACTTCCGTGACAAATAAACAGACATTGCCACTTCATCCAAATACTAAAAGAAAGAGAAAAAAAAAAAAAAAAAAAAAAAAAAAAAAAAAAATTAAAATATCTGTTTTTAAAATTCCAGTGAGGTAAAGTGATGCTGATTTAGATTTGTATAAAGGAAAAATTTCAAAGCATAAAAATTGTGAAAAGCTAAATATATAATAAATAAATGAAATTGCATACTGAATTCTTTACTGAACGTTTTATTTAATGTGTAAAACAAATCTTAAAATTAGAAATTTTTTAAAAAAAATAAATTTGATCAATTTTTGAAACATGTACATAAAAAAAAAAAATTCCTTCATGAATCATCTTTATTCTATTATCAAAACGTTTCAGTAGTTGTGCTCTACAGTCATCTTCAAGTGTCTGTCAATTTGTTAACATTTTAAGCTAAATGTTTTATTTAATCTACAGGTTGTAGATTGTTCTCGTTTTGCATGTCTAGTGATATACCCTCTTTTTTTTTTTTTTTTTAATTATGCTCAGTTGCTTACCCTGTATTTCTGCTGACTAAATCTGTACTACCCGAGCCAAGGATTGAGCTCACAATTACTATATCACCAAATTCATGAATCAATGCTTTAATCCACTAGGCTATTGCCTCATACTTCAACAATATTTTGGCTAGTCTACTTTGTAGGCTGAATGAGGCAAATCTCCCAGACTTTAGATGGAGATGGAATTTTGACGGAAAAATTTTTTTATTTCATCTACTGTATATACTCAAGTATAGTGCAAGTATTTATGATCAGTATTTTTTTATGCAAAAATTAAAAAGTCATGCATTTTCTGTGACCAGTTACACTATACATTTTTTCTTTACGAGTTAAAATTCAGGGGTCGCACTATACATGAAGTTGGCTTATATACGAGTATATATGGTATTTGATAAAGTTGTTCCAATGCTAAAATAGCCTTCTTAGGAAATGGACAATATGGACTTAATAAGTAGCCTTTTTAGGAAATGAACTTCAAATTTTGTCAACTTAAATGATTCATTTTCTTAATGCTGTGTATTAACAGTTTTGTCCTCCTAAAACATTAACTGAAACAATGTTCCAAAACAATAAAAATGACTTGGATAAAATCAGAGTTCTGCCATCGTGTCTTTGTTTTTATACTTCAGCAATTTGTTTTCATTCAGACACAAGTCACAAATATCTCTGTCTCTCTATATATCTATCACTTTCAATATCTCCATCTATATCCTTCTCTCTATAGCTAACTATCTCACTGCATATCTCTCTCATTAAATATAATATATTGTGTATGTTTAGGCAGCAATTTTTCATTGATGCACGTTTCATTAAGTAATATAGACAAGTTTTGTCTATTTATTTTAAGTAAGTTCTTTTCATATTGTTTGTGATTAGCTGAAGCAGTATAGATCATAATACTGCTTCAACTAATCCTAAACATATTAATCTCTTTGTTCGTAGTCAAATGCATACTAATTATAAACAAGATGAAAATATACTAAAAATTTAGTAAATACTAATATATCTACAACAGATCCTAGCAAAAAAATTAGGTTAATCATGTACTACACTAAATCTAGTATATCCAACTTAATTATTCGCAATGATTCTTCCCCACTCTCTGTTAGTGATTTGCAAAAAACCAACACAGTTTACAAATTCAAGTGCCCTTTGGGAGATTGTATCTCCAATGGATTATATAATATTTATGTTGGTCACACTACAAACTCGCTTTCACGACACTTGACTCTACATTTGAATAATAACTAACATTTTTAGGCATTTAAAACAACATGCCTGGCTGCGTACACAATTCCTGAAAATCCTTGTTGAAAACACAACTATACTTAAACATGAAAACAACAAACAAAAAATAAAAATTCTTGAAACCTAACCTGTACAAAATAAACTACAAAATCTCCACAAATATTCTTAAATGCCTATAATTGATAACAGAAGTCATTGGTTTATACCAATGGCTTCCCATACTTAATACTTATCGTTTTCACTCGTGTGGTCATGTGTGACGTCACAAGCTGCAACGCAATTTTCACTTCTGCGTCTTGTATAGACAAGTTTGTTGTTGCTTTGAAATTTTTCATGCAACAAAAACAGACTATCATTATTGTTTCGTCCATGTATTGGTTGATATATTGAAAAGTAATCGTCATCTTTGATAATGGCTTATGTAAGCCGAAAGCTTAGATTGGATTTAAACATGTATTAATACGGTGATTTTCTTTCGTCTTTCAATGATAATGTTATTAAGCTTATCAGACAATATGAAAGGAACTTACTTAAAATAAATAGACAAAACTTGTCTATATTATTTAATGAAACACACACACACACACACATATATATTTTGGTCTGGGAAGGTAATAATAGCTATTTTTTCCTGTAAGCAAAGTTTGTAGGTTTTTGATTGATTGTTGCAGGCTGATGATCTTTCCATTATTTTCCATGTTTGCATATTTACTGTTTATGAAAGATGTTTTGTGTGCATAGTTATGCACGCAAAACATCTTTCATAAACAGTAAATACAACACAATACTTTCTAAGTATATCTGGGATATTAAAAACAAATCATACGAAAAATATCATGGAAAATAAGGAAAAGATCATCAGCCTACAACAATCAATCAAAAACCTGCAAACTTTGCTTGGAGGAAAAAAAAGAATAGCAATTATTACTTTCCCAGACCAAAATAAATTACTAAATAAACAATCTGAGCTCCTCTCAAAATGCAGACATAAAAACAAATTTTTACTATGTTACTTAAAAATTGAAACCTGAAAAGAATAAATAAAAATAAACAAAATAACATAGAAACAAGTAAAATAAATTAACCCAGGCAAATAATAAACAAACTAACAAACCACTCCCACTAAAATAACCATTGGAACTAATAAAAAACCACCTACATAAGCAAAAAACAAATAACCAATCCAAATAAATAAAATAATAAACAAATTAAAACTATTCCCTGCCAAAATAACAGAATAGACTATGGTAATCAATCCAAAAATTGGACAAATAAATAGCTTTAATTATCTTCCCAGACCAAAACAAACTATTAAATAAGTGACCTAAGCAATTTTTTTTACTATGTTAATAAAACATCAAAAACTGAAAATAAAAATAAAAATGAAAATAAAACAAGTAAAATAAATTAGCCCAAATAATTAAATAAACAAACCTCTACCGCCAAAATGGATTACTCACAATGTACCACTGACCCATATATATAGTGGAGAAAAATCCAACACTTGCAGCCTGACGATTGTGCTTAACATGAAACAGCCTGTCACCTCTGAGTGTTGACTTCAATGTTCCCTTTTATATTTACATACGCTGTATCTCTGATACCGAGCACTTTGTCGCATAAATATAGTACACCTTAAAACTATATATATGTGTGTGTGTGTGTGTGTGTATCTCTAGCTCTCTTATTGTTATCTTATGTCTTCTTAATCATTGTTTTCTCTACTTAATATATACTTTTCTGATATTCTCTAACACTCAATAACTGCCCATGTCTTAGTAGCTTTATTGCTTTACTTGGGGTGAAATGATTAAAAAAAAAAAAAAAAAAAAAAAAAGCCAACATCACTATCTTTTAAAGATTTTAAGATTTTATAAAGATTCTATATTTTAAGGATACGCAGTATAGAAGAAACAAAATTACTTACGTAGTAAATCTGAGAAAGCAGAAGTTTGAGCACAGAATCATCATTAGGTCGTATTTTCTCAATGTGTTCAAGCAACCAGGTTAGAAACTCATGACGATCAATTAATCCTTCCTGTAAGCAAAAACAAGGGAGCAGACATGCAGTCTTGTTAAATCAGTTGTACTTCAGAAGGAGAGGGAGAAGAGGAGGGAGAGAAGAGTAAAGGGAGAGAAGAGGAGAGAGAGAGAGGAAGAGTAAAGGGAGAGAAGAGGAGAGAGAGAGAGGAAGAGTAAAGGGAGAGAAGAGGAGAGAGAGAGAGGAAGATTAATGGGAGAGGAGGAGAGAGAGAGAGGAAGAGTAATGGGAGAAGAGGAGAGAGAGAGAGGAAGAGTAATGGGAGAAGAGGAGAGAGAGAAAGAGGAAGAGTAATGGGAGAAGAGGAGAGAGAGAAAGAGGAAGAGTAATGGGAGAAGAGGAAAAGGAGAGAGAGGGAGGACAGGAAAAGAAGAGAGAGGGAGGACAGGAAAAGGAGAGAGAGGGAGGACAGGAAAAGGAGAGAGAGGGAGGACAGGAAAAGGAGAGAGAGGGAGGACAGGAAAAGGAGAGAGAGGGAGTGTAAAAGAGGGAGAAAAGGCATCTGAGTAGATTCTATTGTAAATAAATGAAAAACAACAAAGTAAAAATCAAATTGTCAACAGAAAACAAAAGTAAACAAGCTGAAGGAATAAAATGAAAAAAAGTTCTACAAAACGGAAAAAACAAGTTTTCAAACAAAGACAAAAGAAAGCAAATGAAGTAAAATGAAAAAAAAGGTTTTAAAGACCGAGATGATGAGTGTCCTACCTCATATAAATGTCTGGCAAGGCGACAACAAAATTGCCAATATCTGACAGCATTTTCAAAGTCGGTCGGGGAATGTGATTGATTTGTTGAGCCGAGGAGGAAGTTGGATTGCATGCCTTGATTGTTCAGATTGTGATAATGTTCTTGGATTTTCTGAAGTTGTTCTTTCATGTATTTTGTCAGAGCTTGGCTCCAATCTTAAAAGCAAAAAACAAAGATTGTTAGTTCAACTAAAAAATCACTTTTGAAAATTGGTTTCTGTTGTTGATTAACTGAAGCTGGTTGAATTAAAAAGAATGCATCAATCAGACTGTGGATTTTATTTTTTTTGGTTTAGTAAATAAAGAAATGGAGAACTGTAGTGAGAGAATACACATACCATGTCGGGCAAAGCGGACATGCACCTGTTTGGCATGTAAATTCAACATGACCAACATTGCAAGGAAGTGACAATGTCACGTGTAGTTGCAAGGAGCGGCCATTTGCAATCGCCCCACTACACATGTGTAACTCAACTTTTTTTGAATATGATCAGTGTTTTGAAATGTGACTGTTGGATGGTGCAGTTGATTTCTTGCAGTTTTATGTGTATTGAGATTTTTGACATTGGACCTATAATTTCTTTCTGGATTTTGTGATTTCTTTTGTTTCAAATTTAAGCTATCATATTAACTTTATAACAAGAACAGAGGGTGTAGCTTAGGGCAAACTTGGCTAACAAAGTCCATCCCTCATCAGACTGATTTTGAGTTAAGTTTTCCTTCTTCTAGACTGGTTGCATATAAGTCTCACAGGATACAAATCACAATTTTTCATGTTCTAATGAAAGCTCAGCACATTGTCAACCATTTTGCATTTAAAAGCATAATGAAAAAACTTATGGTAATGGATAACAATGCACAACTTTGTATAAATACTTGTACTAATGAACAACATATAGTTTTGTATTACTTGCATCCCTGATGATGATCTTGGAAGAAGACCGAAAGTACTTGGGAAATGAAAATAAAAGAAATTTAAAGATATAATAGCACATTTCTCTCATCCTTTAACATCAATTCATGGAAGGTTATTTGTGAGTATGAACAGATTTTGTTAAAAATCAGCAGACATAATGTCTGTAATTTATTCAATCAGACATGCCGAAGAGAGAAATTGCTGCCTAAATATATATATATATATATTATATGAGAGAGAGAGAGAGACACACACACACACAGTGGTGTAATGGATTATGGAATTGGAGATCAAAGTTTGAATTCCAGTTGAATCCGCTACATTCACTTATGTGCTAATACCCTTGGGAAAGGGATGAATCAATCTCTTCTCACCCTCCCCCACTTCCACCAGGATTCTATAGCCGTGAATGGTAACTGGTCTAAGAAGGACATCTCTGAATTCGAAACCTGCAGATGGTCATTTGAGGACCTTGTATCATACTGCGCACCAGTTCTATGTATACGTCTCTTCCAAAAAGTGTGGTTGGTCCTGCACAAGCCGTCACCACTAGAATCAAATGATATGTGCAAGTAGTCTAGCTGTTTGTTGGTTCTAAGAACTGAGCCACTTGACTCTCATATGCTGAAAATGAGTTGAGAGTCCAGCATATATATATATATATATATATATGTGACAAAAAGAAAACTTATCTTAGCTAACGCATTTCATCCTCTTAGTGATTCAAGGCAAAATGCAAGGATTTTTATTTTGCAACAAGTATTTATATACCAGAGCAAAAATGTTATTGGTTTTTCAAAATTTTTTAATTTAAGATCATTCCTAAGTATTCATCAGGTTGGCTGAAAAGTCAACTATGGAAGATGTGAAGTGACACAATTCAATGTCTAATAATGAAAGTGAGTAAATGATGTTCTTGATATTTTACTTTTTTAATGCAAATTAGTATTAAATTATTTTAGTTTGGGATTAATTTTAAATAACGCACACACACACAAACACACATTAGAGATAGATATTAAAGAAAACAAAAACCGTTGATAGAACCAAGGGACAACTTGCCAAAACCTAAAACACTTATCCAGATAAAGTCTTGAACAAAAACAACAATACTGAAAAAAAGAAAAAGGCCTAGAGGCAAACCTACCTACTTAGTAAAGTGCTTGAAGCTTAGACAAATTAAAAAAACACTTAACAACATTAAATCTTATGAAAGGATGGCCCTAGTCGTAACCAGAGTTCCTGGCGCACACAATCCAGATTACTTGAAGGTCTGATTATATATATATAATGTAATCAAAGACAACACTGATTTTGTTGTACTTTTACATATGCTTCCTCAAACTTTATTTAGTTATTTTTCCATTTATAAAACTGGGGCTGACAAATATCAATGCAACACATTGCTGTGGTCGGGGGGGGGGGGTTATACACTTACCAAGGCATTGATCGACAGCTTGTCTCTTCTTGGTTTTGTTCTCCTGTACAGCAACGTTGTAGGCAGCTGTCATCTTCACAAACCAGGCAGCCTTAATCATGGGGATGCTAAAATCACATAGTGTTGAGAAAATTTCTTCTTTCTTATTAAATATAGGTACCTGTGGGGAAAAAAAAAAAAAAAAAAAAAAAAAAAAAAATCAAAGTAAAACATGTAAACATTTTTAAAGTGCACTGGGAAAAAAAAAAAAAAAAAAAAAAAGACAAAAAAACAAAACAATTATAATTACAAAATCACAAAAAATCTTTTTCAAAATTGAAATGTTCTCTATGCACCCCAGTTCACACAACATTTTCAGAATTCACATTTCTCTTTGCAAATCACTTACTATTATCAACATAGAAATACAGACTTCAACCAAATAGGAGTTGGGGTTTTTTTGTTTTTTTAAGCAAAGATAAAAAAATAGTTGTCATTTTTTTTTTTTTCAAAATTATCTAAAATATTCCTTGTTATTTGAAAGAAGGAAGTAAACTTATGCTACCTCTAGGGAACAGATCAATACTGGAAAACAACTTAGTCAACATTTTCCCTATTAGGGTTTTCTGAGGGTGCTTATTTCAAGCATGGTTTTCCACTAAAAATGTTTGAAGTAATAAAAATATCAGATTAAAAATAAACCCATTAATTCTTCAGAGATTGCTTTTTATGTTTCAGATATGAAACTGAGTAGATACAGGCTTTTGAGAATAATTGAATGAGGAAGTGTGTATTCCTTAACAAAGCCTGAACAGAATCTTGCTAGGTTATGTTGCTCTTTGTGATTGAGTAGTCTAAAGCATGCCATATCAAATGGTAGTTTCTCTTAACAAATGGGTATGCAGTTTTAAACCCTGCCAGAGAGCATATTAAGTTTTCTTGATTGCATAGGCCAATAGTTGTAATGCACAACACTGTTTTTTAAAAAAAAAGAAGAAAAAAAAAGTTCTATTTTAAACATGGGTATCCACTAAAAATAATGTTTGAAGTAATAAATAAAATATATATAGAAAGCTGTATGGATAGTTTTATAATGCTTATTGGCAAATTAAGTGGTATAACTAAGCCGAGTTCAAATTCTGGTCAATTGTGTTTTGCACACCTTCACCTCAGGAAAGGCATTAATCCTTCTTTGTCCAACTATGGGTTAAATAGCAGCACAGACTGGGCTCTCTTGCCTAGGTAAGCAGCTAGTCTAAGACAATATAAACATATTCTATGCTATCAGTTCTGAAAAATGTGCCATCACCATTATAACCAAATCATCTGTGGGAGTTGTCTAGTGGTGCAGTCCTAAAACTGAACTGTTGGGCCCCACATATACATTAAAATCAACAAGAAATACTACAATATATAGTTAAATGTATATTTACTGATATCATATCCTGATATGTTAGAACTATTTACCTTAATTTGTAAAAATAAATAAAAGAATAAAAGGTTAGCAAACATGGACATTGATGCCCAAAAACATATAATAAAAAGGCTTAGTATTTAAGCCTTTTCATTATATCCTTACTCTGTCCTAGACATTGAGTTCCACCTGGATTCTATCCTCTTGGAATTATTTTTTATACATATATATATATATACGTATGTGTATGTATATTTATATATATATGTGTGTGTGTGTGTGTGTGTGTATATATATATATATATATATATATATATTGCTCTGTTACTTATCAAGGAGCTCAAGGTAAATAGCAGGAGCACTGGACCACATGTGACAGAAATATTCTAAGCATGGACGAATGGTAGACATAGATGTGTAAGATAGATACTGGAGAGAAAGATTTTCTCGCACAACAGTGAACTAATTTTCTTAGCAGGTGACCGAGCAATGGATTCAATATAGTCTTTCCATTTCCCGTCAGCTGTGAACATTAGCCAGAGAAGGTGCAACGAGTCATTTTCCTGGAGGTTAGCATCAGATGGAACGCAGAGAGGTGGGGTCTCTCAGATGATTAATGGAGAGCAGTTTAGTTTTGGAAGTGTTAAAATTGACAAGACATTTTTTGCCCCAATTAACAATGGTATTGAGGTCATTCTGGACATCAGCTACCATTTTGTTTTTGTTGGACTGATCAGCCTTACTATCAAGAAGTGCTGTAGTTAAAATAATAGCGGTATCAAAAAAAAAAAAAAAAAAAAAAAAAAAAGACTTTTTTAAAAAAATTTTTCTTGCAAGCAAGTTTACCAAAAAGTTTATTTCCATGAAGTTTATTTTTAGTCATACAAAGGTTGAGAAACTTTTCTATCATTGTGAAGAACTGAAGTTGAAAGAAGAGAGTGGTAAACACTAACAAAACGGTTTTATTGAGATACCATTAAATTTCTTTTAGTTGCTTTAACTGCAATAAAAAGGAGGTTAACTCACTGACCTTCTTCACGAGTAAAGACAGAGGCTTGCTCCCGGCTAGGTCTTTGAACCAGGCTTCCATTGCATTCCTGGTCCGTGCTGTTACCTGGAAAGAATGGAAACATTGTTTAAGATGAAAGACTTTGTAGAGGAAGAGGTTAGAAAGAAACAAGACATTTACATGAAAAATACTGAGTTTTTGATAGCAACGAAAGTTGAGGGCCAACTTTATTTATACAGATTACTTAGGAATTAAAGTATTAAGAAGTAATCTTAAAAGCACATAGATTCTCATGCATTATTACAAGTTGCCATTGTCTGTCTACTAACTGCTTTGGTACTGGGAATATTTGTTTGATATTATTTACCCTAGTCTCTTCACGGAGACGAGGCGTGACACAAGGTAGAGTTTAAGGTGGGGAACCCAAGCGTGTACACTCGGGCCAAAGACAAAAATTGCCTTTTGGTTGCACTGGCACCAGTATGACTACCAATCCCCTCTCTCTAGTGCAATGAGGAGGTGCAGCATCAGGCAGCTGTTCTCTGGGACCTGGCACCTCACAGTTTTTATTTTTCTCAGCTGCATCTCTGTCTGCAGACAGAGTCACAACTAAATCACACTCTGCCCAATGATGACGATGTTACTGAAAGATGAGAACGTTTATTTTATTATAGTAGATGGTTACACGAGAGAGGGGAAATGAGATGTGCTTATTTGATTACTGCACAATAAAAGGGACGTTTTGGATTGTTTAAAGCTTAAAGACATTGATTTAATAGGAACAGCACAATGAAAAAAATCAACCTCTATGTTCCAAGCATGCCAAGCTTTTCAACACATTTGGATAAAGCAAAGGGTATGACTATAGACAAGTAGCCATGCCAACAAATAATCTTGAATTATCATAAATTATAATTGTTACAATTAATAATCAATATCTGTCTATATTTCCGAGATGAGGCATTATGTACATTATTTGGACTATTGTCCTCATCTTTGTTGCCATATTTATTACAACGTTTTGGCTGTTGTACGCTCCGGCTTTCTTCAGGTGGTTGGAATGTAGAACTGAAGGAAACATGGCACAGTGGATAAAGGCGTTAGTTAGATCCAGTGACAGGACCCAAAGAGTGGGAGTTCAATACTAGGTTAAGGCAGTGGAGAACTTTCAGAGGGGAATTAACAGGAGATAACTGATAACCGACATCCATTAAACATGGCACGTGGAACTAGAACAGTCTACCCCAGTGAGCGAAATAAAGGTTTCAGTTTGACATTTCAACCACCTGAAGAAGGCCGGAGTGTACAACAGCCGAAACGTTGTAATAAATATGGCAACAAAGATGGGGACAATAGTCCGAATAATGTAAATAATGTAATAATCAATAATCATTGTCTTAAAAAAAAAAAAAATAAAAAAATAGATAAAGGCAAATTGTCATGTTGGATTCTGTTTTTATCCGTGCTGAGTGTTACACTGGTAAGTAAAGTCCTCATTTGTTTCAAGAGTTCATGGTGAAGCTGAGGTTTCTTCCAACAGTTGTAAAGAATCCTTTCCCTTACAGGGAGTTGTGTAATCTGCTCTTTCTATAACTGTTTGTGCTCTCCTGGAACTGACTGACATCTTGATTGATAAACCTTAAGTCTTGTGAAATTAAGTTTTAAACTCTTACATCTGCATAGGAACGCCAGGTGTTTTTTAATGCAAATTGTGATAGACAATAAAAAGAACAATTTGCCAGGTACTTACAGGTCTGAAGTTGTCTTTGATATTCAACTGTTGTTTTTTCTTCCCTGTATCCTGGAATGTGTTGAACTCTATTTTCTTTGTCATCATGGAACTGAAACATGTTCCAACCTGAGAAATAGAGAAAATATGAAATATGTAAGTAAAAAAAAAAAAGAAAAAAAAAAAAAAAAAAATGTTTTTGTAGTGATCTTGCTTATCTCCCCTTCTCTTATTTTGTGGTGGCTTTATTTCTTTTCTTTTAATATGGAATTATTTGCATTGTACTTATATGTTGCTTATGCTCTGTACTTATTATAGCCCAGCTTTGCACAATTACAAAATACAAAGGACCACACTGATTGCAGAAAATTAACCACAGGCCGCAAGTATAAGTTTTTTTTAAAGTAAATTACTATGAGCAAGATAGGACAGGTGAAAAAAAAATTGTTTTCTTTTTTATGGAGAGTTAAAAAGGATTAATTACACAGAAAGACAGTGAAATATTGGTTGAATAAAGTCATGCTTCCACAAAACTGAATTTTTCACATGTGATCAACCATTGAATTCTAATGATTACAAAAAATTTACTATTGAAAACTTCCTGCAGGCCATATTGGGTAGGCCTGTGAACTGTATTTTGTGTAAGTGTGTCATAGACTTTATTGCTGAATTTTCTGTGGGGGTATAAAACCCAGGAATAAGCTTGGGTTTGCTTTAGTTTTCAATCAGTTAACATTTGGCTGGGGTATAGTGATGCATGACCTAGGCTTTGGTTTAAATGTGATCTAAAAGTAGTAACCAGGCTTGGCTGTTCTGCTCCTTTTATGCAAGTAAAATGTTGTCTCCATTGTTTTGGGAGTAAAAGTTAAAGAAAAAGCAAAAAAACTAACCCCTTCTATCTTTCTGAAAATTGTTAGTAACAGATTTTAGTCAACTTCCCAAATAGAAATAGTGGGACCAAAATTTGTTTAGGCAAGAGAGATTTCTTTGATATCTACAAAAAATTGGTTCTCAAGATGAAAAGAGTAGAATTCTATGTGCATCGTGCTGCACAGACATGCAACAGCAGCCAAGATGGTTGCTTAATGTTTAAAGTGAGAATAAATATGATGAGATTTTGGAAAATTAAACATTTCATGACAAGGGTGGTGAAGTGGTTCTTATGCTCAACTATTGAAGCCAGTAATAAAACGTTTGTTACAATCTACTTGTTTTGTTGATGGCAAAGATTGCTTAACCTAATACAGTGAATCTTATATATGACCCAATTTTTGAGGTTGTGTTAAAAGAACAACAGATTCTTATATAAATGTGATAAGCAGGGCTGTAGAATCGAAGCTAATAAAACTGTCACTGGAGTTGGAATTGGTAAAAATATGCTGACTCCAGTTGAATTTATACGTTATGTAAAAAAAAGTCTTAAATTATAGAATTTTTATTTTCATTGTTATTTCTTCTACTGTTTATTTACTATTTTCTTTTAAAGAAATTCATCTCAACTTCTTTTTAAAGTCATTTTAGTTTTTTTGTAGTTATTTTCTATTTACAAAACTATATATGTAAAAAAAAATCTTACATTATAGAATTTTTATTTTTTGGCTTTTACATCCTGTAAAAGATTATATGTCAACTTCTGTTATAAAGTAGTTTTATTTTCGTTCTTATACTTATTTCTTATTTGCAAAGATATATATATATATATATATATATATATATATATAGATATGTAAAAAAAATCTTGCATTACAACATTTTTATTTTTGCTATTACTTCTATATCCTTTAGAAGATTTTGTGTCTAATTCTGTTAGAAAATATTGAAGCATGAATAGGTATGATTATAAAAACTACAATATTATTTGATATAAACCAATTATAATGATTGAGTTCTACCCAAGTTGTGAGGTTTGTAGGCTATAATCATTTAATTACATAATGAGGAGCCAGAGGTGCCACAAAATGGAGTCAAAGGTTTTGTGTTCCGACTCCACAGCCCTGGTGGTAAATACAAATTTTGGATTTCAATTTACTTCTCATCTTGGCTCTATTCAATGTCAAGTTGATATTTAGTCATTTTGATAGAATACAAGATGCATTTTTCTTTTTGACTCTGATCAGCAGAAAAGTTTATTTAAAAAAAAAAATGTAAACCTTTTTTCATATGCTGCTGTTAAAAATCAAGTCATTAAGTTTAGATTTGTAATGTGCTTACCACAGCAAGAAAAAAAAATACTATGATAAAAAATAAACATATTTAATAGAATATAATTGAATTTACATGCATTTTATTTGTTTGTTTTTTTTATATGGATATTTAGATTCAATTGAATTTCACTTATTTCATATTTTCTCAGACAATTAAGTCGTATTATAGTAAAACAATTTTTTTTGAAAAGCCAAAGTCTCATCAGTACATTGGTGATTATGACTCTCTATGGAATGGAAAAATCTTCAAATATTTATTCCTCTTATAATGAAGCTTTTATTTTGTTCTCATCTTAGGATTAAATCTTTAATTTTGGTTTAGATTTGGGAAATGAAAATGGAAAAGAAATTGGAATTCAGCTTACCTTTGATATTAGGCCTACCTTATCTTGGCTGATTGCACGACAAGCAGACCCATACTGGAAGAAAAAAAAATTAAATAACAATAAACATTGTATGTGAAGAGAAGTTGGAAAACTGAAAGACAATGCCCCTCCCCACCAGTTGTGTAACATACACACATACATAGAAACAGGTAATGCCTGATGATCTATCTACACTATATCAGATTTTCTTATGCAAGTCGATGTTTTTCACAATAAAATTCATATGAATCAACTGGTGTTATTTTCAAGATACACTTATAGAAATAATATACAATATGAATTTCAACAACAATATTTATAATAACTTATTTAGTGATACAAGATTTTATTAAACATTTCATAGGTTGGATATCATATCGGGAATTTTGGATAGATAAGATCAATACTGATATGGAATTTTAGATACATAAAGATCGTCAGGGGTCATAAAAAGATAAATGTAAAAAGAGAAACAAAGTATTATAAAGTTATTGAGCAATGGGAAGACAACTTTGGAAATTGACAAAAAGAAATTGGACAATAATCACGAAAGAGATTGAAAATTGAATTGGAAAGATATAAGGAGGAAGAAAAATATCTGACTTTGAGAATTTTGTAAAAAGAGAAATGAGAAAAAATTAAAAGAAAAGTGGATTGAATCTCAAAGAAATATTTGAAGAGGATGGCACTGTGAATGCAAACAGAGAGGAGGGAAAAAAAAAAAAAAAAAAAAAAAAAAATGAATATTAAGAACACTAACTAAAAACATGAAAGTAAACAACATAAACACAGATTTCTCAATTGTAATTTTTAGTGATGAATGTAGAGCTATATTGGATGGGCCTGATGTCTGAGCTAGAAGTTAAGTCCTTCAGAGAAATACTCAATCAACACAACCTTGAAGATAACAAGAGTGGAGTAATGTGGTACAGTTTACAATCAAGAAACTTTAACCTTTAGCACTCTGCATTATTAATATTACTTCCCTGCCCAATATATTCTTTTTCAAGGCCTCTAACTGCAGTATCCTTATTGTTAATTTTCACACAAAGGTGTATAGCAGGATATGGCAACACAAATATGAAATTCAAATTTAGGGATCAGAGTCACCCTCAGTGGTAGGATAAACTTTTTGCATCACAAATGAAGTCACATACAGTGACAAAGGTTAAGCAGAGATTATATTCATGCAAAACAATAGACTTTCATATTCTACAAAGATGGCTATTGCCCACCTTGCCAAAGAAAGTTTTCAAAGGCAAAGTTAATAGAATGATTCTCCAGATATGAATTTTGTAGTATTGCATATAAATGATGTATTGCTATAAAATCAGTACATCACAGCAAATGCCAGTCGAGCTACCATTTGTTGGACAGACGGTGTCTATTCCAGAGAGTAATCATAACAATATGGCATTATTGATAGGAGCTTTAACCATGTTGGATGAACTAGAGCACATAGAAACATGGATTAGATTTTTCACACCATTGGGTGGGATAAAGAAACTGAAAGACAAGAAAGCCTCTGGAAGGGAATAAAGAAATTACTGAATACCCATTATGGTGTACCCATAAATACTGGAAGGCTTAATGTATGAAGAAATTTCGACCATTATAAAAATAAACATGCAAACAACAGAAAAAAAAAGGGTTATTGCTGAAAAAACAAAATTTCTGGAAAATAGCCAGAACCTAAATAAAACTATAATGCAATATTTGCACAAATTGAAAGAAGAATCAAGATTGTGAATTTAAAAAACTGGGTTTTGAGAGAAATGTCTCTAGAAGATGAATTGATCATTCTAAGACCAACTGAACTGACATTACATACAAGCATAAGATCTTACAATGGCTACAAGCAAATGATATGAATTTTGAAGCAAGTGTAGAATTCTTGCAGCAATTAGAATTAACAAATTTAATAATTCTAAAAACATTGTGGAAGCATACAACATAACTGAAATCTTAATTAAGTGCAAATGTCTGGCTCAAGAAAAATTATGCTTAAACTGTGAAAGAAAAGAAAAAAAAAAGAAAAAAAAAAAAAGACCATTTCCAATCTGTGTGCAGATACAAAAAAAAGAGAATAGAAAGGATAGAATATATAAACTCTCATACTGAAAATACAAAAGTATATAAGAAAAAGTAATCTTAATTTAAAATAATTTGATGGACCTGTCATCAAAACTATCCTCATTTGAAAGAGCTTTCAAGACAAAAAATGTTTTGATATTAATACCACCACTGTTGTAGAAGGCACAAAAAAAAAAAAAAAAAAAAAAAAAAAAAAAAGAAAAGAAAAAAAAAGAAAGAAGAAATCATGGACTCCTAGGAATAGAAGTTTTAAAAGTGGATACAGCAAAGTTAATAAACTGTATAAAATCAGAAGAATCTGACATAGGACTAAAGCGAATATTTGTCTACAAGAAAATAGTCACCTGATCTATTTTGAATGTCAAAAAAAATGTTTATTCACATTCTATCCATAGTAGTTGCAAAACTAAAGAAAATGGTAGAATAAGGTATATTGGAGAAAGTTACCCAAGATGATAGCAATTGGACTTCACCAATTGTTATGATATGAAAGCCCAATGGTGATTTGAGGATATATGGTAGGTGTGAATCAGATATGCTTTGATGCATTCCCCTTACCTAACATAAAAACAGCAAGTCATAAATTAGCAGGAATGAAATACTTTACCATTGTTTTCATTTACCGAATTCAAATTTCAGTTATCTCCCCTTTAATTACATGACTAAGACAAAATTATTAATAAAAACATATGTAGAAAACTGCCAAGCAAAATTAACTGATAACTTTTTTTTTTTTTATTTAAACGAAAAATATTTTATTTACATTCAGATTAATGTTCTCATCTTTGTTGTTATTATCATGTTTCAGCTGTTATCCTCTGACCATCTTCAGGTGTCTGTCAATCGAAGTAATTTTGAACTGAACCCTTTATTTAATCTATGGGAGTAGATTGTTCTCATTTCTTGTCCCATGGAACATTAGCCTTGCAGATTAAAGTGCTAGCTCATGAACTGGGTGACATAGTAATTCTAAGTTCAATCCATGATCCTTGATAGTATAGACTTACACTCAGTGGTAAAAGAGCAAGCAATAACTGAGCAGTATTAAAAAAGAAAAATAACAAGATATCCCTAGATTGATAACAAAAGGGTTCAGTTTGAAATTCCTTGAGGGTTACCTGGATTGTCCACCATCTGAAAGAAAGGTCAAGGGCACAATAGCTGAAACAATGTGATGACAACATAGATGAGGACTTTAATCTGAAAATAGTGATAACTCTTCATCCCAGAGAATTTATTTACTGAAAAAAAAGTTTGAACAAAGTAACTATAAACAATTTTTTTCTTTTCTATCCTCTGCCAGTTGCAATGATGGAGAAAGCATTACCTTGAACCATCGCCAGTGAGACACGCTGCAAGAGCCACTCAGTTTCGTGAGGCTCATCCCTTAATCAAGACATAATTGCGCCAATCCTCTGAAGGAACGCCATCGAACGAGGGCCAATAACCCCAGAAGTCTCCATTCAGACAGAATGGATATTTTATATTGCAAAATTCTTGAAAATGAAAGATTAGATAAAATTGTAACAAGGACTGTCACTTGTTGTAATTAATATTCCCTTTATTTAAAAAAAAAAAAAAAAAAAAAAAAGAATAAATGCACCCTGGAATTGTCACAAGTCCTATAAATATAAAAATCATTTTATATCCCAAGTGAAAGGAGATTAAAAGATGAAGATTTCAGATAGGTACTTTAGGTTTCTATCATCATGACGCATTAATGCTTCAGATTCTGATCTTTTTGGCTATCAGAGGTAATAAATTAAAATGAAGACAATATTCAGTGAAACTTATCTTGTAAGTAATCCAAGATGAATCAACCCTTACACTAGTTAGAAATAATAAATATTGTAGATATTATCCTAGGTTCACTGGAATTATCTCTCCACCATGCTAGATGTAGGTATGAAAAAAAATAATTCAGATATACTTACCTCATCTGTGATTGTGCAATTATTGTTGAAACCGAGTTTGACATTAGGGGTAGACAACTCATCCTGAAAAGAAAGAAAAAATATACAAAAATTGTTTCAGAAAAGAGAAAAAAATAATTGGCAAAAAACAAAATTTATTTGGCACTGAACCAATTATACAGTAAGAAAGACCAAATTAAAATGGTACATGAGTCACTGTCTTATTTTATTTTTTAAATTCGATTTTGTCATTATTCCAAGAATTATTCTGACTAACATTTTCATCTTTGCTGTTTTTAATCAGTAGGACTCGACCGATATATTCTTTGACTTTCCTTAACATGAACAACTTGCAGAATAATAAAAATAACAATTTCAGACAATATTGAATTTCTCTTATTTACACTATTTACATATCCATCTTGTACATTTATAAATCTACCATTTACCCGTGCACTGAATATTGCTGCCATATCGGGTTTGGTGCTCCAGAGATTCTTGACAATATTCAAAGAAGGGTCTATAATGTAATCGATCCTTCCCTCTGTTTATTCTATAAATATTTTCATGGTAATTGTTCTGCTTTGCTTGGGATGAAATGGTTAATAAAAAAAATAAGAATAATAACTCCTCATCTCAAAATTTCAAACAATATGAATTTATCTTGTTAACAAAGAAAATAAATACAAGTAGGAATAGACAAATTATTGGCACATAATTGATGCAGATACAGATGGAAAATAAAATTGCAACATCCTTAAGAGTTGATGAAGTAACACTATCAGTGCACCGTTTGTGTTTGAGGTCTAGACAAAAGTGCAGGACAGAATAATGTTTAGTGTGGTGAAAAAGTCTAGTGTAAGCAAGTGTTTTGCTATGGAGATGCACATATTTGCCCCCTTTTATTTAATTAGAGCAGTTTGAGAGGGTTGAATTTTAGGCCTGTGAGAGGCTGGGTGGGAGGTCATTTTGGAGAATAGCAGCATGTCACTTGTGATGTGCTGACAATGCTTCAGTGTTGGCTTCAGTTGTCAAATTAGCATATGCAAGTTTTCAGACAGATTCCCACTTTTGTCACAACACCATTGTTGTTGCATGCCTCCCTCCAGTGAGAGATTGTCAGCAAATCACTCGGTGGTGGGGAATTGAATGGTGTTATGTTGCGTTCAGTAACAACAACTGGTTCTCTGTTTATGTCCTAGTGATGTATGTTTGTGTGTGAGATGTAGACCCGAAGAGAGATATTTCCAGAATGCATCTGCCCACAATAGACAAGCTCAATCCCTTGGATGATGTGTGCTGTAAGTTACAAGTCACGTGTTTGTGAAGAGAATAGTTTTATATACATGCAGAACATTCCCGCAACAGGTAGACATTGTGATGCTTGCAAGTGAGATAATGCCTGCTCACATTGTGGCCATGATGCTTGGCAACATGGCTGACAACTTCCCTGGATTATATGATGGGACATCTTGTTGAATTAACCCACCTAAATCTCTTGCTGTATGACATCAACAGGTGCAAGAACCAAGGAATAGTCAAATGCAGGATGATATTTGCTACCTGTACATTCAAGTTATAAACACTTGGAAAAGAGCTCATAATAATACTACTTTAAATACAAGTGGTATCGTTATTTTAGTTTAATTTCAAAGAATTCAGAGAGAAGTCTTTGTGCATCATCAGAGAAGTTTATGAGTTTCTTAAGTAAGAACTAGAGTAGTTTTTTTTTTTTTTTTTTTTTGATATTTCGTAAAATGAGTCATTAAAAAAGTGCCCACAATTGGATGAACTGAAAAGAAGGCAGTCAATCCTTTAGAGAAATAAACAGAAAGACAAATTGGTAAAGCTGGTTTTCAAATAAGCCAATTAAACATGAAAGAAAATACTGTGTTTTTTTGGTGTGAAGTTAGTTTAAAAAAAAAAAAAAAAAAGAAAAGAAAAAAAAAGTTGAATTTTGGTGAGAGAAAGAATGAAATTTCTTACATTTACTTAATGTGAAGAACTAAAATGCAAAAATGATACCTCACAGAAGATCAAAGTTTACTTTATCAATTAGAAACAATAGCTTAATTGAAATAAACTCTGAAAAATACAAAATAGAAAAGAATGAAAAAAAAAATAAAAATCTTTAGAGCACAAGCAAAAGAGAACCCTTAAATTTTCTATCTTTTGTGATAAACCAAAAATACAATAAAAACAAAACTTAAGGTAGGTAACTCTTATATGGCTCAAGTTTGGCAAAAAATCACAAGTATGGGGCACTCAGTAAACATGTCACCCACTCCTAATGATATAAAATGCAGACCATTACACTTGGATGTAGTGCACCATTATCCAATATAACTATATTTAAAACTACAGCTCAGACAAGTGGGGTATGGCGCTTCATAATAATGTACAGAGGAATATTTGAAATGACTTTTTTATCATCAGTTTACTTGCATGCTTGTAAAACCTGCGATACCCAACTACACAAGCATCTACTCTTTCAAAACGTAATTATTCCTTTCTTGTTATATATCCTTGAAATGCCAAAAAAGTTACAAAGCATAATTAACAAAGTTTGGATTTTAAAGATTGTATACATATACAAGACTGATCACTGTAGATACGAACCGTGGAAATATTATCCATTATATCAAAACTAGCTGACTGTATGAGCCATGGACCCTACCAACCATAACTACTCTCACAAAAGTGTTAACTATGTGGCTCTACGAGGAAAGAAAATCTACTTGACCATATATGGAAAGCATCAATATTCCAATGACATTCCTTCTCAAGCATTTCCAAGACTCAAAAGAAATGAAAATTGAAAGGAATTTATCTTCAGTAAGACAAGTATGACACAAGGTTATATTTCTGGAAGATTCAATGATGATCAAATATCCTGGAAAAGAAACAAAGTATATTCCATGATATTATTATTCTGTTTATTCCTCTGTTAGTTAGAACGTGTGTTATGCCCTGTCCATATCTCATGGACTATTTTGTTTTATAATTGCAAGGAAAGACTGAAGGAAAAGATACATCGGAGACAGTGTTTGGTTCTAGTGAGAAAAACAAAGCTTACATGTAAGAGAGAAAGAAAAGGAAACTAGAGGAAACAATAACACTCATGTGTTTAATGTCTGCTTCAGTGAAATGGAAAATGTTAAATTCAAATATTTAATGATGCAATAAGAGAATTTCCACCAGTATTTTATAGTCATGGAACATGTAAGAAGCTTATTCAATCATTAATGTAAGAGTTATGTAAACAGCAACAGCAAAAAGATTAGGTTTAAGGCTAGAAATTCTAAACTCAGGGTTGGCTAATGGGACAAAATGCATTGGTTTGTGAATTTGGTGACATAGTAAATTTGAATTCAATCCCTGGGTTAGGCAGTACAGACTTAAACGCAGTGGAAACAAGGTAAGCAATAACTGAACAGTACTAAATGAGATATTTTTAGACATATACATCAGAATGAGAACAATCTACCCTGTATTATTATATGAAGGATTCAGTTCAAAATATTCCTGAAGGTTACCTAGGTAGACAAGCAGCTGAAGGCACAATGACCAAAATCTTGTGATGATGATGATTACAACAAAAACGAGGGTAATAATCTGAATGCAATAACTTTTCTTCCTAGAAATTTCTGTCTGAATTTCTCAGAAATTCAGACAGAAACTGCCAGAAGCCACCTTACTATCCACAAGTTCCTTAATGACTAAAAAGTCAAATAACAAAGTTGGAATAAATTTGCTATAACCAGTATTTAGCCACTGACAACTATTTTGTCAGGGGGTGATAATTAACAGAGCTAAGCAAAGAAAAATGTATGGCAGAGAAGAATAATTCCTCAAGGAATTTTGTCTTTTGTTAAATTGTTTTAAAAATTATGAAAAAAATGTTTTTTAAGATAAATTTCTAAACACAACTTAAAAAACTGTAAATAAATGAAATGTATTTTCTTATATTGCAAATTTTTTTTTTTTTTTTTTTTTTTTAAGCTTCTATCTGTAAATTGCAAAATACATTGGAGTTCACTTGATGCCGATAAGGATTTTAAAAGAATTTTTTTTTTTTTTTTTTACTACTTACCAATAAAAATATAGAAAAGTGTATAGGAAAAAATTAGAGAGAGAAAGCAACATGGGAAAATAAAAAAATATTTATTTGGCTGGGGGGAGGTAATGAAAAACTCAATGACTCACTGGATTGTGCTCAGGAATTTTTTTTTTTAACCAATGGCATAGAAAACATGCTTTTTTTTTTACTTTCAATTTTCATTTCTAACTTTCTTTCTTTTCCTTTTTTTTTTATAAACAAAAATACATAATCCTCTTTTTAACAGAAAAAGAAAAGGAAGGAACAGAATCGAATAATTTTTATTTTAGCTGTGAAAGATTTTTTGTGAATTGTTAAAAAAAAAAAAAAAGAAAAAAAAATGCTAGCGATTCTTTACAAGAAATAAGCAAGTGTATGTTGGACAATGTTGGTTTAAAAAAATTAATATCCTTCGTTTGATTGTAAGTTTGTAACTTTCATTTTAAACGACATACCAAAAATCGAAAGAAAAAACAAAAACAAACAACATATTATCATTGGGCTTTCTTTGTGAGTAACAAAAAACAAAAAAAATTGTTGTTTGCAAAAAACTAAGTGTCGATCAAGAACTGAATTTGTTAACTAATCTTAGTTTTTGATGAAAATAAAAATAATTTTCATTTCAATAGATTTTTTTTAAATAAATCAAAAGTTAATAAACAAAAAAGTTATTTTTGTAATTTTAGGAGGCCACAAATATTGAATACATTCCTTTTTTAAAAACTCAACCACAGTTTTTTTCGAAAAATAAACAATTTAAGTTAAACAAAAACATTTTTTCAAAGTAATCATTTTCAAAATGCAAAGATAAAAATTATTATTAATAAGGACAAGTTGCATTGAAATTAACAAAAAAGAATGTCAAGAAAAAAAACCCTATAGTTCTGTTGTCTTCAATTTCTTAAAATAACAATAAAAAGATAAATATTGCGAAATACACTTGTCAATATTGAAACTAATTCGTAAATTAATAAGTTAGAAAATGATGATTTAATTTTTTTTAACCTAAACAGGTGGAAAAAAAACCCAAACAAACAATGGAATCTAATGGACGAGTCTTTAATAAAATTTTAACTAAAACCAGGTTTTAAAAATTGTAAATCAAATATATTTTATTATTGTAGCTAAGTAATCAAAAAAAAAAAAGTGAAAAGTTTAAATTTATAGAATTCAAGGGACATGAGAATTGGTTGGAAATCAATAATCAATTCGATCTCTTTTCCTGATTTGTTACGTAGACAAAAAGGTAAAACAAAAAAAAAAAACAAAAAATTTTTTTCTGTTAAAAATCAAACAAAAAAGTCATTACAAGATTTATTTGTAACTTATTCTTGTCAACTGACGTAGGTTTATGTATAATATATATTATATATATATATAAAACATTGTTATGTTACTTAAATGCAAAAAATGAAATAAAACTCATCTTAGTCTTAATGAAAATAGGTTGAAAAATTAGTCGATCAGAAACGACTACACATTTCTGATGACATAGATTTTTATAATATAACAAAACACGTGTTTTCTCTTGCTTTCCTTATTAATCTTAATCAACACTTTAAGAAAATATTATATATTTATCAATAAACATTTAAACAATAAAACCACAAAAGATCGATAACTAAATTAACTTTCATTCAACATTAAAAAAAAATTGAAAATTACGATAAAGTCAAAAAGCCATACAACGAATTTAACTTTAAGACATCAATTTTTATTCTTTTTATAACTTGTTTTTATTTCGTAACTTAATCGAAAACTATTTTTAAAAACAGATAGATTTTTAAAGATTTAAACAATATTTTTTTAAATTTTAAAAATAAAATTACAATTAATTAGAAACGTGATTTTAAAAACAAATTCCTTTTTGAATTCCAAACATAAATAAATCCAAAATCGAAAAAATACAATAGAAATGATAGATGATTTTTTAAATGATTTTTATGTTAAAAATAGAATTAAAATAAAAAAATATGGTATTTTTTAAAGATAAATTAATTTTAAAAATTAAATATTTCAAAGTTGTAAGTCAATTTTTATTAACAATAGGAAGAAAATAAATTATTATTACTTCACTAAATTCAATAAAAACAAACAGTTATTGCTTTTATATCTAATAATTTGATAATTTTTTCGGTTGTTTTTATTTTTAAACAATTGAAGAAGCTGAAGAATTTGTAAAAACAAAACGTAACCCCCCCCCCCCAAAAAAAAGAAAAAATGATCACCTCTAGAAAAAATAAAAATGCCACTGAATTTTTCTTTTGATAAAAAAAAACATTCAATTTCTTTTTTGCTTAACTTATAAACATCTACACATCTATAAAAATATTTATAAACAATAATTTATTAAGAAAAAAAAAATGTCGATGTATTGAATTAAGAAGACTTAAAGGCTCTCAAAACTCGTGTAATTTCTCCGATTTAAATCTTTCCTCCTCCTCCTCCTACCCCCTCTGTTTCGACTCCTCCTACCGCAACCCTCATAGAGATCGGCGCTTACTGTGACAGAAAGAAAATGCCAAAACAAAGACGAATTATAGCGTCATATGTCGACGACTGAACCAGTTCAAGATCTCGACACCAGATTTCATAATGATCAGTAAAGATCGAAGTTTACCTCTTTTTGTTTGGGATCCTGAGGGTAAACATCCGGAGGACCTAGCCGGGGTCTCTTTAATGGGCGCTGCTCTTGTGATGGATAAGACGCCATTTCTTCTTTTTCTTCTCTTCTCGTTCTTGTTCTCGCGCCCGTGACGAGTTTTATAGACTTTGTTCCGATGTCGTCACTTCCGCCGTTTTAGTCCGTTTACAACCTGTACCTGTCCGGTTTAGAATATTTCTTCTCCAAAACGTCGGTGACAGCTTGTGTCAATTTGTTGGATGTGGGAAATCTTCTAAAGTTGGAAAATCTCCTGAAATAAAATAATTACTAACCATTAAAATATTATAAATACACACACAAATTTAATTTCATTTATCATTTTCCCAACGTAACTTTAAAAAAAATTGTAAAAATTAAAAAATGTAACTTTGTGTCTAAAAAAAACAAAACAAAACAAAACAAAAAAAAACAAAAACACTATTAACGAAAGTGATCAATAAAAAGAACAGGATTTGAGTAGAGACGGAAGATAACGATTATTCCACAAACCAGAGAAGGAACTATTAGCCTAGTACTTACGGTTACATCTAGCCATTTCAACTGCAAAAAAAAAAAAAAAAAAATGATCATATCTTACTGTGAATCTAGTACTGCCCTTAAATAAATAAAGTCTAGGTATCAAAGAGTAAAATATATATGCAGTGCGTTAAGCAAGATGTATATTTGACTAAATTCGACATTTTTCGATTGCTGAAATTAAAATTGAAGTTAGTTGAAACGAAAGTGACATTGTATACACCACGCCCACAAAATACTCAATAGCCATTGGATAGAAAATAAGCACTATTTTCTATAGGACAATTTATGCATCGCATGATGTTTACTTTGCCAAACCTGGTTTAGAAAAAAAAAATCAGTGATTGGTTGATTTTTGACCAATAATATAATATAACACTCCTTTAAATACTTTTCCCGCTCTCGTTCCTGGAGCCTATTTAGAAAGTATAAATAACACGAAAATCAAAGGAAAGAACAGTAGTAGAACAGTAAATCTCCAGAGCTCAACCACGTACGTGAATTCTCATTCTTCTACTCATACACACAGACTTAAAATTACAATTGCACTACGCCGTGAACTGTCTGTCCAAAAGGCCAAGTCACCAACTCAGGATTCTATCATTTTTTTGTACAACTTTCTCATACTTAAACTCAGTTATCACATATTGCTGAACTCTGAACATTTTAAACAAGAAAGTTCTTTTAACACATATTTACAATCTCACATCAGTACAAGGGGAACTACTTCCTCTTTGTTAACTTCGTTTCACCAAACACAATTGTTGTACTCGCTTGTTTTTCAATACATGTTATTGTTGATTACGGAATAATCTCTTGTTATTCCTTCTTTGTGTTTCTTTGTAAAATTTAAATGTGATGTGTTAATCAAAAACGCATCCTTCACCAAAGCCTTCTTAACAATTTTATACCAAATTTTATTAGCACGCCACAACATCATTTGCAACCGTCAAACGGTTTGATTGGATCCGAGATTAAGAAGTTGGAGAAAATTCAGTCCAAGTTTTTTTTTTCTATATTAAAATCCAAACAATAATAAATAAAATCAAGTAAACATGGGTATGTTGCGGGTGGGGTATATTGGCCTGCAAATAGATCGTGAATGGCGGAAGACAACAACAAACAAAACAAAGACTTGAGTAAAAAATATATTGCCAAGTTTATTTTCGTTAAAGAAAATATATCAACAAAAGTAAGGTTACAATGCAAAAGACAAAAAGTATCTCTGCATGCACAAGTAGAGGGTGAGAAGAGCGTTGTCCTGAGAAGGACAATTTTGAAGTCGCTCGAGGTTGTTGTCCTGAAAAGGACAGTTTATTGCGTATCACTGCTACTGGCAAAGGATGTCAGTAGCAGTGATCTATGGCGAGCTGGAGATAATGACGGTTGTAAGGCTAAATGTACCCGATCCCGCGGGCTTGTGTAAATTTTGAATGAACTTTCACCCGTGTGTACGCACTCAGGTTCCCCACACTAAACACGACCTTGTGTCATATCTCGTCTACAGAATAACCGCGGAAGAATGGTTTGTAATTACTTGACCCCCCCCCCCCACCACTAAGTCAGGTTGTGACACAAGGTCTGATTTTAACGTGGGGACACGAGTGTTTTCACTCAGGCCGCTGGTCATAGCTTGTCTAAGCTAGTCAGAGCCGGTCCAAGCTAGTCATAACTGTGATACTAACAGCGCAGGGACGGATCCCTGTGACCGGTAAGGAGATTTACTAGAGTCAGGTTGTGACACAAGGTCAGTTTTTAACGTGGGGACCAGAGTGTTTTCACTTGGGCCGCTGGTGAAGGTGGTCTTAGCTTGTCCAAGCTGGTTAGAGCTGGTTTAGAGCTGGTCTAAGATAATCATTGCTGGTTTTGACTTGTCATAGCTAGTCGAAGCTGGTCAGAGCAGGTCCAAGCTAGTCGTAGCCGTGATATCACCAGCACAGGGACGGGTCCCTATGATCGCTAAGTATCAGAATGTGCATAAGTGGTATAAAAATGTAATATCTGTTATTGGTTTGTAATATTGGGGTCTGTCTATATTTCTGAGATGAGGTATTATGTACATTATTTACATTATTCGGACTATTGTCCTCATCTTTGTCGCCATATTTATTACAACATTTCGGCCTTTCAGTATCTGTCTATATTTCTGAGATGAGGTATTATGTACATTATTTACATTATTCATCTTTGTCGCCATATTTATCACAACGTTTCGGCCGCCTTCTTCAGGTGGTTGTAATTTTGAACTGTTCTAGACTGTTCTAGTTCCAAGTGCCATGTTTGATGGATGTCAGTTATCAGTTTGAAAGTTCTCCACTGCTTTAACCGGGTATTGAACTCACACACTTTGGGTCCTGTCCTGTCTAACCAATGCCTTTATCCACTGTGCCATGTGTCCTTGAGGACATCTGGGTAAGAATTTCTGGGTATTATAAAACTAATGTCTTCAGCAACCATTTTTACCAGTGCTCATATTGCAATTTTTGCTGTTATCATTGCATGTTTTTTACCAGAGCTCATATTGCAACTTTTGTTGTTATTATCGCTTTTCTCTGACACTCCTTATTACTGGTTCCCATACTGCATTTATTTCTATGCTTGGTCGGCTCAGGAGATTTTTGTGGCCTAGCATATGTGCTGATTCCTTAAGTTTACGAATTTTCCAATGGTGTTCCCTGTCTATGATCTCAACAAGGATCACTTCGCACCTAAGACGTATAGGCAGTTATCGCAGCGTTACACCAAGCTACCTCACATTTACGGTCTCCCTAAGATTCACAAAGACGGTATTCCGCTCAGGCCGATTGTTAGTTGCCAATGCTCTGTGTGCCAACCTCTGAGTCGCTTCCTTGTAGATATAATTGATCCATTGATCGGAAAGTCCGAAACTCCGCCCACTTCGTGGAAATAATCAAAGATGCTCCCATCCTATCCAACAAGATGGTGAGCTTGGACGTGGTGAGTTTGTTCACCAAGATACCCACGGAGGAGGCGCTCTCAGTAAGAGACAGATTGGCCTCTGACTCTTCTCCAGAAGAACGGACCAGTATTCCAATAGATAATCTGATGGAGATGTTGACTTTCTGTACACAAACAACACACTTCGGAATGGGATCACACATATATCGACAGGATGAGGGCTTAGCAATGGGCTCGCCACTATTATCAGCAATGGCGAATATATACATGGAATACTTTGAGGAAATGGCATTAGAATCTATATCTCTAAAGCCAACTATATGGTTATGGTACGTAGATGACACCTTCATACACTGGCCACACCAGGAAGATATTCAGGTTCTACTGGACCATGTGAACTCAATAAGACCTTCGATACAGTTCACAATGGAGAAAGAGAGTAACAACACACTCCCATTCCTGGATGTTCTAATATCTCGAACAGAGCATAGGTTTAAGACATCCGTATACCGAAAACCGACATTCACCGGACAGTACCTCAATTTCAACTCTCACCATCCATACAGCGTAAAGAAAGGGATCGTCCGTTGCTTATAACACCGAGCAAAAGTCATAAGTGGCAACCCAGAGACGTTAGATAAAGAATTGGTCAGTATAAGTAGTACCCTACAACGTAACAACTACCCTGGGTACATGGCAGCAGCCCCCTAAAACTAGGATAGGCGGGTACAAGAGGAGGAGAACAACAACACTCAGAAAATAGTCTGCCTGCCTTATGTGAAGGGGTTATCAGAAAAAATACAAAGGATCTGCGATCCACATAACATCAGGACAACCTTCAAAAGCTTGACGACACTTCGCAGATATCTCTCCCGAGTGAGACCCCACCATAGAGGAGAACATGACTAATGACTGTGTGTACGCTATCCCGTGCAGCTGCGGAAAGGAATATAAAGGAGATACAGGCCGCCCCCTCAAGGTAAGGCTTCAAGAACACCAGAAAGCTGTAACACGAGGGGAAGTAGAAAAATCAGGCGTGGCTGACCACATATGGAGAGAGAAGGGAGATCACCGCCCTCTGTGGGATCATGTTGAGATCATAGACAGGGAACACCATTGGAAAATTCGTAAACTTAAGGAATCAGGACATATGCTAGGCCACAAAAATCTCCTGAGCCGACCAAGTATATA
Organism: Acanthosepion lycidas; assembly: GCA_963932145.1. Lineage (NCBI taxonomy): Eukaryota > Metazoa > Mollusca > Cephalopoda > Sepiida > Sepiidae > Acanthosepion > Acanthosepion lycidas. The sequence goes on along the minus strand of OZ010587.1, from coordinate 108,392,203 downwards.
AATAAATACAGTATGGGAACCAGTAATAAGGAGTGCCAGAGAAAAGCAATGATAACAACAAAGTTGCAATATGAGCTCTGGTAAAATATGTTGCTGAAGACATTAGGTTTATAATACCCAGAAATTCATACCCAGATGTCCTCAAGGACAGTGGGTAAAGGCGTTGGTTAGATCCACTGACAGGACCCAAAGTGTCTGAGTTCAATACCCAGTTAAGCCAAGAGATAACTGATAACTGACATCCATCAAACATGGCACTTGGAACTAGAACAGTCTACCCCAGTGAGCGAAATAAAGGGTTCAGTTCGAAATTCCAACCACCTGAAGAAGGCGGGAGCGTACAACGACCGAAACGTTGTGATAAATATGGCGACAAAGATGAGGACAATAGTCCGAATAATGTAAATAATGTATATGTTATTGGTTTGCAATATTTGATATTCGGTTGTAATATCAGTTATTGGGTTGTAATATATATTATTGGGTTGTAATGTCTGTTATTCGGTTGTAATATCTGTTATTGGGTAGTAATATCTGTTATTCGGTTGTAATATATGTTATTGGGTGGCAATATATATTATTGAGTTGTAATATCTGTTACTGAGTTGTAATATCTGTTATTGGGTTGTAATATATATTATTGGGGTGCAATACCTGTTATTCGGTTGTAATATCTGTTATTGGTTTCAAATATATATCATAGGGTTGTAATATCTGTTATTGGGCTTTAATATATATTATTTGGTTGTATAAACTGTTATTCGGCTGTAATATTATTATTGGTTTGCAATATCTGTTATTCGGTTGTAATATCTCTTATTGGTTTGTAATTTCTGTTATTAGGTTGTAATATGTATTATTGAGTTGTAATATTTGTTATTCGGTTGTAATATCTGTTATTGGTTTGTAATATCTGTTATTCGCTTTTAATATATATTATTATATATTATTATCTCTTATTCCGTTGTAATATATATTATTTGGTTTTAATATCTGTTATTGGGTTGTAATATCTGTTATTCGGTTGCAATATCTGTTATTTTGTAATATATATTATTGGGTTGCATTATTTGCTGTTTGGTTGTAATAACTGTTATTGTTTTGTAATATATATCATTGGATTTTAATATCTGTTATTCGTTTGTAATATATATTCTTGGTTTGTAATATCTGTTATTCGGTTGTAATATATACTATTGGGTTGTAATATCTGTTATTCGGTGCTAATATCTGTTATTGGGCTGTAATATATATTATTGGGTTGTAATATCTGTTATTTGTTTGTAATATATATTCTTGGATTGTACTATCTGTTATCTGGTTGTAATATATATTATTGTGTTGTAATATATGGTATTCGGTTGTAATATATGTTATTGGATAGAAAATAAAATATTACTAAAGGAATATTTTGCCTCCAAAAGGAATATGTTATATACCGTACCTATGAACACTAATCAACGGCACATAGTAGGAACTGATATTAAACTACAAACAACGATTGTTGCTAGCCATAAATAAGTTCCAACCCCAAACCTCTTCCCTCGGGATAATATACTTTAGCCCCCACCTCAACTAGTGGCTAACACAAATTCGTTCTCATTAACAAGGCATCTACCAGAGGAACACTGACATTGAAAAGGAATTTAAAACAATGATCCGAGACAGACACTTAGGGGCTGATGATAGCCGCGTACAGAACGACTTGAAATAGACTATCCTCTATGTTGAAGTATTTTTTGTTTTTTTGCTGTAATATATATATATATATATATATATATATATATATATATATATATGCATTCAGACAACAACTCTGAACAACTGTGGGGACCTTTTGTGGCACACGGTGCACCAGGTCTCTGTATTTGGCTCTTCAAAAAGTGTGGTTGGTTCTGCACAAATCCTTCACCACTATCATCAAATCATATGTACAGGTGTCTGGGCTGTCGGTTCCGAGGAACTGTTGGGTCTGAACCTCATAAATCGTAGAGAGAGGTGTCGCATATATATATATATATATATATATATATATATATATATATATATATATATATATATATATGTATGTATGTGTGTGTGTGTGTGTCTGTATATATATATATATATATATATATATATATATATATATATATATATATATATCACGTTTCATTGAATATGACAGACAAGGTGCTTTGATTTAGTTTTTTTTATACAATTTTTCATGTGATCTATAATTGTTTTTTCTTTTCGGTAGACAAATTATATAAAAACTGTTCAATTCTCCTTTCTTTCCGAGCGCTTTCGTTAAAAACGACTAACACTACACCACCATTATTTGAAGTTTATTGATAGATTTTTTAGACTCTTCCTGGTGTTTTTATTCAATTTTGTAAATTTAGATGCGATTATCAACGAAGTGTTGTAATTTTTTATAATAATACAATTTGTCCAAAATGGGATATTTATTAGTATAACTGATGACGATATTAGAATTTTTTTTATTCTTTTGCTGCAATTTTCTGTTTTTTTTTTTTTTTTTGTTAGAATTGTTACCATTATAATATCAATCTGTCAACAAACTTATAACATCAAACAATGCTGATGTATTTAAAATATTTCCATAAAATAAACCATTCGTTGGAACTACAAGTTCTTCTTTTAATTATGCAACTACCAATGGGGACAAGCATCCTAAGTTTGATACGAATAAGGTATGGGCCTCGCTAAAAAGCGTATGCGCTTACTTTGTAAACGTCATCAACTCGGGTTTTCATTGATTTGAATTCGTAAGCGTTCCTAGTTTCTTTGCAATGTTTTACTCAAATTAAAGGAGAGATCAAGGCTAGCAACAGCTAGTCAAAATATTTCCATGAAATAAATTATTCGTTAGAACTAAAAGTTTTTATTTTTTTTAACTATGCCACTACCAACGGAGACAAGCATCCTAACTTTGATACTTCAGCAATTAACCTAGAGAAAGTCAGATTGTTTATCTGAAAGAAGACACTGTTTAACCAATTCAGAATTGATTAAAACCTCGAGTACTTTGCCAAAAAAAAAAACAAAAAGCAAAAAAAAAAAAAAAATGGAATAGTTAGAAGGTTAGACGTGGTCTCAAGCTCTAGTAACAACCTGAATGGAGGGAGAGGCGTGGGGGAATGTGAGCGTAATTTTCTTAATATATAGAGCTCAGGTGAGTAGATAGGAGAAAGAGGAGGCTTTCCCTTTCTCTTCCTCTCTTGTCGAACGCTCTGTCTCCGGGCGGAGAGGAACCCAGACGAGGCTATGCCGAAGATCAGAGTCTTGTTTTGGGAGGTAGACAAACCCGACCACGCGTATGCGAGGTCTACGGGCAATTTTTGCCCGAGCCAACAGGCTCGGAACGACCCATGTTAAAAACTGGCATTGTTCCACATCTTGCCTTGTGGGGAGGTTGGTAAATAGAGAGGAGGCTTTCTCTTTATCTCTTGTTGAACTCTCTGCCTCCGGGTGAAGAGGAACCCAGACGAGGCTATGCCGAAGGACAGAGCCTCATTTTGGGAGGTAGACAAACCCGACTCTGTGTGTATTCGGGGTCTACGGCCAAATTTTGTCCGAAACTATGGGCTCGGAACGCCCTACGTTAAAAATTGGCCTTGTGTGGAGGTTGGTAAATAGAAGACTTTTTAACAGGAAGTGGACAAGTCAAATCATCATCAAGAAGCAAGAAGGCATTTGACATCAAGAAGAGAGATCCAAGAAAGCACCGGTTACCAGACAGCTGCTGGGGCACCTCGAGGCGGTGTAATGGTTAGCAAGCTTGTCTCGCTAGAACAATTACGACTGAGTAGTGAGTTCGATCCTCACTGGGAAGCCGACACCTACTTTCGGCCTTGTGCCACATCTAAGCTACGCTTGGAAAATCACTTACCAGCCAGCTGCTGAGAGAGTAAAGAATTCTAAATTTTAAGTGAAAATTCTCCTGTGGTTGGACAACAAAGAACAAAACAGAATTTAAAGAAATTTTCCCAGTCACAGAGTGATTTTAAAAGGGACTTTTCAAAAATGACTATATATCCCAGAGATGCTCGAGGGGCAAGTAAAAATAGGTATTTTCATTTTTACTACCTTCTTGAATTGTTTTCTTATTTTGTCATTTTCAAAATCCTTGTCTTTTCTCAAACTGTAATTTTTTTCCATTTTTCGATAGTAATCTTTCTATCAGAAATTGTTATCCTGCCTTAAAAGGCGCACGAAAGGAAAAAAAGTCAATTTTGTATTTGTGTAATAAATGTGTTTTCCTTTTCAAATTTTACGCAGTAGTTTCGTTTCGTTTCGTTTTTTTGATTCGCGCCTATTATAACTTGCTATTCCTACTAACAAAGGTTTTGTGTTTGACATAAGGACTTAGATTTGGTAGGGAATAAAATTTTTATACACCACCTCTAAAATGATGAAAAATCAATTGTGGCAAATGTCGCATCTTTAGAAAGATCTAATGAATTTACAAAAATTATCTTGCACTCCAAATTTGACAAATATTTTTTACAAGTGACCCAGTCTATTTAAAGAATATCAACAATCTTCTGAGAATTGGTAGGTAAGGAAATTCGATTATTAGTTTCTGTTGTATCCTTAAAGAAGGTTACAAACATACAAAGGTGGTACTCGAGTGAAGGAACAGCAACACAGGCGTAGATGAAAGAAAGAGAGGTTTATTATAAAAGAGAATACACTACTGAAAGACAGGAAATCGGGTGGCAGGCTAGTAATTTCCGAAGCAATCCCTCCTCCCCCGGGATATAGCAGTTGTACATTCCGGTCGTCTTCAGGACCTGTCTATATTTCTGATATGAGGTATTGTAACTATTTACATCGTCCAAACTGTTGTCTTCATCTTTATGACCATATTCACGATGTTTCGGTTGTTGTACACCACGGCCTTCTACAGGACCTGTCTATATTTCTAAGACGAGGTATTTTAACTATTTATAATATGTGCATCATTCGGACAGTTGTCTTCATCTTTATTACCATATTCACAACGTTTCGTTTGTACACTCCGTCCCTCTTCAGGTGATATTAGTTAGAATAGACACTCGGCCATGTGTCCTTGGGGAACGATACATGACTCGGTGGATTATAAGCTTTGGTTGAGTAATCCAAAAAGTGACTTGACCCAAAAAGATGTGAGTTCAATATCACAGAGGAAATAAAACCTATTTACATTATTCGGACTGAAGGACTCATGGCACGGTGGATAAAGGCGTTAGTTAGATCCAGTGACAGGACCCAAACAGTGTGATTTCAATTCAGTGGAAAATTTGGAGAGGGGACTTAACTGGACATAACTGATATGCGACATCAATTAGACATGGCACGTGGGACTAGAAAAGTCTACCCCAGTGAGCGAAATAAAGAGTTCAGTTCGACATTCCAACCATCTGAAGAAGGCCGGAGCGTACAACGGCCAAAACGTCGTGATAAATATGGCGACAAAGATGAGGACAATAGTCTGAATAATGTAAATAGTGTACATAATACCTTATCTCAAAAATGTAGACAGATACTGAAACAAAACCTGGAGATTTGAGTGACTGAAGAGGAATTAAATGAAATTAAGATATCCAGAAGCATGGCACGTGGAATTAGAGCAATCTACCCACCGACCCGTGGAGTAAATAAAGGGTTCGTTTTGAAATTCCAGATGCGGACAACAGTCCGAACAAATGTAAATAGTGTAATCATCACATACATCAGACGTGTACAAGGCAAAAATCTTTGCTATGTATGAATAAGATGTACAGTTAGTGTAATGCAGGTTTCCCAAAGTAGGCTTGTGGAGGTTGTGTTAATGGATTGAATTATATTGATCAAAAATTGTTGAGTAATTTAGGCTGCGTGATGAAATTATCAATTTCCTCTCACATTAAATTTCAATATTCAACAAACATAGAATAAGGACAACATGAGAAATAACTTAACCCCCTCGCTCAAATAATAGATTTTCCTACTTGTTTCCCCAATAATTCTGATCAACATGACTCTTTACTCAATTTGTTCCTAAGAGATATAGTGCGAATATAAAGACCACAAAAGTGAGTACATCACGATAATCACGTTAATTTTGCTTTCTTATTTTAAAGCAAATCTTAAATAAGCACTCCCTATTGCCTATTACAATATCTATATGTACGTACTGTATTCTGAATAAAATAATGTCCTTTTGGTCTTAAGATGTCACAGGATGGATCAACCAAAAATGAACCAAATACTGTGTTGTGGGTTATCCGCGTGAGTTTCGAATCCTCGTTCGCCAAGTTGTGGATTCCGCGTGAAAAATCGGTCTCCAATAAATGACAAACGCAAGTATTCAAGCTAAGAAATTAAATGTATTTACACAAAATACAAAAGGTAATGCTGTTAGTAAAATCCAGGAACGCCGGTTAGTATTAATCAAAGATCGCTATATACAGTCTCGAAGTAAACTTCCTTAGAGTCGGGCGTCCTTGTAACTGACTTCTAACGTCAACTCAATCACAGTTTCTATGTACTTTCCACTCTGTTCCTCCACCCTGTTCCTCCACCCTGTTCCTCTACCTTCAGACATCATGACTGACTGACTGTGGCTATTTTATGGCAGCAGGACGAGTCCATTTATATCAGAAAAGGGTGGACCCTATAACATACTGGAAGATTGTGAAGGAGCCATTGACATATCTGACGATATCTGCCTATACAGCAAAACATTCGGAGAACATGCTGTAGACTTGAGAAGGGCAATGGATACAGCCAGAAGGTGTGGTTTCGTTTTCAATAAACAAAAATGTAAAATAAGACAAAAACAGATAAAATTTAATACATTAATACAGGAGTCCCCCATGATTCTATTCTTGGATTTACTCTCCACGGACTTTGGCTTAAAATCAAAAGAATATGCAAGAGGCCACCCCAAAGGCCGGAATCCCATATCCCATATGAAGATCCTTGTATATATGAAAAAGAGTTCGAAAGTGTATATATGCGTGTTCGATCAGTTCACGGCCATCAATTCATCGCGAGGAACGTTCACAGTAAGAACTGTTCATCGCGAGGAAAGTTCGCAATAAAAGGATAAAAATTAAACAATTTTAATTTTATTGATGAAGGTATCTAAAACATTTTAAAAATAGGGTAAAAGTAAATAACTGATATGCGATTCAATTTTATTAATGTAATAATTAAAATTTGAGTTTCTATTACAGTATACCTTACCCTATGTCGTTAATTGGTTCCAAAGGTCATGACTTAGGTCGAAAAACAACTTAAATCGAAATGACCACACAATAAAGCGCATATAAGTACTCCCTATTGCCTATTACAATATCTATATGTACGTATAGTATTCTGAATAAAATAATGTGCTTTTGGTCTTTAGATGTCACAGGATGTATCAACCAAAAAATGGACCAAATACTGGAAGATTGTGAAGGAGCCATTGACATATCTGACGATATCTACCTATACAGCAAAACAATCGGAGGACATGATGAAAACTTGAGAAGTCTAACGGATACAGCCAGACAAAAACAGATAAAATTCAATACAGGTGTCCCCCATGATTCTATTCTTAGATTTATTTTGTTCCTAATTTTCATCAACAACCTTCCCGATGTCATGTTCGCAACAGTATCTATGCTGGTGACACAACTACTTAATCCTGTCATAATTGTAAGTATGATTGGTTTGATAAGGTAAAATTGGCAGCTGATCAAAAAAAAAAAAAAAAAAAAAAAGACATTCAATCCGTTGTTAACTAGGACAAGAAATGGCTCGTTAAACGCCCTCTAAATGAAACTCCACTCTTCTAATTGACTTAGACAACCTTTTTTCTACCTTCCATCAGCATGGCTGATGCCAACCACCAGGAGAACGTTCAGGCTATCGTTTTCTACTGACATAAAGTGGAGTGATTATGTTGAATCAATTGTTAGGTCTGCTGCTAGTTGGTTCACTGTGTCGTGATAGATAATTTTTCTCAACAGAATCTATTTTACACATTTATAAGCCTACCATTCGTCCGTGCATTGAATATTGCTGCCACATCTTATCTGGTGCTTTTGCTATATTTAGACATTCTTGATAAAATCCAAAGAAGAATCTGCAATGTTATTGGTCCTGACCTGGTATCTCGTCTTCAGTCACGTTCCAACCACCATAATGTAGCCTCCCCATGTCTTTTCTATAAATATTTTCATAGTAATTATTTTGATGAGCTTTCCTGTTTCGTAGCGTCACTTTAGGAAGTTAATCGCAGGTCTCTTCATTTTACAGTTGAAATAGCTAGATTTGACCATAGGTTGAAATGGCTAGATATAACCGTAAGTTCTTTGATAGCAGTTTCTTCTCTCGCACTTCTCGATTGTGAGACCCTCTTCCGGCTTCTTTACACTTTTGCCTTCGAAATACAGATTATGTAATATTCATAGTCCTAATAACTTCAAGTTTGTAACTTTTTTAATCATTTCATCACAAGCAAGGCAATAAAGCCACTAAGACGCGAGAGGCTACTGAGCATGATAGAGTTTGAAAAATAGAACATTATTAAAGAGAGAAAACAATACAAGTACAGGAGTTAAGGAGAGATATGACGACGACTGGCATTGCATTTGGATTTTTGATTGGGAAGCAAGAAACCGGAAGTGAGTTCCACAAGCAAGAAGTGTGAGAGAAGAAACTGTTAGCATAGAACTTACGGTTAGATGTAGAGCCATTTCAACGATAAGATGATGAGACCTTACCCTCAATCTAGTACTTAGCTTAACCACTTCTCTGGCGTAGACGTGCATATACATTTTTACCGAATATAAACATGTCCAAAACATATCGTTTAAAAGCCACAGCTACAAACGTATTTATACGCCGATCTTGATTCTTTTTATGCCCTTCTGAGCTTGAAACGAGTCCAATTGTCGACTCATATATCTGGTAGAGGTGTTAGCCACCGCTCGGGTACTTCAAGGTGCCTTAATTTCTTATTGGAAAAAATATTACCAGCAATAAAAATCTTGTTAGCATTAAATAACACATTGAAGTGTTGATATGCCTTAAAAACAACCCCCCCCCCCCAAAAAAAAAACAGAATTTATTAAACTCTTCCCCAGCGTAGTCGCGTATATACGTTTTTATCGAAAGTGTGTTTTTGAGACAAGGGCGTATAAACACGTCCAAAGGTACTGTTAAAAAACTAACAGCTACAGACGTGTTTATACGTCGATCTTGATACTTTTCATGCCCTTCTGAACTTGAAACGATTCCATTTGTCAACTCATACGTCTGGTAGGGGTGGGTACTTCAAAGTACTTTTGTTTCTTTGTCATTATATTAAATCAAATAAAAAATTCGTCTGAAAATGAAACGTTTTTCCCCAAATAATTGTCGGATAAGGGGTTAAATAAATAAAGTTGAAGGATCAAAGATCTATTTGTATTGCAATTAATTTGATTTTTTCTCTTTAGGTTTTTAAGTACAGCTTTTTATACGAAAACAGAAAAAGCTGTAAGTAAATGTGAAAAAAATCTATCGTATGTCGGTTTCGTGAAATGAGATACAGGTCGGCGTAAGTACGTGCAGGGGCGGGACACTTTAATAACTCCTGGCAGTTTTGATGAAAAAAATAAACAAAAAACATTTTTAAGTGTTCAGTCTGAATATCTTTTGACATACAAATACCTCAAGCGGCCCCGGAGCATTACCGTTTAAAGAGGAAAAGGACGGATTTTATCGTCATTAAACCTAAGAAGAAAAGATATTAAAACTCCCGCGGAGTTAAGACTTAGGAGGGGGTGTTATGGTAAATTACCTATACACGGATGTCCTCATCCAAGTTACAAATAAAAGCAGGTACTGCTTTTGTCATGAGAGTTTTTTCCAACAGTCAACTCTGACAATTCGAACTTAACAATCTTGTTCGTTTGTAAATTATTGTATTATCGATTTTCATTAATATATTTGTTAATTCAAATCCACTCTTGTGTCTTTATTCTGGCCCCAACAATATCACAGTTTAGATCATCAAAAATAAGCGGGTACGTCTCTGATTGGTTAGAATAGGGTGTTGCAGAGGATTACTTTTTTTTGGCAACGTAATGTATCAGAATTATATCGTAACAGAAAATCGGGTCAGCCCGATAAAACACTCCGAATTGAATATATGTTGTGCTGTAAGCAGCAGGAGTTGCGTCCCCTTCCACAATGAGCTGTTGAGAGAAGGTCTTCTACTTCTAATTAGGTGGCGCTGACTATTTCCATATGGCACTTCTTCTTTCGGGGACGCCTCAAGCAATAAACCTAGCCCTCTCCTGGAGAGGTTTTGCATAGCGTGGGGGGGGGCTTTGGCTTAAAATCAAAAGAATATGCAAGATGCCAGCCCAAAGGCCGGAATCCCATATGGCATATGAAAGTCCTTGTATATATAAAAAAGAGTCCGAAAGTGTATATTTGCGTATTCGACCGGTTCACAGCCATCAGTTCTCACAGGAGTGTTCACATTGAGAAAAGTTCAACGCGAGAAAAGTTCACCGCGAGGAAAGTTCAAAGCGAGAAAAGTTCACCGCGAGGAAAGTTCAAAGCGAGAAAAGTTCACCGTGTGAAAGTTCACAATAAAAGGATAAAAATTAAACAATGATAAAAATTAAACAATTTTAATCTTATTGATCAAGGTATCTAAAACATTTTTAAAATAGGGTAAAATTAAATAAGTGATAAGTGATATTACGATTCAATTTTATTAGTGTAATAATTAAAACCTGAGTTTCTATTGCAGTATACCTTACTCTATGTCCTTAATTGGTTCCAAAGGTCACGATTTAGGTCGAAAAACAACTTAAATCGAAATAACCTCACTATAAACAGCAAATAAGCACTCCCCATTGCATATTGTAGTATTTATGATATGTACATACAGTATTCTGAATAAAATAATTATATAGCCTTATGCTTAGCATGAGCAATGAAAGAAGAGTCTGGCAATTTTTTCCTAATATAATCCAATTTTGTCAACGTTAAAAATATGTTCAGGAAGAAACCCATTTTCTTCGATGACCTTTGCCAAATATAAGTATCTTGTTGAAAAAAAAAGCCCTACAGCGGTTGCTATGTTTTTCACATGCACATACACTCCAAGTCATTTTATTCGCCTGCGATTGGCTAATAAATTACTACAACCTTTGTATAGGACAATTTAGCCATCGCAGTTATTCCTTTGAATCTTTTAGTTCTGAGCATACTTACCTATTCTGTTTAGTACGTGTGTAGTGGTTGGTTAATTTTTAACCAATCACATATTTTTAATGTAAGATCAAGTTTTCCCGCGGTTCCGTGGGAGTCTACCTCTTTTCCTTAAATAGGGCGAATTTCGCAAGTCGCCAGTAAGATCCAGTAATATCCCAGCCGTCAACACAAATCCACGATCTTGCTCATCACACTCTAACGCACACACAGACACAAAATTTCGTAACTACAAACTTACATTTTCTCTCTGTAACTTTCGCCAAGCACAATCAACCAGAACTTTGTTGATACAAACCAGTTTATTCTCAGCACATTTCAAACAATTGTATTCTTGGGGTTATTCATTCTTCACGTACAAACTTTGCTCTAACAATTATTTCGGAACATTTATCTCACAAGAGAACTTTATTCAAACTGTTGATTACAATCAATCTACAGTCAAGGAGAAAGAACTTCCTTCTCTTTAATCTACATTGTGAATACAAAATTATTTCATGCTTGTTATTCAATATATATTTGTTGGTTAACACATTGGAGTTGTTATTATTTCTTGAATCCTGTACGTGGAAGAATCATTAATATAAATAGTAATAGTACCTATATATTTGGTGTTCCTGCAACATTTAGTGAATCGACCTGACGCTATATTTGGTACTTACGCTACAGACCCGTTTGGAAATTTCCGCTTTGCTTCTGATGTGCTCGCGAGATTATCTTTCTTGGAAGCAGATCAGATCTTGTTTCTGATTGGCTTGTAGGAAATATAACTTTATAGCAGATAGATGCTACAGGATTATAATAGACGAGGTTACTGTTGGTCACTAATTTCTAGTCAGTCGCTCAACTTTTGAACGACTGCACGGTTGTACTCTCATCCTACGGACGGGAGGAACCCGAAGGAGGCTACGCCTTCGGGGAGGTAGACCGGCCCTGAACCCGTTTATACGGGTTCAATGGGCTCGGAATGCCCACGTTAAAAAGGCCTTGTGCCACATGACACCCTTGTGGGGGGAGTGACTGAATATCTTCTAGTGGTGGGTGTTCGTTGCGATTTGTTGCCTATATAGATGAAGACACTCAAAATAAACGAATTCAAATGTTTCAGAAGAAATGAGTTCAACACATTATTTACATTTGTTCGGACTGTTGTTCTCGTCTTTATCGTCATGTTTCCGACGTTCCGTACGTTTATAATTATTGTAATCACGTGACAGGATCGCAGCAAATTGGCGGGAAACTTAACTTGGTCACGCGCTAGAAAAACATTTGTATGTGGGTGGATTGCAACGCCCACTTGTGTGTTTATTGACAAATTAGAAGCTGATTTTTTCTGAAAATATTTACTGAGTAGGCTCTCTGATCCACTTTTTGCACAAAAATGTACAAAATTCAACATTGAAATTTGTAGCGGGATGCTACAAGTTCAAAGAAAAGAATGCAAAAATGACTTTTACATGTATGTATTTATACATGTATGCAGATAGCTCAAAAAAAAAAAAAAAAAAGGAAGAAGAAAAACAGATTTATGTGCTTAGCTATTGTATGTGTGTTTGGACGTGGCTGTTCAAACTGAGCAGTCGGCCTGTGCAGGGAGTGTCTCATCGGAGTGGAAGAGTCCTGTCATTGTCGCTTCTATACCACAGTGTAAAAAATGAGAGGGGGAAGGATATTTTTTGATGTCAACGAACACTTGTTTGATACTTTGGTAATATCAACGAATATCCGTTGTCACTTTCGTAATGCACGTTGTAGTAGAGACTTTGTAATCGCAAATGCAACTGTAGTAACGCTGTTAAACAATACTGATGTCAGACGCCTTCGAATAATACTTGCACTAATAGTACTTGCTCCGAATAGAGAATAGTGTACAGATGAGGAGGCACAGTGGAGTAATGGATAGCAGCTCAGATTTGAGGAATCGTCAGTCATGTATCGAAAGATACATGATCGCCTAAGCGTGTATCACGCATGGCACATAATTGAACTGTAGAGAAGAGAATAGAGAATAACGATCCGGATAGTAATAGAGGATAGTCTAGAAATGATGATCAGTATAGTAACAGAAGATAGACTAGAAATGACGAACATTTAGACGTCATGTAACTTCCTATATATGCGTTTCCTCTGAGGGCACCTTGGCGTGGTGTAATGGTTGACAAGCTGGTCTCGCTAGAACAATTACGACTGGGTACTGAGTTCGATCCTCATTGGTGTCCCATACTTTCGGCCTTGTGTCATAAGCTACGCTTGGAAAATCTCTATATGCGTTGCCTCTATGGTCACGTGATCCGCTTAATTCAATAATAGGATCGCCTGTGTTTACTCACTGGCGATCTATATTCAAACTCAAGTGTCATCAGAGACACTTTATTCCTATATAACAGATATATATTAACGTTCCTTAACAGATATATATTAACGTTCCTTTTATAGTCTTGCATATAACGCTACCTAAATGTCTTACGCTACATTCATCGGCAGACAAGTTCGGGTAATCCCCAGAATTTCATGTCTTAGTGAATTTCTTTATTGGGTATATTCCGAAATTTCGTTTCTATTTTTAGCACTGTTGAAAGTTGGTTGGATTTTTATTTGTTTTGCTGACATTATAAGTAAATGAAGTTGTATCTATTTGCAATTATTATTTATTCTTGCAGGAAAATGTGATTCCTTTCCACAGAAACCTATTTTTTTCAGTTTAAGGTTTTCACACCCGGTTGCTATTTTAGCAACGCTGCCTGTTCTGCGTTATAAGTATATCTTTATCTCAAACCTTATTCCGTCCTGGGGTACGACGATAAACTACATCCAGCATCCTGGGGTATGACGATAAACTACATCCGTGTCCTGGGTAAAACGATAAACTAGGTCCAACAACAAAGCCTCTGATCAGGAGGTTTTGAGGAACGTGGACCCATCTCTTAATTGCTGGTGTTCCCAGGTCTGCTCTGACCCGAGGTGATAGCACTTGTTAGGGTCCCAGCTATAGGTAAATAGTTAACTCCCAAAATGGGGTCAAAACACTATGAAAGTGTAAAAATAGGTTTTAATACCAGAAATACTTTGCAAAAAAAATTATTACCAACAATACATTTTTTGAAAAAGAAAGATATTACCTTTTTTTTTTTTTTTTTTTTTTTTTTTTTTTTTTTTAAAAAGATATTACCAACAATATATTTTTTGAAAAAAAAATTATCAGAAATACATTTTTGAAAAAAAAATTACCAACAATAAAAATTGTCGGCATTAAATAACTCATTGATGTTGATATGCCGTAAAACAAAACAAACCAAACCAAATCAAACAGTATGCAGAATTGTACAATTTGGATGACAGGTTGATCCCATAATGCATTTTTGTAGGCATCCGTTTATCTCGCAAGGTAATAGTAGCGCCCTTTTTGGTCATAATTCAATCCGTTTGTGTTTTCACCAGGTGGTAAGACTTCAGGAATTTCGACTTGGTGTAAGGGTTAGCGAGCTTGTCTCGCTAGATAAGTTACAAGTGAATAGTGAGTTCGACTCTCACTGGGTAGTCATAATTTAGACCTTATATATCTAAGCTACGTTTAGAAAATCATCACACCGTGTTGTGAGACTGATGTAAACTGTCTCCCCTGGACGTAGACCTAGGCGATGATATAAGGAGATCGTATGCTAACCCAGACCACATAAGCTCCCCCCAACCAAAAAAAAAAAAATCATCATCTCAATTATACCGACATGATACAAAAGGATACAGGGTATTACATTTGGTTCCGGCTTAGCTGCAGGAATTGCCAAATAGTTGTCTGCTGACAGTCAAACGGCTTCGGGGTTCCTCTACAGACTTTCTGTCTGGGCCAATGATTCTCACCGGTGGGGCATGGTAATATTTTGGTGGGGCATGCGTAGGATGTGCTCCCTATCGGCTTACTATACCAACAGAATAAGGGGGTAATTTGAGAATGATTTATAAACAGTGAATTATTTTTTAGTGAGTCTGAGTGAGAGTGTTAATGTTAATGTGTGTTAATACATACGATGTATTAGGTTGGTGCAAAAATAATGTCGTTTTCTCACATATGTTTTTATGCGAGAAAACGACATTATTTTTGCACCAATCTAATATATACAGTTATGGATACATAAAAATATTTGGTGTGTATGTACGTACATGTGTAATTGGCATACAGGGTATTTCCCATCTCCCTACACTCGTTTGTCTCGGTCAACAAAGGAGAGGGCGTGATGCATGTCGCCATGTTTTGTCGGCCAATCAGCGAGTGTGAGCATTCAGTGAGCTTTACAGAAATTTAGAAGTTCCAAAGTGGGGCATGGCCCAAAATCAATTGGGAACCACTCGTTCGGAATTAATTCCATAGCGTTTTCCAGGGCTGCTTTCTGCTACATGGACTCTCTTCTTCCCGGGCTAACGAGTTCCATCTACTCGTCATTTTATTAGCAAGATTTTATATATATATATATATATATATATATATACAGTGTAACCCGGATATAAGAGACCCAGATATAAGAGAAACCCGGATATAAGATAGATTTTCTCTGGTCCCAAATTAGAGCCATACTTACCTAAACAAAATAGACCAAACCCGGATATAAAATAAACCCGGATATAAGAGACTTCTTCTCCGGTCCCGACAACTGTCTTATATCCGGGTTATACTGTATATATATATATATATATATATATATATATATATATATATAAGTGAACATAGAAGTCAACAGGCTATAGTCTGGTTCATGCTAGACGCAATCGTCAGGCCACGAGTGCTGTTATTTTTCTCAGCTATTTATATACACGGGTCAGTGGTGCATTATGGCAGTCTATTTTGGCGGTTATTTTATCGGAAGTCGTTTATTTATTTATTTATTTGTGTATTTCTTTATTTGGGTTAAATTATTTTGCTTCTCATTACGTATTTTTATTTGTTATTTTTTATTTTTATTTCTTATCTTATATATTTATATATCTTATATATTTTTTTATTTTTATTTTAATTTAATAGTTTTTATTTTTATTTTATTTAATAGTATTGTTTTGGTTTGAGAAAACTAAAGCAATTTATTCAATTTTGGGGTTGATTGTTGTAGTTTATTCTAACTATTATTTGGCAGGAGCAGTTTTTAATTTGTTTATTACTTCATGTATTTATTTGGATTGATTATCTTTATTTGTTTTTTCTAACAGTTACTTTATCGGGATCGGTTTGTTAGTTTATTTATTTATTTGGATGAATTTAGATTAATTTATTTTACTTGATTTTTATTATTTATTTATTATACCGTATATTTTAATTTACTCTTTTCGGTTTTTGATCTTTAAGTAACGTAGTATTTATTTTTCTTTTATCGTTACATAACAGTTATACTTATTTTTTTCGTCCGATTTTTAGTTTGATTTTTATAGTCTAACTAATATTTTCGTCATAATGGTTTGTTAATTTGCTTATTATTTACTTTATTTATTTGAGTTCATTGATTTTGTTTTTTATTTTTTATTTATTCTATTTCGTCTATTCTAACGGGTGTGATTTGGTAATTTGATTGGGTTAATTTATTTTGCTCATTTTATTGTCATTTTGTTTATTTATTTTTATTTTATATTATTTTTTCAGTTTCAGTTGTTTTCATATATATATATATATATATATATATATATATATATATATATATATATATATAGATAGATAGATAGATAATATTAGTGGTAAATATACACATACATATGCAAAATATATAATTATATATACATAGATGCATGCACATACATATATATTTTTTGAATAAAAAAATCCAAGAGGATAGAATCCAGGTAGAACTCAATGTCCAATATATATATATATATATATATATATATATATATATATATATATATATATATATATATATATATATATATATATATATATATATATACATATATATATATATATATCTTAATTCTTAATAATAATTAAAAATTCGTAATGCATAAAGTGACATGATACAGCTGTGAATTGAAAAGGTGAGAATAATTAAGACAGGAGGGGTTTTATAATTAAGGTAAGAGGTTAACCACCCGTTGAAGTCTCACGGCCCACGCTTGCCATCTATATATCTACTCTCAAATGGATTTTAACATTCTACATGTGGGTATGTAGATTCAATACTGGATAAATTGTTTATAAAACACTTATGGCCATATCACGTTGAAACATCGGTTCCAGATTGTAGCGTGTCTAGGCCTCTCATCACATTTATTTTTGTTTAGGAACCCAAACTGGTATAAGAACAAGGGACAAGGCAAAGGTATCAATATATATATATATATATATATATATATATATATATATATATATATATATATATATATATATATATATATGTGTGTGTGTGTGTGTGTGTGTGTGTGTGTGTGTGTGTGTAAATTGCATTCAACAAAGCGTAAAATAAAGAATATATACGAAAAAGAACCATGACTATAAAAGTTTATCAATGTTCTCTGAAAAGGAAATGAAAGAGTTATTAGTCTCTTATAAATGTTTTAGACAGAAAAATCATTCTCCACATGCAGAGAATCTGATTGATTGATACTGCCCAATCAGTGCCTGAGTTTTGGGGAGATTTCTGGGAGCCAATTCTCCCAAAAAGTGCACAAAATTTACGATATGAAAATATAGCGATTTTAAAATTGTCGCTTCAGATAGCAGCGTTGCTTTCTGTCCAATGAATGAATGCTTTTAAAGATTTGAATTTGTAAGGGTGTATGTGTGTGTGCGATGATGATGATCGCTATAAGATCACTGGAGTTATGCAGCATCGAGCCAGGTCAGTACATAGATGGGGGACTGCTTGGTGATACCAGGTATTGTAAAGTTGGGTGTGTGGTTGGTGTAATAGATAACGACTTGGAAATGGAAATCGGGGAGCGGAGTTCCAATTGCAGTCGGGTTTGTTAAGTCACTTACGCGCAAGTACTCATGGGAAAAATATGATTGCGCTTCTTCTCCCCCTCAGCTATGGGTTAATTAGTAGGACTTGTATCAGTAAATCATTATTACCCCCCCCCCAAATTCTTACAATCTATAAATATTATCTGGCTTTAAATAACCTGAATTGATGTGTCATCAAAAACAAATCAATCAATAAAGAACACTGCTGTAGAGCTAACAATTTAAAAAATAATAATCTTATTCAGCGCAGAATCGGCAGATTAATGAATTGTAAATGCATTTTTTATCAGTCATTTTCATTGTTAATCGTAACTGTTTTCCTTTCTCCTTTGTTGTTCCTTTTTATCGTAACGATCAAATTTAGACTTTACTTAGTAAAGTTTAAATTTGATAGTAAAGTTTACTATCAGAAAATACATATATTTCTCATTCATTCATATTATCGAGATTGAGTTATTTGCCTTAGATCATTTTTCACACTACTTATCTCCCCTGATAATACAATTTTGATTACATGTTTATCTTTTTTCTATGTGTCGATTTCCGTTCAGTATGTGGGCGATCATGGCTTTTCAGTTTTTTCACAGCTTCCCTTTGGCTCTTTGTAAGTTTTGTTTTTTTGCTATCTGAATTAAAAAAAAAAGTGGATTAAACGTATAGTGATATAATGCGATTTTAAATTACATATAATATTAGTAACATTACGCAGGGTGGAGTAATATAGCGGCTAGAACTGAGGATTCGGATAAATAACCGAGTTCAAATCCAGTTGTCCGTAAAATATGAATCCATCGCTTTTCCCCTATTACGTCTAAATAGCAGAATAGATATGGTGTGTAGGATGAAGGAAAACTGAATTCAAAAACTAATATGGGGATAATTGTCTCTCTAATCGTTTAAGTAGAGATACACATCCCTGAAAGAGTGAGAATTTGGATCAGTTCGAATGAGTTTCATCAAGAGGAGTAGCAGAAGGAGAAAATATTCATAAGAATGAGAAACAGCAAGACGTGGAAACAACAAAACGAGTATTATTTATTATCTGGTTGTTTTGTGGTGTATGAGAGAGAGAGAGAGAGAGAGAGAGAGAGAGAGAGAGAGAGAGAGAGAGAGAGAGAGAGAGAGAGAGAGAGGAATGATTATTACAAAATAAAATAACAAAATAAAAATAAATGCTCCTTCCTAGCATTTTCTTAACATTATAAATAAAAAAATCATGCTCTTTCCAAATTTTGCGAATTAATTATCATTTCGTTTCTAGCATTTCTTTTTAAATTTTAAATTTTATTTTGTAGATAATCATGCTCTTTACAAAGTTCTTATATATATATATATATATATATATATATATATATATATATATATATATATGTGTGTGTGTGTGTGTGTGTGTGTGTGTGTGTGTGTGGAGGTATGTAGAAAAATAGGAAAGAACACGTTAGGTAAACAATCCGGAGTTCTTTAGTATTTTTGTTTTTATTAAAAAAAAAAACAAAAACAGTGCTCCATACAGAAGTAGAGCTTAAATTATAATTATTTTAAAAAAAAATGATTCCTTCGCTACATAAGAGTTCTTATGTTTCAAAAACAAGAGCCGAAACCCTCAATATAATTATTAAAATTAAATTGAATTAAGGTATCAAGGCATGTTTCATCCTCAAGCGAAAATTTAGGAATAACCATTCTTGAAATTTACGCATCTTTATAAGCATGTTCGCTCTCAAAATTAATTACTATGGAAACGGCTGGGGCTACCACTTTGATAAGGGGTCTGAATTTTTATCCACATATCAGTCACCTTCGAAAAGAGGTCAAGCCGAGGTAGGGTGGGGTATCTATTTCAAAGAGGATAATGGCGTTCATGTACGCATATCGTCTGGTCAGTTACAGCGAAAGATAGCTTTTTGGCACCATGCTATGTCGTGAAGTGTCTACAGAATTTTGTTTTATTTTATTTTATCTATTTATTTATTATCCAGATGGCTGTTTCATAAATAAACGCGTCGCACTGAACTATGACGACTTCAGAAAGGGTTTTTCTATTTAATGATTGGGTTAAGCTTTTAAGCCTTTTATTAAACTATGAAATTTAATTTTTTTATGGTAATTATTTAATGCGAAAATTTGTTAATGTCGGCAAAAAAACCGTTAACTCATGTCTATGGTTTAATAAATTTTCATTATTTAGAAATTTAATAATGTGTAGTTTTTCATGTAGGCACAAAGGGCATGGGTCATCCCAGGTTTTACGAGTTCTTGTTCTATTTACTATTTTCCATTTTACTTTTGGAGTTTTATTCATTTTTTTAAATGTCAAAAATATTTGGATAGTGATGTCTGATTTCTACTTCTAATATTATTGAAGGAGCTTTTGTGTTGTCTCCATCTATTTTTAAATTCATTCTTCGTTGACTTAATGTATATCCTATCAGTGTTAGGACTCTCAATGGATGAGATAGTGCATTGGTATACCAAAGGATTTATGAGGCATTTATTTTCCAACGGGCAGTCTTCAGGGTTTCTACAATCACATAATTTTTCATTATTTTTGTCTAATTTTAGTTTAGGATTTTTATTAATACTGTTTTGGCATGCATGTTTTTCCAGGATTTTATTATTATGTTTTTTATGATTCTTTCTTGGTTTTCAGTGCAACTGTAACTTAATTTTAAGGTGTTTTTATTAAAGATCTCGCTAAGTCTGCTAAGTCGATGTTGGTAAACCAATTGATGAAGTCTTTGGTATTAATCCAGAGTGTTATTCCAAGCTATTTTTTGATTTGCCTAGTGATTCTTTCTAGGATTCTTTTGCTAATCTTTCCTATGTCGGGTCTGGTTGGGTTTATCATTCTGGTAGACGGATCTTCCTCAAAATCTTGTTTGTGGTCCTTAAGAGTGATGTAGCATTCCTTTTCAGCTAGTTTGCTTACCTTATCACTTATCTTAAATTTTTCAGTAATAATTTTATTAGTTCTGTTGATACTGTCTACCAGATTCATATTGGTATTATGCGCTTTTATTTAAGTCTTAGTTAAATCTTTTTTAATTAATTTGTTGTAGTCGTCTGCCGTCAATTTGTAGAAGTTTCCCGTTTTGTCGGACTTAACTAATATTTTATCGCTGTCGTTATGTTTTTGACTATTTGGTCGAGATGTTTTTGGAAGTTGCTTTTCTTTTTTTCTCAAAATTAATTACTATGGAAACGGCTGGGGTGATCATTTTGATAAGGGGTCTGACAGTTAATTTTATCCACATATTAGTCACCTTCGGAAATCATATTTTTAAAAAAATAATTATAATATATATATATATATATATATATATATATATATATATATATATATATATATATATGTGTGTGTGTTTGGTTCAAACACAAATGTGCCTGAGCGAGCGTTTGGCATAGGGATTGGCTAGCGTCCCTAATACACGTGTATCCTCGAATATGAGCGGCCAGCTACAATATATATATATATATATATATATATATATATATATATATATATATATATATACATGTGTGTGTGTGTATGCCAATATATATATATTTATTTAACAGAAAAATCAATTCTATGATTTTTTCTATTATGAAATCGATCATTGTTGTCGAGAGTCCCGATAAGAGATTGAAAAAAAGTCTGAGTTGACCTTAAATAAGTATTGAACGTTTTTACCCCTTTTTTCTGTTTATAATTGGGTTTCCGGTTGATTCTAATCTTTCTTCATTCTCTTTCACTCCTTGTAACTATTTGCCTCTTAGTGGCATTATCGCATTTTTTTGAGATGAAATAAATTAAAAAAAAGTTCATTGTAAAAACCAATAAAATACAGTTAAAATAAAGTTGACAAGGGAAATCACTCAGATATTTTTTTTTGATTTATCTCCCTTTAAAAGAATATCATACCATGATTTAATATTCCCGTTTTGCATGCAAATTAAAAATTGGAGACACGTAAATCAACAACATCTGTGAATTATTTTAGCAGAGGGCGAAATGTGAGACACTGAAATCCGAATGGAATAGTGAAAGGTACTTTTCAAAAGTTAAGCAAAGTATTAAGAAACATTAAAGTTTATATTAGAATCAAAGAAAAGTGTGCATAACTGTTATGCAACATAGGTCCTACTGTCTGGCAGTGAATACTGGACAATCTTCTGAAAGATGAAGAAGAGACTTGAAGCAACAGAAATGCGGTTCTACAGAAGGATTAAGAAAATGGAAACAAAACGGACACTTATACATCACATCAGGAAGAAACAGTTGAGATTTTTAGGACACATAATGACGAAATAATGGCCAAGTAGTTGGCCACTAAACTAGCTCCCTACCGCGTAAGTAGAATCCCAACAGTACTTAAAAAATAAACAAGAGCTATTAAAGGGAGGATGTGCAATTATTTACCCCCCAATATGGGTTAAATATACTCAACAACCCGCAATTTGGCCAAGCATAGTGAATACGGTTACATTCCTGAAGACATGTTTAATCAGAATGGGGTTCTTCCAACAGGATTGAGAAAGGCATAGATTTGAATTTGGATTCAGATAATGAAGAAAGAAAGTTTGGAAAATTTGATACCCACAGGACAGATTGAAGACAAGACCGACAGAGTGAAACCATGCATGACCTACCTAGAGAGCTTGTGTAAATGGATGGCAGAATAGGGTTTAGAAGTGATAACAAAAAGACAAATTTTATTAAGAGCTACAAGAGACGGGAAGTTGTGGAGAGCCATGATCGTCAACGACCTGAAGGGACATGTCAAAGAAGAAGAAGAAAACGAGCTTGTGTAAATGAGCGGCAGAACAGGGTTTAGGAGTGATAACAAAAAGACATATTTTATTAAGGGCTACAAGGGACGGGAAGTTGTGGAGAGCCATGATTGCCAACGTCCTGAAAGGACATGTCAAAGAAGAAGAAAACGAGCTAGTGTAAATGTATGACAGAACAGAATTTAGGAGTGATAACAAAAAGACAGATTTTATTAAGACCTACAAGGTACGGGAAGTTGTGGAGAGCCATGATTGCCAACATCCTGAAGGGAAACGGAATGTAAAAGAAGAACCATTGTATCTGGTAGCTCTAACTGGGAATCAAGTGACAACAAGTTCCATTAATTCGCATTCATGTTGTTAGCTATTATTAATAATACTGGTGTCAAGCCGTTTTTCCTTGAATTCGTAAATTTTAAAAATGATTTTCCCGAAGCTCTCGGGAACTGTCCCAAGATCACCGATAATGATGTGTACAAACTAATCAAATTTTTCCTTCATTTCTTCAATTTTCTTACAAATCCAAATATTTTCTCATCTATTTTCAATCTTTCAATTTTATTCTATGTTCTGATAAAACATTATTTATTTGTTTACTAGAAACTTTCGCCCAAGCAAATATTTATTAAAAAACAAAAACTGATTTTATATTGACAACAGGTACTTTCTCGCAAAACAGAAAAATGCATTGATTGTATTGCACACTCAAAAAGGACTAAATCCTTTACGAATTTTCAGAATGAAATATTGTCACCATTATTCAGCAAGAATTGCAGCCTCAAATTGGTGCTTTTAGAAATGAAAATATCAGCTTGTAAACACTCTCGGCCCTTCCTCATATATTTAGCTGGTTTCGGCTAGGGTAGCTTCAAAATAATATTAAACTCAAGCTCCAGGAGGTCATTATCCCAGATAGCACCTTTCGTCCAGGAAGGATCTGGGGTCCTTACCCGACGTCTGAGGTGTTCCCTAAAAAGGAAGTGCCGAGAAGACTTGAGCAAATTTTCGACGGTACCAGCTTTAAACCTCGAACTTGTGTCATATTCGATAGCGACGTAGGCGCACTGAAAAAAAAAATTAACCACCTCATATTTTTGCCACAACTGTAGAACATTGGGAAAGTTATGAATCCATATCTTACTCCCTGCTATGGGTAAATAACAGGACAGACTTGGTTTTATAGCTTTGGGTGGCAACCGGACTACAAGAAGAAACTCTCTGAATTCAAACCAGCCTGGAAAATCCGGAGAGAGGGGCCCGAAAACAGTTAATAGCTCAGTACTTTCTGGTATTATCTAGCATCCCCTGCGGCCTGCTTTCTCTCCCCAGACGTCACACACTTTGTGTGCCCTGGTATTATAGGAGTAGGGAAGAGAGGGTTGCTGTGGCTCAGTGCAAACCATTGCGATCTATCAGCCTACGCAAGGTACCTTGGTCATCATCTATTATCTATGGACTCTTGTAAAAAATTGAAAATTCAATGTGTTTGGTACAAATATCTATTACGTGTCGTAGAATATCTAAGTCTCCTATGAATTCACAGGTTATGTGCTGCAAGATGACACTTGAAGGGTACAGTTTCATAACCTTAAGTCTCCGTTGTCTATTTTCTGCTGTAGGGCTCCCGTTTGAAATTCATTTCTACGCTCGGCCTTCTTATTGGCTTTTAAATGGCTTTTTTTTTCATGTTTTCTTACTCTCTAAAAATAAGAATCAATCAAATAATATTTCAATTTTATGGTAAAATTTGCTACTTATTCTACTTTAAATAGCTACGGAGAGTAAAGGAACCAACGAAACATGTTAACTCTAATAGACTACACGCTATATAAGCTATTTTTATGAGCCAGACTATGAAATCGGGAGTAGAAGATCATGTATGAAGGGGAAAACGGTGCGCACCAATCTCTATGAAGCAAAGTTGAAATAAAGAAAAAAATAATATACGAAATTAACGAAGGAAAAAGAATGAGTGAGACTTATGAGTGAAACTGGGTAGACAGAACGTATGGAAGCGATCGATGATTGTGCTAGCATGGAGTTTCAAGCCATCATGACTGAGGGTTTTAGCATACTGGCTTCGTTCAATCTGTTGATAACAGGTGATGATGCACTCTCTCCCAGAAACTGTAACTAAGGCCCACTCAACATAGCTGCAGTAGAAACCATTTCTATTCTCCAGTCCGATTGGGAAGTGCCTGAAAACGTTTTCATCACCAGACCCAAGCCTTATGAGTGAAATTTGGGTAGACAGAACTGGATCGAAGTGGTCGATGGTTTTGTTAGCATGGAGTTTCAAGCCATCATGACTGAGGGTTTTAGCATACTGGCTTCGTTTAATCTGTTGATAACAGGTGATGATGCACTCTCTCCCAGAAACTGTAACTAAGGCCCACTCAACATAGCTGCAGTAGAAACCATTTCTATTCTCCAGTCCGATTGGGAAGTGCCTGAAAACGTTTTCATCACCAGACCCAAGCCTTATGAGTGAAATTTGGGTAGACAGAACTGGATCGAAGTGGTCGATGGTTTTGTTAGCATGAAGTTTCAAGCCATCGTGACTGAGGGTTTGAGCATACTGGTCTTGTTCAGTCTCTTGATCACGGGTGATAATGCACTCTCTCCCATAAACAGTAACTAAGGTTCATTCTGCATATTTACAGTAGAAACCACTTCTACTCTAACATTTTTTCTCGCACTTCCCACCAGTGGAACTCTCTTCCGATTTCTTGCTCTCCTGATAACTACAATGTTAAAAAAATTAAATGCAAAATCAGTCGTCATCTTCTGTCTTTTTTAAACCTGTTTCTTTTCTGCTCCCCCTCCCCCATTTTCAGTCCCTCTAAACCCCTGCATTCAGGTGGCACCTTCATCTTGCTTGCGATGAAATGATCAAAAAATGCAAAAAACATGTATTTGAATCTTTTCAGCTTGCTTACGCCGAAGACAAAAATTGACGCATTTTTCTGTAAGAAATAATCTGGCCAATGCATAAACTTGAGCAAAGCATTTGAAAATATTTTCTAATATAAATGTTAAATTTCTTATAAAAATAAATTTTTTCTTCATTCTTCTATAATTATTTAGGTATTCAATTATCCGGAATATTCAATTATCCGAACACATTTTCTTCATCCCACTGCCTAATGTGTTTGGATAATCGAGGAAGTGCTGTATTTTTAACTCAGTGAAAACAGGGCTTATCAATGAGAACATGATGGGATACCCCTACATATGTTTTGCAACATATCTACGGACGATAATGGGTTATGTCCCCATTCACATAAATACAGTAGTAAATACTGTATGTTGGTCTGCAGTTGGAGATTCATTGTGGAATTCATTTGACACTTCTAGAAGTTGACTACTTCTATGCACCGCTGGCGAATCTTAGGTGTTGTTCTTGTCCTAACTATTATCGTTCATTACCAACCTTCGTATGATTATTCTATTCAGTAATCTTCACTACGTTACAACAATATGGATAGTGGAAAGGGTACAGTTCGAAATTACTTTGTTCGACTGAGACGTTGGGATAATAACAACAAAAATTAGGACACTACTCCGAATTTAAATAATGTAATAAAGATGTTGGGTTTACCAAACATATGTAGGCCGCTTTGGTAGCCCCACGTCCAACAGGTTTTGAATTCAGGAACGTACTTCAAGACTGGTTGTCAACTGGAGAGTGTCAAGGCGGATGCTAATCTTTTCAAGGGCATTCATGCGAAAGAAATGCAACATTCTCGGTTGAAAGTCGAACTAGATACGCTAATCTCATTTACTGTGTAACTTCTATACTAAGCGCACATGCATCCTAAGCAAATAAAGACTAAATTTTCTATATGGAGAATAATTGCTTATTCACTTCTGGACGTTATGTGGTTTCGGGTTTTTTTTCGAACGTTCGATCTCCTTGCGAAGTATGTGGCTTCCTTCTCCCATCGTAGAACGAGTGTTTATATAACTTTCTGTTATATAACTTTCTGTTAACTTTGTGTATGTCCTAAGTTCAGTTGGGTTGACTTCACTGTTTATGCTGGTGCACTCATCATCATCCTCCGCGACCCGATTATGTACTTGGTGGTTTTTAGGTTACCTTTTAAGTCAAATCTCGGGGCTCCTAAATATTTTGGCTTTCTGTGGTAAGACCAAGTAATAAACTTACCTTGGTTTCTCTTAGGGTGAACCCAGTACATACTGAGATCACCACAGAGTAACTCTTCCAAGGATTATTGATTGACATTAAATCTAATTCAGGTCTCTGGTAACTCCTGTAATGGGTCACATACCAGAGTATTAATAAATGAGTAGTTTTAATGTTAGTCGTTTAATATTAAAACATTTCTATACATTTTTAATATCTTATATAATTTGAATAGTTCTTTCAATTTTAAAAGTAGATTTTAAATATGAAAATACAACATTGTTTTCATACTCATAACATTTCGGCCGCTGTACGCTCCGGCCTTCTTCAGGGGATTGGAATTTCAAACCGAACCCTTTATTTCGTCCCCTCCCCATCCACCAAAAACTTGGAAAGTTGAGTTACGTGCCACGTTCCACGTGCCATGCCTCTTCCAGATGTCTCAGTTATCTCCCTTTAATCCAAATCTCCAAGTTTTTGTCCACCATTGCAGTAGCCAGGTATTGAGCTCAGAACTCTTTGGGTAAAGTTACTAGATCCAACCAGCGGTTTTATTCACTGGG
This sequence comes from Acanthosepion lycidas, assembly GCA_963932145.1. NCBI lineage: Eukaryota > Metazoa > Mollusca > Cephalopoda > Sepiida > Sepiidae > Acanthosepion > Acanthosepion lycidas. The sequence goes on along the minus strand of OZ010587.1, from coordinate 108,364,548 downwards.
CCATGTGTCCTTGAGGACATCCTTGGAGAGGTGATTTAAAGGGAGATAAGTGATACACCCGGAAGAGGCGTGGCACGTGGAACTAGAACAATCTACCTCGATGGACGAAATAAAGGGTTCAGTTCAAAATTCCTATCACCTGAAGAAGGCCGGAGCGTACAACGGTCTAAAAGTCGTAAATATAGCAACAAATATGAGGACAACAATCCGAACAATGCAAATATTGTAAATAATTACAATTTCTTATCTCAGAAATATAGACTGTAGGGGGCCTTGGTAAAATCTGCTATTGGTACAGATATTTACCCCCAAATTTAAATTAACAAAAGACGGCCCGGGAGATCTCGATGAACGGAAATGAAGTTTTCCTCTCTATGAAGAGAACATTCTAACAAAGTTAGAAATGCCTTCACCCTGACACTGAACTGGAAAGCTAGTGGATGTTACAAAATTTTTACGCAAATGTTCGTCACGTCATTTCACAAAGGACTGTACTTTACCCACGCGTCAGCAAAGCATCTTCGTCACGTCTCCTCGAAAACTGTTCTTTGTACAGACTGGGATTCACTGGATGGCCTTTAAGAGTCACATGATCGGCCAAGTGCGACGCACACTAATTTTCGAAGAGGAAGAACCTTTAGCCCAACAACAATAACTCCTCATCCTAGAAATTCAGACAGAAAAATGAGTTGCAATAGACACAAATTCTGATATGAGATATTTTGTTTTAGTCACTCTTCATTGCTTTTAACACAATATTTTCATCTGTCTTCTCTCCTGCCTTCATCAGTCACATTCAAAGAAAGCAATAACTTATTAACATATCATTTGTATCTCATAACTGTATTGTAACATGCAAAGTGATATTGTTTTACGGTATTCTATTGCGAGAAGGCCCTGTTAAAAACTGACGCACAGAATAAATTATATATCACTGACCTGCATATATAAATAGTCGAACCAAAACACAACGCAGAAGGCCTGACGATTGCGTTTAAACATGAAACAAACTGTCGGCGCTGGGTGTTGACTTCAGTGTCTACTTTTATAAAACTCCACGACGCATTTCTTTTGAAATGTTGAATTCCTTTATTTTGAAAGTCTTTATTCTAACCAGCAACAATTCTTCCCTCTGGAAACTAGTCGCTTGAAATCTAAAAGGTTCCCTAAATTCATGTGACGAAAGCTGAAAAGAAAACCAGTTGAAACATCATATTGTAAATATCAAAGATATAAAAATAAATACTTTTTTAAAAAAAAATGATCGGATAAAAGACAAACAACAAATGCTTTGTAGTGCAAGATTTCTTTATAAAATATAGAAAATCAATGACAACATAAACATATATATATATATATATGTGTGTGTGTGTAAACGCATCTGTGCTTGTGAGAATGTGTACAGATACATAGTTATATATTTGTGTGTGTTTGGTGATATATTTGAATTTGTAAACCAGCACAACTTTTTTTTTATTTCTTTTAATGATTACACGTATTTTTCCTTTTAAAATCCAATTTGAATGAAATTTTTCAGAACACAATGGTACAAATTTTGTACAAGGTTATTTCGTTGCTAAAGACCTGATGTATGAAGCGGGTGGCTTGGTAACAATGAGACTGTATCCAATTTAAAATACGGCGATACTTATATAAGTAGATACGAACTTTTGTCTTAGTCTAGCATAAGGCAACATCTGAGAGGTATCCAGTGAGGATCTAATGTACTCTAAAAGAGTAACTTGTTATCCACTACATAACGGGGAGTACACCAAGGAGATTTCTATAGCTATCACTTAAAGTCATAATTATATATCTTCAGGGTAAGCTGGTTATTCCCGCTCTACTTAGCGTATTGAGCACTCTACGTTTTAGTCTTACTACTCGCTTGTTTTTTTTTCTTTGGACTAAGACACTGGTAAATTTATTTCGATCTGTTCGGATGTTTTTAGTTCTTTCATATTTACTTCCAATTTTTTCCTCTACTACCGATTTGTTTTGACATATCTACAAGTTCAGCTATCTGAGGTTTTTTACCAAACGAGTATTACTATTAGTATTATATATATATATATATATATATATATATATATATATATATATATATATATATATATATATATATATATGTTACAATGAATCATTCATACAAAAAGTAGTTAATGATATAAAATGGCGAAATCTCTTCGCAAACAAAATTTTAAAGTTCTATTAACCTACGAATCACTCGATGGATGTTATGTTCGTAGGTTAATGGAACTTTAAAATTTTGTTTGCGAAGAGTTTTCGCCATTTTATATTATTAACTTTACTAATCTACTTTTTGTATGAATGATTCATTGTAATATAAATTGAACTGTACCACATATTTTATATATATATATATATATATATATATATATATATATATATATATATATATAGAGAGAGAGAGAGAGAGAGAGAGAGAGAACACCGAAAAGGATTGAATATTATTCTACATAGGAAAGATATTGCTTTTACATGATCTTTGATTTCTATAATATGTATTTAAAAATTAATAATATTTCAATAATTTCAGCCCAAGCAAGGCAATAAAGCCACTAAGACGCAAGGAGTTACAGAGTGTAAAAGAATAAGAGAAAAAGAAAAACATTAAGGTGCGAAAACAATAAAAGTATAAGGATTAATAAAACAAATGATAACGATTGGTATTTAAATGTTTGAAGTTCAAAGTTGATTGGAAAGCAAGAAGCAGGGAGAGAGTTTCACAAGCGAGAAGTACGAGAGAAGAAACTGTAAGAATAGAACTTCCGGGTATATTTAGCCATTTCAACTGTAAAATGGATGAGAGCTGTCAATCTAGTACTGCGCTTAAATTCGTAAAGTCGACGTAGCAAAGAGGAAAGCTCATCTGAACAATTAGAATGGAAATATTTATATAAAGGCACAGGGAAGCTATATTACGGTGGTAGGGAAAGTGACTGAAGCCGAAATGCCAGTCAGGACTGATAATATTGCAGATACTTCTTTGGATTTTAGGAGAAATCTCTGAATAGACAACCGATGCACCAGATATGACAACAATTTCCAATGCGCGGATTAATGGGACATTGGTAGATTTTGTAGGCAGGTAAATCAGTAGCTGAATGGGGGGGGGGTGAACTAACATAATATTTATTTTTCAACATCAAGTCTCCTCAAGGACACATGGCTCTGTGGATAAAAGCGTTGGTTGGATCCAGTGACTTAACCCAAAAAATAAGATATCAGTTCAATACCTGGCGAAAGCTGAGGTAAACAAAAAACTTGAAGAGTTGAGTTAAAGGGCGTTAACTCATACTGAAACATCCGGAAGAGGTATGGCAGTGGAACTAGAGCGACCTACCCCAAGTGGGCGAAATAAAGTGTTCAGTTCGAAATCCTATTCATGATGAAGGCCGGAGCGTACAACGGCCGAAACGTCGTGAATATGGCAACAAAGAAAAAATTGCCAGCAATACATTATTAACAGCAATACATTTTTGAAAAAAATATTACCAGCAATAATTTTTTTGAAGTAAAAATTACCAGCAATACATTTTTGAAGAAAAAAATATTACCAGCAATACATTTTTTGATTAAAATATTACGAGTAATAAAAATCTTGTCGGCATTAATAACTCATTGATGTTGATATACCGTAAAACAAACCAAATCAAACCACCCTCCACCAAAAAAAAAAAGAAGAAAAAATAATGACGTAATAATGTCGTTTTTTTGGCGTTACAAAATACGTCAAAAAACGACATTATTACGTCATTATTTTTGCACCAACCTAATAATAATAATAATAATAATAACGATCAAGATAGAAATCAGTAGAGTTTGGAAACTCAGGAGAAAATCATAATAAGCGATAATGAAGCCGTAACAATGGGTAATATGTAGGTATGTAGTGGATAACTAGTCGCTTCATAATGAGTTCGTTCCTTGCTGGACGACCAAAGGAAAATATTTTTTTAGAAGCACACGAAAAGTGAAATTTCCCGGGCGGATAAAAATAGAAATAAACAATAATTACTTGAATATATTGTGGGAAATATTGAAAAATATTGAAAACTATAAATCAGGGCATCGGTTTCAAAAAGATTTATTTAAAAATTGGTCTCTGGGGTTACTGACATTTGCCTCACACTGTGCGTACTGTGTGAAGTTCTGAGATGATCTATTGCCATTATTCTATGAATTATTCCAGTTAATAAACTCATGTTAGGTATTTGGATTATAGCGTCTCGGCCGATACGTTCTCCGGCATACCGTAGTTGGTCTCTTCGTCATCGCAGCAATCAGACGATTCACAGATCTGAGTGTCAAATCTCTGTCCTGCATCAAATATTCCTCGGTCGATCTTGTTGCAATGTTGACGAAGATTAAAAAAAAATATTGTTCTTGATTTAAAAACTGTCGCACACAACATACGAGGTGCCATCGGATAGTTTACGTAATGTACGAACTGTGATTGGATCGTTTAACGCTTATTAGTACCCGGTCGACTGAGTCAGTCTGCCAGTAATGTTTGAGCTTTTTATTTGTGTCTTGAAAGTGCGATCTTTATGATGGCCGACAAATTCGAACAAAGTACATACATCGAATCGGCTACCGAAATCTTTGACATGCGACGTCAGACTTTTGGCGAACATTCTTAAGGCTGGACACAGATTTTTGAGTCACACGCAGTCCATAAATTCTCTCATATGTTTGGAATCAATTACAAAGTCTACTAGTTGACCTCGTTGGGAAAGTTTCCGACCCCACCGAGTACATTTATGGAGAGCCAGAGAACATTGAAACGTAGTTAGAAAGTATGTAGATATAAATTCAAATACTTAATAGAATATGTATACACTACAGTGATTCAAGATTTTAGAAGTATTATACTGTGTATTAGCACGAAGGCACTTTTGGTATGCATTTCAAAATCCGTTTTTTTTTCTTTTTTTTTTTTGGCGAATTTTTACTATAGTAACATATTCTGTCAATACCGCATCGCGAGTGTGACTTTTAAGGAATTTATTAAAAAAATATTTGTTTTCCATATCCTTGAAAAGACTGTCAAAATGGAATTCTCCGAATAAATTTCATGTAGGTAACCAATGTTTGAACATCAAGAGTCTTGTGAGGTTTTGCTTATAATATTTACTTAAATAAGGAAAGCATTACAAAAGAAAGTGATTTCTCTTTGTTTTAGGACAGTTATCTCCCTTTCTTTCTTTCTTTCTTTCTTTCTTGCTTTCTTGCTTTCTTCTCTCTCTCTCTCGCACACACATATATATGGAAGCAGAAATCGAGTCTAGTAAGTAACGATAAGAAAAAATGATCAGCGGGACAGAACGGTAAGGTTCTTGATTTATTGTCAAAATTTTACTTTTTATGTTTTAAGGAAAATCCTAATAGTGATTACGAAATGGAATAATAATAATAATAATAATAATAATAATAATAATAATAATAATAATAAAAAAATCGGAATATTGGCAACGAAGAGTTAGAACCATCCAGACGATGGCATTGCTGGAAACAGCGCTGAGAGTATCGAAGAGATTCGATGTCACAGAAACCATATCCTCCTTGAGTCAGTTTAGACTGGCGCCTTCTTTTCCCATTTATCTAAGCTAGAATTATAAACTAGAATTTTGGAAACTGAAAATTTCACTGAAATATGTTGGAAAATTTTAAAGTTTCTTTATAACTTCAAGAAAATAAGAAATTTATTCAAAATGGTTAAAATATATGGAAAAAAGAAGGCGGTAGTTTAAACCACCGCCAGAAGTTTATGGGTTAATCGTCTGTGTTTGCACCAGCTTGTTAGCCATAACTCAACCCCGAGGCGCCATCCAATGAGTAAATAATAATAATAATAATAATAATAAATGACAGTTTTTCAAATATAAGACGTGAACGAGGAAATAAATATTCAACAAATAACAATTGTTTGCGTTAGTTTAACGGAGTAATAATATTTTCAGTAAATGAAAAAGATCTTACTGAATGGCTACCGACGTTCCATTTGATTCAAACATTTTATTTATTTCCGATTTCTACAGCGACAAATAGAGAAAGTTACTTTGATAATGTTTTGAATTAGCACTGGACTCAACCACGTTCCGCATTTGTTTCCTTGTCTCGTAACACGCACGTACATACACACATACGAGATTGAGAGACGTTCCGAAAGTAATGTCTCCTATTTATTTATATGGAAGCAACAACAGATACAGGGAGTACAATGGGCTGCAAAAACACATTTTTTTACATGGTCGAAAAGCTGTTTTATCTCACTCAATCCCGTCGCCATGACACACCACACAACTTTGCTTTCAGTGTGTTGATGCGAACATTTAAACAAAGATATTCAACATCAATGATCTTTCACGGTCTCTCACGTGGTATGACGTCATAGAACCGCATCGTGAATTTACGCCCTGCGTCTGCTATTCCGCGACCGTTATCGTCGCATAGCAATCTTCTGTCAACATAACAGAATATCATCTTTGATAGTAATTATCTCTGTTCAAAAGTCCGCATCACCACTCTGATGATGGCTCGTGTGATGCGAAAGCTTAGATCAAGGAAAAGTTTAATAAAAAAATATCCAAAATTTTGGAGAAGTTTTGTTTTCATTTTCACCCGAAATTAAAGCAATCATACGAAGTTTAGAACGACATTATCAAACATAATAGACATTCATTTTCTGTTATATTCAACAATAAATGTTTAAATAATGATCTGCTTCTCTAATACACTATATATATATATATATATATATATATATATATATATATATATATATATAATTATTATTAATTTGTTTGTTTAAACGTTATTTTTAATAGATACACATATTTGAATAGATACTCCGGTTTTATTTATTTCTTTATTAAAAAATACTTTATTTATTTACGTCTACCGGCTTGAATATTTGAGAAATCGTGGGCCAACATGATAATATAGGAGACATTACTTTCGGAGCATTTCTCGTATATATATATATATATATATATATATATATATATAGAGAGAGAGAGAGAGAGAGAGAGAGGGAGAGAGAGAGAGAGAGAGTGTACATGAGATTTGCGGTCGGAAAATTTTCAGTCCGACCTACTTCCTAAATTTTGACCAAATGACCAAACATTATAAGAATTCTTAATCAGGCTGAAAATTATATGTGCATATATGTGCGTATCTTTGTGTCTCTGGTGTATCTCAGGCAGCAAGAAAAAAAAGTTTTTTAAAACAAGTTTTTTAAAACAAGTTTTTTAAAACAAGTTTTATTAAACAACATCGACATTGTCTGCCTGGACAACTTTTTATTATGTTTTATGTATTATATGTTATGTTTTATTATGTTTTCATCTTTTTTATCAATCCAATTATTTCTGACTCTCACAACAGTCATTATCAAGAATTTCGTATTTTGTCTGTTTATGACAATATGTTTGGTTAATTTTTGTCTTCGACGAGTTTATTTTAGCATTAGAAAAATTTTAATAGATAACAAATTATTATATAGAACTCAAAGCAAAGAAACTTTAAAGCAATCAACAATAAATAGTGTATCTTTCGCCATAGGAGATTGTATACTGAAGAAGTGTGTATAATAAGATAAATAAAATAAATCAAACTCACGTATGAATTCAGTTTGACCCTTGTAAATGACATCACTTTTAAGTGACTTGGGATTGGTTCCAGCAAAATAAGGAAGGCCGAAATTAACATAACACATTTCCATAAACAGACGAAATGCACAATTCTTGATAAAGACTGTCACAGTTGAATGTACTCAAGTTAAAAAAATAACTTTGGAAAGTTTACCTATTTTAATTCTATACATAAAACAACTTAGTCGAAAGTTGGTAAAACTTAATATATATATATATATATATATATATATATATATATATATATATATATATACAGCAAAAATCCGAGTTAGTCAGTCTAGTGCTATGGAAGACTGGCATATGTCAGTGCTGGTCTGAAATAGACTATACTCGCATGAGGTAATTTTGAATTTTTTGCCGTATAAAATTATATGGTCTGTTATAATAAATACGTTGTTTTAACATCAGTTTTAATATCTAATATTATTAGGATTCACATGGATTATATACCAACGGATCTATTACCTGTACTATATATATATATATATATATATATATATATATATATATATATATATATATATATATATTTAAATATAAATGACAATAGGAAAACTGTAGTAGTTGCTGACTCGTTTCGTCCAATGTGGACTTTCTCAAACCAAAAAACGAAATGAATTTATTTAAACAAAGTAACTAATAATTTCGTTTTTTTCTTTGAGAAAGTCCACAGTGGACGAAACGCGTTATTTATATTTATAAATATTGTCTTTTCTACAGGTTAACTCTGACATATATATATATATATATATATATATATATATATATATATATATAAGAAATATAGTCTTAAGGTGTGCTATATTTATGGAATAAAGTGCTCAATATCAGAGATAGAGCGTGTGTAAATATAAAAGTGAACATAGAAGTCAACACTTAGAGGCGACAGTCTGTTTCATGCTATATGCAATCGTCAACGATTGCATATAGCATGAAACAGACTGTCGCCTCTAAGTGTTGACTTCTATGTTCACTTTTATATTTATATATATATATATATATATATATATATATATATATATATATATATATATATATATATAATGATAAATTAAGAAAACACCTTAAAAATCTAATTCAAAGACTTGCATATTATTATTATTATAAGTTTAAAATGATGATGATTATATTATGTGATGATGATTGCTGTCTAAAATGACATGACTTTATAATACAAATTGTTGTAACTCTTTAAACTTCCTATTGCCCTTTTTCTTTCTTCCCTTACCCGATATATTAACTTGTTCGGCTCTTTTAAGAAGTTTCTTCTTGGTCATTTTATTTATTTACTTTTGCTACTAACTCATCTTTTATTTCTTCCTTTCCTTTCTTTTCTTTCATACTCTCTCCTTCTCCCTTTCTCTCTCTCTCTCTCGTTCTTTAATTTTTAAAATATTTTATTCTATTTTTATATTTTCCTTTTTCTTTTTTCCTTTTTCCCCTTTCTCCTTTTTATCCCAGTATATCTATCTGGATGGATTGATTCATTTTTTAAAAACATTCGGTCTGAAGAGATGAATATAACAATATTCAAAAAATAAATTATAACCGAGGTTGATTTTTAAGGTGTTTTCTTAATTTATCATTATATATTGATCTGTAGCTTAGATTGAGCTCTCATTAGATTAATAACTTCCTTGGTATAATCCCTACCAATTAGAAATTGGTATTATATATATATATTTTTTTTTGGGCAGCATGTCATTATTAAAAAGTATGTGTTGTTAAAGACTACGGAACTTTTCAGCTTAATAATCTTTTTTTTTTCTGTTTTTTCTTGCTTTCTCGCAAGTTTTTTTTTAATATTTTGATCTAAGTTGGTGAAAAAAGACCTTAGTTCATGGTGGTTTGCCGAGCGCTTTCGGTTATCGTCAACCGTCATCATAGCTGTATGTTTTGATTTGAAAAAAGTTGCTTATTATTTTAGTTTTATAGATCATTTTTTGGCTATTTAGACTGTGCTGTTGGATTAATTCATTAATAAGGAGTGGATTGATGTTAATTATTTGGAGGATTAGTTATTAAATATGTTTAAGATGTTTCTGTCAGTATTAAATGCTGTGTTGGGTTTTTGGATTTTAATTAGGATGGCTTCAAGAGTTTGTAATCGTTTTTTGTATTTGTTTTTATAGAGGATTTTGGTGTTGTTAATTAAGATCTTTCTTATTCAGTTGATGTTAATGTGTTACTAGTGGTACAGTGTGTTGTTTCAAGATCATTTTTTATGGCGCTGGTGTCATTAAGGTGGCATGTGAGCCTACATGAGAGTGTTATGGTTGTGTATCCGATGTATGCGTTAAAGTTATTACGTGAGAAACACTCTGGAAACGGGTATGTAAACCTATACACTACATCGGTTTTTATTGAGGAACAGTTTGGGGGGTAGTCTTTAAAAACACATGCCTTAATATATATATATATAATGGCATATCCTATATCATTTAATATATATTAAACAGCAAAAAGAGTAGGGAGCAATATGATCCAGATCTGTTAAGAGTGACTTTTTCTGAAGAGACGAAAGCGGTGCCCTTTTTGAGTTACTGAAATTGAAAATTTGCTTTCTCACTCAAAGTCTAAGCTTTAAGGACCGTTTCCCATTTTCATCTGCAGAAATTCATTTTCATTCCACTTGTGCTTTGATGAAAATCATTCGAACGGACCAAAATAGGCAATCCAATGCAACAAAATTTCAAGTGATTTAAGAAGTGGTAAATATATGTTTTTTTAAAGCGATCCTCGAGTGTAAAGTTTCAACCAAGAGGGCATTATCTGTACAGGGTTTCTGTTCGACATGTATTCAGACGACAGTGATTTGACATAGTCACTATAAGGGTATTCGGTTGATACCCAGGATGTTGTGTAAGTTGTGGGTGGGAGATACGTCGGCCTGTCCACGAAACTAGCCGTCTGTGGGGCAGCGACGCTGGCAACGGTGTTTACGTTTGGTCCTGCGCATTGTAGAAGACCTGTATTGGTTGGCTTAGGAGAAAGAGTTAACGCTTCATTCCAAGCTGGTGGGCTTCCGTTTGAGATAGGACTTCCGCTTGAGATAGGACTTCCGGGTGAAGGGCTTCTTTGAATTGGTCTGCCTTCGTTACTGTTTTGTTTATCTGGAAAGGAAAGAGATAAGCAAATGAAAGCAACATTAAAAGCGGATACATATCTTGTGGAAAAACACTTGGTACTATGTTGTGGTTAACGTGCCAATAGCATGTTGCTTCCGAATTGGTTCACTGGTGAATGCCTCTTTAGGTAGCGTATTAAGAAGTTGTTTTCGTTTCTGAGAGCTCAGAGCTAATTTTCAAATTTAGACACGAAACAAATTCTTACTGTGCTACTTACAGCTGCACTATGACTTAAAAGACTGAACAAAATTCAATAATCTAAATTAAATAAATCTTATTTTAAATAGAAAAACTTAGAACCAAAGAAATATATATATATATATATATATATATATATATATATATATATATATATATATATATATATATATATATATATACACACAAAAAGATATGGAGATAAATAAAAAAGCGATCTAGAGGTCATTACCATAAATAACTCTACCCTATTTACATACATATTTCCTTCAACGATGAGCTAAGAGTTCATTTTCAAATGCAGATACGAAAACAAAGTCTTACTATGCTAACTACAACCACATCATGACTAAAAACACTAAATAAAATCCTATAAATTTAATCTAATAAACCTTATTCTAAATACCAGAAGTTAAAACTAAAGAAAGTGTGGGTGGGTGCATGTGTGTGTGTGTGTGCGTGTGTGTGTGTGCTGTGTGTGTGTGTATGCTGTGTGTGTGTATATTTTATCATTAACGATAGTAGAAACTAGACTATAAATGTACACACACACACACGCATATTTGTATATATATAGGCATATCTACATTCAAGCATATTTGGTTGAATAATCTAATTTAATCCTTTCAAATTCACGGATCAATTTTTTAGTGTTTTTATTTAACTGATTAAGAAAGACACCGTAGTTTTTCTCATTCCTTTTATTTTCCCAAATTCTTGTAGTGCTCTATATAAAAAATCAACCAACACTAAATAAGATTAATTATGAGTTATGAAACAATATTTTAAAATGCCTATAAAAGCAATGTTTTGCAATAGTATTTTTTTTTTAAATTGCAGGTGTATAAAATATAAATTAACTTACCTCCCTTACATATTCTTAACGTTAATTTTTAAATTGAATCTAACAGAGCGCGTTTCATGCGCATTTATATTAAAAAATTCACATTTACATTAGTTTTTTGTCTTAGCAATTCAGCCCTGAAGATGATCTTGGATGAGATTGAAAGTACTTGGGGAAATAAAAGAAATAAGCAAACCTACGGTGTCTTTCTTAATCAGTTTAATGACAAAACTAAGAACACACACACACACACATACACACACACATATATATGCATGCATGTGTGTGTGCGTATATTTTATCATCAACGATAGTGGAAACTAGACTGTAAATGTGAAACTGCATCCGAGCTTCAAAGTTTTATTTTTGATGACGCATTTAAGTAAGTAAATAATTTCTTCCTGAGTTTAAAGTTGCTTTTTTAAATCCGCAAATCCGTTAAGCTTTCCTTTTATTATACTAATGGCGGTGCCAACAAGTTTATTTTGTAACTCAATGCGATTTCTAGTGCCTTGCATTATTACTGACTTCATATGAAATCTCTTGAAAGAAAGCCACCCTTGTCAGAAAAAAAAAACAAACAAAATCAACAAAAAACGAGGAAGATAAAAAAAAAAAAGTTAGTAATATTTCTTACCTTCTGAAGATGGGATATAATGATTCGGGTTAATCCCTTTCCGCCATTTTGCTCGTCTGTTTTGAAACCAGACCTGAAATTGAAAATAAATAAATAAAACTTCAAACTCCAATGAATTCTAAAGATTAGTTTGGTTTGGCTTGTTTTGTTTTACGGCATATCAACCTCAATAGGTTATTTAATGCCGACAAGATTTTTATTACTAGTAATATTTTTTATCTATCTATCTATCTATCTATCTATCTATCTATCTATCTATCTATCTATCTCAGTATATATTGATTTGGTTTGTTTTGTTTTACGGTATATAAACCTCAAAAGGTTATTTAATGCCGACAAGATTTTTATTGCTGGTAATATTTTTTTAAAAATGTATTTCTGTTAATATATATATTTTTTTTCCAAAAATGTATTGCTGGTAATATTTTTTTCCAAAAATGTATTGCTGGTAATATTTTATTTTTCAAAAATGTATTGCTGGTAATATTTTATTTTTCAAAAATGTATTGCTGGTAATATTTTTTTCCAAAAATGTATTGTTGGTATTAAAACCTATTTTTACGCTTTGATAGTGTTTTGAGACCTTTTGTTGGGAGGGAGGAGTTTACTATTTTCCCATAGCTGGGACACTAACAGGTGCTACCTCCCCGGGCCAGATTGGTAGTTCGCCGCTCCTCAAAACCTCCTGATCAGAGGCCTTGCTGTCGTAATTAGTTTATTGTCTTACCCAGGAATGCTCTCAAGATTGGTTTAAATGTAATCAGAAAGTGACAGTTGACATTTCTGGGAGACATAGTGAGAAACGGTGGCATGGAGACTTTGACACTCGTAGGACATATTGAAGGCAAGAGGTGGGGAGGATTTCCCCACATTAAATTTGGCCTTGTGCGACATCCTACCTCGTGGGGAGGCAGGTAAATATTGTAATATGCTGTCCAAGTAATCCACCACTAGCAGTGGTTTACCTACTTTACGCCGCTGACGAGTGTTGTATTTTATTGATGTTATAAAGATTACCATTTCATTTCTAACCATCGTTTTGGTCATTCCTCATTCAGTAACCCTTTCTAGGTTACAACAGAATGTCAATAGTTATATTCTGTTATTCTTAATTCTTATTCTTTTATTGTCTTCTTAATAGTATATTTTTCTCATATTCTCTAATACTCAATAACACCTTGCGTCTTAGTAGCTATATTGCCTAGCTTGGGGTGAAATGATTACAAAAAAGAAGAACGGAATATCTTATAGCAAACAGACATCTTTCACCTAAGAATCGCTACTTCATCGAACAACCTCCCGAGAGGCGTCAATCGTCATCTTTCCCCCTGTTGTAGCATACCTACGGACGATAATGGGTATGTCCCTATTTGCATAAATACACTAGTAAATACTGTATGTTGGTCTGCAGTTGGAGATTCGTCTCCAGCTGTGCTGGTCAAACTCTTTGTCTCCGAGCAGAGAGGACCCCAAACTAGGCTATGTCAAAGGGCAGAGTCTCGTCTCGGGGAAACAGCTTCCCGACCCCGTTTTATACGGGGTCTACGAGGAATTTTTGGCTGAGCCGACGGATTCGGATGTCCGACATTACTGACGGCGTAGGGAGGTTGGTAGATATCCTGCAGACGGAGATTCGTTTCTAGCTGGTCGAACTCTCCGCCTCCGGGCAGAGAGGATCCCCAGAATAGGCTATGTCGAAGGGCAACAGTTACCCGACTCCGTTTTATACGGGGTCTACAGGGAATTTTTGGACGAGCCTAAGGGTTTGGATACCCCACGTTAAATTCGGCCTTGTGCCACAACCTGACCGCGTTGGGCGATTGGTAGATATCCTGCAGTTGGAGATTCATTGTAGAATTCACTTGACTCACTTGTAGCAGTTGACTGCTTCTACGTGCTGCTGCCGAATCTTATATGTGTTGTTCTTGTCCTAAGTATTATCGTTCATTACCAACCTTGGTGTGATTATTATATTCGCTAAGATCCCCTAGGTTACAGCATTTACATATTCTCATACATAATCAGCACTGATTTTTCCTCTCAAGCCGCTAAAACAAGCTCATTCAGTTATTTTGAGTGGCTCTTGGGCCTTGTATTGGGTATTGTATTTATAAAAACAAATGTTGAATATCTTTTATTAGACTGTTTTTATGTAAATATTACAATTCAATATGTTTGGTATTATCTCGTCAAATGTGGGTAAAGTATTTTGTTACGCATCTATTACTTAGAAGCAATTTAGGCACGAGCGAAAATATAAACTTAATCACTTGAGAAATGTAAGAAATTCTCACCTGAACTCTCGCTTCGTCGAGATCCAACTTTCTCGCAAGATCTTCTCGAGTTATGACGTCAGGATATGGAGCCTTCCGGAATGTTAACTCCATCTGCGCTAACTGATGTGACGTAAACGTCGTTCTGCAAAAAAAAAAAAAAAAAAAAGAAAAAAAAAAGTAAGTTATTCAGTAAATTTGGAGATTTAGGTTTGAAAAATAAAAGAAAAAAAATAAAGCATTAAGGACACACACAGACGCACACACACAGACGCACACACACACAAACACAAACACACACACACACAGACAAACACACACACACATTGCTTTCTCCACATATTCCTTTTCTTTATTATCTGTGAATTGCCATGACTTCAGGGGAAAGATAATGGAGTGCGTTCCCATTGCCTTCTCTACAGATTCCTTTTCTTTATTTGTGAATTGCCATGACTTATTGGGAAGGATAATGAAGTGGTTTCCCATTTCCTTCTCTACAGATTCCTTTTCTTTATTATCTGTGAATTGCCATGACTTCTTGGGAAAGATAGTGAAGTGGGTTCCCATTGCCTTCTCTACAGATTCCTTTTCTTTATTATCTGTGAATTGCCATGATTTCTTGGGAAAGACAGTGAGGTGGTTTCCCATTGCCTTCTCTACAGATTCCTTTTCTTTATTATCTGTGAATTGCCATGACTACTTGGGAAAGATAGTGAAGTGGGTTCCCATTGCCTTCTCTACAGATTCCTTTTCTTTATTATCTGTAAATTGCCATGACTTTTTGTTGCTTACATGTTATCTATTCTATTGTATTCTTAGTATTCTCCTGCAGAACCCTTTTTTCTGTTGCCTCATGTCTCTTCTTCATCTGTAAAGAGAGCGTAATATATTCTATTATTTTAGCTGGGACTAGAAGAAATAGACTTATACCTTTCTCAATGTCATTAGTGCGAAAGTGAAATCAACAGACTAGACTGGAATTTGATCTCGGCATGCCGTTCCAATTTTCTCCACTGTTACACCAACTGCACACTCGAAATATACAATAAAAACGCCTTAAAAAGTAGAAGAATGATTGCGTGGGAGGAAGATTGTTTGCTCTGCATTAAATCAGAGGTTGTCTTAATTTGTGATGACCATAGGCAATCCAAACCTAATGACCGAACCTCAGAATTTTAAGTTACCAGCCCTTTGCTCTATCCTTTGTACCATACTGGCTTGATCCCATTGCGACTATTTGTAGTGCAATTATAACTGCTATTACAACTACTGCTAGAGTTACAACAAATTTTCTTTCTAGCTTCATAAAATTGGTACTCGAGTTTCTGAAATTGTGACTTGGACGACCTTTGATGGGTTGTACGCAAAGACTTAAATAAATGAGAGAGAAGGATAGAAAAAGAGAAAGAGAGAAAGAGAGAGAGAAAGAGAGAGAAAGAGAGAAATGCTACTGGGACGAAAGAAAAAAGTTAATTGCGTGTAATCGACAAGTGGTAAATTATTTTATCCACTTTGATTAGCAATAAAAAGAGATTTATTTCTTCTCTGTTGTTCTAGTTTTAATTTTTTTTTGTGCCCATGCCATAGGATACTCTGGAAGTAAATCTGAAGAGTCAGTCAGTGGGATTGGATATTTTCATCTTTTGAAAGAATGCCCTCGAGTGAAGTTTCTCAATTTACAATGTCCCGTATAAAGAAGTAAGCAGAGAGTTGGGTCATTGTAGTCCAAGACGTTATTATTATTATGGAAAAGATTTAGTAAGTTGATTCTATGAAATTACAAAAATACCTGACAGAATTAAAGTTCGAAGTGAAATGCCACCTGTGACAGAAAAATGAGTTTCTCAAGTTTCGTGGTGTTGGGTTGATGTGTTTAAGGAGTAATGTCGTCGAAATTTTACTCTGGGGAAACGAAATAGAGACTGACTCAAGTGTACATTAAATGAAGGAAATCAGACGACTTAATTTCGCTGTGGCTTTTTTGACTCTACCCAAATGCAGAATGTTGACAAGCGGGTAAAAATCCTAAATCGTTAAAGTTCTCATTTTATAGTATGTAGATAGTTTGTAGATAATTACGTGACTTAGTCTATCACACGCAGCAGCGAAATTGAATTTTGCTAATCTCCCAATTGAAGTGAGCCATGCTTGCATTAAAAATCAGCATTAAACACCATGTGTTTCCCGGAGGGAAATATAGAACTACTTTAACCGCAATCTGCTTCCGGTTATTGTCCAACGAAGATTGGCAAGCAACACATAAAGGGAGAGAAATGTATGAATTCGCTAAAGGTTTTAAATTACACCATAATATATGGACTGTTTAATATATTGCTTGATTTATGTACGACAAACTTAAATCAGAATAAAGTGTCCACCTTTATTCATTCCCTTCTTTTCTGGTGATACCCGTTATCCATGGCATATTAACTGAACTTGGAACAGGGCGAGCAATAACGGGGTAGTACTAAGAAGAATGAACACAATGCCTCTAGACGTGAACAGCGGAACGTGAACAAACATTCCCAGTGGATTAAATAAAGGGTTTAGTTTGAAATTTCCTGAATTTTACTCAAAACGACAGATGTTTTCAGAAGATCAATCTTCAAAAGATCGAACTGTAAAGCTTGGGGAGCGGGATGAGTTGATGCCCTTCGATGAAAAGTTATCAGAAAAATGTTTTGTAAAATCTCCGTTTTATATAATAACAAATATCGTAACCTATCCTTTGATGAGAAAATGAAGGAAAGTGTCTTCAGGGGCCGTCAGTCGACTACACCCGCAAAATTAGGAGCGTTGAAAAAATTCTTGGTACTTTCCAAAATTTTCGCCCCAAAGACCAAGCATCGTATTTTAGGAAAAGGAGATATCAGTTACTTTTAAAATTTATTTTTCAAATTTATTGGTTTTAAATTCATATTAACATTTTATTCGACTTAATTTCTTATCTGAATTTCAAATTTGAAATGCCCTTTCGTACAAATGTTAAAAAGCAAATTACAAATGGACTCTCTATGAAGAAAACACCCTGATCATGATTGATTGATTTGTCTGTTTAACGGCATATCAACATCCTTATGGGTCATTTAATACCGAAATGTAATTTTCTTGTGAGCTTTGAAATAATAAAAATATGATATATGTTATTCTGCTTCCACAGTTGCATACATGGTAGATGATACTCAGCTTTTGTGCATATACATGTTTGTGTCGATATGATTACTAGAAAACGGTGATATGTGTGTTTTTATGTTGTGATTTTGTTGAACTTATATTATGGAATAGAGTTTGATTTAAGAAATTATAGAATATGAGATGGCTTAATGCCAAGGACGTTCTTTCATGATGGTTGTTTGGTAGAATTTTAAGCGGATTTGGGTAAAGTCGCAACAATTTGTAAGTATGTGCGTATTGTTGGTAATTTTACTATAAAAATGTATTGCTGTTATTTTTACTATAAAAAATGTATTTTTATACTTTCATAGTGTTTTGTTTTTGCTTGGGGTTCAATATTTACCCATAGCTAGGACCCTAACAGGTGCTACTACACCGGATCAGGGTGGACTTTGGAACAACAGGAATTAAGTTAACTATTACCAGCAATACTTTTTTGAAAAAAAATTATTACCAGCAATACAATTTTGAAGGAAATATATTACGAGAAACAGATGTTTGACAAAACAAAATATTACCGGCAATAAAAAAAAAATGTCGGCATTAAGTATCCATTGGGGTTGATATGACGTAACACAAAGTAAACCAAAGCAATCTAAACCAAAGAATACATATTCTATTCATATGAATCTATCCTAAAAATGTTGTCGGCATTAAATAACCCACTGAGGTTGATATACCGTAAAACAAAATAAACTAAACCAAAGAATACATATTCTATTCATATGAATCTATCCTAAAAATGTTGTCGGTATTAAATAACCCATTGAGATTGATATGCTGTTAAACAAAATAAACCAAAGCAAACCAAAGCAAGTATGAACAAATATATAAGATAGATTCAGGAGAGAAAAATGATCTAGCATGACAGAGAACCAATCTTTCTTAGCAGCAGACCTTGCAATAGGTTCAATATAATTTTTCCACTTCATGTCAGCTGAGAATATAAGCCAGAGAAAGTGCAGTTCACTAAATGTACGTTTGCTTATTAGTTAGTTTCTTCTTGTCTGTGTTTATTTTTATCATGGGATTGTTTCATTTTTGAGTGAACATGTTAAATTTTGTTTTTCAAAACATCTTGTGAACTATATAAATTATTATTTTTAGTCGATACGAATCTGATAAAAGCTGAGTCAATGTTGAATCTAGATTAAATTTAACTGATCTTCTTATATGTGCTGTGTTCCTTCAGGGAGTTGGTGATCATGGCTCTCCACAATTTCCTGTCTTTTTTAGCTCTTAATATTTTTATCTTTTTGTTATGAAACAGATACAACACTTTATCTTCTATCAGTTTGCTATGTCTGCTGATAGGAAAGTTGGTTCACGGTGCCCTGCCAGTAAATTTTTTTTAGCAACAATTCATCTTTCGCGTCTATAAAATTACCATTCGACCGTGCATTGAATACTGCTGCCATATATAGTCTGGTACTTCTCTTGTATATCTCAAGATTCTTGACAAAATCCAAATATGGTTCTATAATATTATTAGTCTTAAACTGGCATCTCGGCTTCAGTCACTTTCCCACGACCTTCCTTCTCTTTTTTCCATATTTTCATGGCAACTGTTCTGATGAGCTTTACTCTTTGGTACCTTGACTTTACGGATTTAAGCCCAATACTAGATTGGCAGCTAGGTCTCATCATTTTACAGTCGAAATGCTTAAATGAAAGCATAGGTTTTACAGTTCCTTCTCTCGAATTTTTCGCTTGTTTGTGGAACTCTCTTTATGCTTCTTACTTTCCAGTCAACTTTTATCTTCAAAAATTTGTATTCCATGTCAGTCGCCATCTTGAAACTTTTTCTTTTATTGTTCTCTCTCCTTAATAATGAATTTTCGAAGTCTTTTTTCTCTCTCATTAGCTCCTTACGTCAGTGGCTTTATACCTCCTCTTGGGGTGAAATGATTAAAAAAAAGCTAGATATAACTCCTAAGTTACCTTGGCTGGTGTATCCTACAAACTTAAAAAATAAGCAAAATCCTCTTGAAATTTTTCTTGCGTTTTATCAATAACTAACAAAAACGAGAAAGTATTTACATCAATGAGAAAAGCTCCAATAGACAACATCGAAATCAGTACCATTTCTTTTATACCCTCCCTCAAGTCATTTCCACAGCTGTTTTACGATATTACCGAAACTAGTAGAAACAATAATGGCAATTAGCAGTACTTGTAAACATTTTACCGTTTTTCACAGTTTTCATATTTGAATTTTATGATGAATTATAATTTTGTAGTTAATGATTGAATAAATTCCTTGCGATTTCTGTGACTATAAAACATCCGCGAAAATTCCCTTATTGCATCGTTGAATATTTGAACTTAACAGCTTTAACAAAATATTTCAATAACAATTATAAGAATACAAGTCATTATTTAGAGAAGTGACTACAAATGAAAAGATTCAAAAGTTTTGCATTTCACTGAAGCAGACGTTAAAATCATGAGAACATTTTTTTTTTCTTTCTTTCTTTCTTTCTTTCTTTCTTTCTTTCTTTCTTTCTTTCTTTCTTTCTTTCTTTTGATTGTGTATGTTTTTTTCTTACTAAAACCAAACAGCGCCTCTGATATATTTTTCTTCCGTCTTTTATCGCATTCAAAACGAAATAGTCCATATTTTATCTGAAGTAATCGTGCTTAATCAATTATTGGGTTGGTGTATAATTATCAGGCATTTTTGTAGGCGCTTCATTTGTTAATAAAAACTGCTGTTTTGTGTAAACAAAACAGCAGTTTTTATTAACAATTTTTTTTTTAAATAAAAATATTATTTTATTTTCAGCTCATAAAAACGCGTGTCGATAACCATACGCCCCGGAATAACCCTTTAAAGATGTTATTGTTGAGTTGTTATGTTTCTTTTTCCATAACAAATATTGTTTTAAAAAAGCCTGATAATTATGCACCAACCCAATATTAACAGTTGAACAAGCATTGATAATTAAGGATGATTCCAAAATCCTTTAGAAATAGATTGAAAGAATAGAAAATCCGTTGAAGAAAGTGTGGGGATTTTTTTCTAGAAGATCTGCTGTCGATCTCCAGAGATTTCAACCGAATAGATCTGGTGTGAAAATGCCCTTTTGTTAGAGCTAATAATCCTTATAGGGGGTGGGAGGGAGAGGAATTCCAAATTCGTTTACAACGAGCAAAAGATATTGAAAAACGATGAAGAATAGATTGGCATAGCGAGAATATTGAGTAATACTGAATTTGAAATTTGGTAGAGACTTGTTGTCACTTTATCTCCAGTAATGACCACCACTAGCGTGAAGATGCCAATAATAATAATAATAATAATAATAATAATAATAATAATGATAATGTGTACACAACGGAAAGAATCAACAGAGCCAGTGTTTTATCTAATTACAGGACAGTGTTTCCACAATTTTGCCAGATGACATTTGCACAGCGAAAATGTCAGACGTTTTGCCGGGTTCACTAACTGGGTGTTTGGTGTGGTTAAGACGATCTCCCTGTGTAGTCGACTATCTTCTGTAAGTAGAGAATCAGAGCCGGGGTTAATCCAATTGCCCCTTCTACCTTCCCAGCCCTTAGTCCCTGAATGAGCAAAGCCAAATAGAATAGAGACCCTAGAATTGGTAGCCATCAAGGGTCCAATGAAAACTATTCTGGATGCAACGCATACAAATTGAACCGTCAACTTTCGAAGTAACTCAGTGATAATTTCAAATGTACACTGATAAAGAGATGAAGATTTTACAAGTATACGAATGTATGATTAGTGTGCAGAATTATGCATCACATTAATGCTTATTTAACGCCCTGACTTTATATTTAATCTATTTTTGAATATAAGTTGCATTTTCCCAGTTTTCAGATCTTTGAAGTTAAGATCTTTAAACAATAATTTTCGCCAAATTTATTTCTAGGAACTTAAACTCGGCTGCAGTCAAACCCAAAAGGCAAGGAGTATCAGTGAGGTCTGGTGCCAAGTGTTAATGAAAGCAGTGTAACGTTGGTTTAAAAATTCTATCGTGTTGAATTTATCCTTGAAGATAATGAAAATCGCGGACGTCCTTCTTTCATTGAGGGTGATGAACTGAAGTCTTTGGAGAAAGCAAATTATCACACAACCGTTGAACGTTTACAGGAGAATTAGATATAAGCTTTTGAAATATTAGATGCCCCCCCCCCCACCAAAAAAAAAAAAATAAAAAAAAAATGGCTGCCACACGAAATAGGACAAAAAAACAGAAAAATCCCTTGATGAAATCTGCGCTTCATTTGCGCAACAAAAACAATACAGATCTTGACAGCACTGTAACGGGTAATGAAAAGTGGATCCTATACAACAAGCGATGAGATTCGGCACAGTTGTCCGACTGAGATAAAGCACTTAACCTTTATCACTCTGTATGTGATTTCATTTGCTGTAGAAAATGTTTATCCTGCCACAGAGAGTAAATCTGATTCCCTGAACAATTGTGTGTTTGTGTTTCATAGTTGTGTTGTCATCTCCTGCTATGACAACAGAAAATCACTTTAAGTTAAATTAACAATAAGGATACTGCAATTGAGAAGTCCATCAGAGTATGAAACATGTCCACGAAGAAAAGTTTTCCTTTTGTCTTCATTTATCTTACCTTTTTACAGATATATTTTTAGTTATATCTGAATGTTTGTATATTTATATATATACAAATGCATCTCTGCCATTCAAAAATGGCGGCACTAAAGCAAGAGTCTTGAAACAATGTATTGAGTTTCAATAAAACAGAGATAAAGAATTCACAATTAAAATTGATGCTAATGAACCTTTTAATTAATCCGTTCCCTTTATATTTTTCAGACGTTCAATGGTATCCATAATTCATTGATTAATCCTGGTATTATATAAATCGCTTTTTGCTCAATATCTTTTCATGCTAGAAATTTGATGTGTTTAATCTAATACCGAAATGGACATATCTTTTGGAAGATTAGCAAAGATGGCGACGACAAAGCCTAATTCAAGACCAAGTTTAAGACGACCGCTTAATAAACAAACGTATCTGAGTGACTCACATGAAAGGCTTGAACAAATAAATACACATTGAGAAACCTTGAAAGAGAATGCAGTGGAATGGGAAATAATATTAATAATGCAGAGTGCTA
This sequence comes from Acanthosepion lycidas, assembly GCA_963932145.1. Classification (NCBI taxonomy): domain Eukaryota; kingdom Metazoa; phylum Mollusca; class Cephalopoda; order Sepiida; family Sepiidae; genus Acanthosepion; species Acanthosepion lycidas. The sequence goes on along the minus strand of OZ010587.1, from coordinate 108,341,488 downwards.
AAGGTTTAAGCATTTCCCAAATGACGGATTGAAGCTTATGGCGGATGTTTTGATCTGCAATCGGATAGATCCATTAAAATATTCCGAATGCTGGCGAAACTATCCCAGAAAGAAAGAATTATCACAAAATCGATAAAATTCAGTTTGGCTTGGTTTATTTTGGTTTTATGGCATATCAACCTGAATGGGTTATTTAATGCCGATTTGATTTTTAAATACAATAAATTAAAAATTTGTATGTGTACGAATATTTGTTTCCCCCGCTGTATATATATATATATATATATATATGTATATATATATATATATATATATATATATACAGTGGGTCTTTTATAAATTATTTTCGGTTTTAGTTGCCCACCTCTTCCTCCTTTTTTTTTTCTTTTCTATCTCTCTCTCATCTTCTGATTTTTAAGTTTAGATTATATCGTATTTTATTGTGCGTAGTGTCACCACAAATGTATACAAACATTGAATTATGTATCGGAAAATAATTCATATTTATCTGTATCTCACTCATTTAAACCGTCATTTAACTTCTCTCTTTAAAACTCCACTCTGTTAAATTTTAACCCCCACCTTCACTTTTAGGCCTTCCTGTTCTTCTTTCGTCTGTTACCCCTCTCTAGAGCTTTCATTTACTTCTCACATTCGTCCCATACTCTCATACATAAACTTTTACTAAATTTTATTTTTTATTCCCGGAGTTGTTTTTTCTGTTTTCTTTTTGAATTTGTAGGTCTGATGAATTGGATCGTATTATATTTACGATTCCAATGTAATAAATTATAACCATGGAATATTAGTGTTTAAGCCTTTTTATTATATCCTACTCTATCCTGAACATTGAGTTCTACCTGTGTTCTATCCTTTTGGAAATTTATATATATATATGTATGTGTATGTATGTATGTATGTATGTATATATATATATATATATTTATATATTTTTCTATATATATATGTGTGTGTGTGTATTAACCACTAATATTATCAATATATATATATATATATATATATATATATATATATATATATATATACATATATATATAAAGAAGAGAGAGAGAGAGAGAGAGAGAGAGAGAGAGAGAGAGAGAGAGAACGAAAAACTGCATCGTCGATTGGTTTCAACGACAATTTGTTTCATGTATTCCAACGAAGGGTAGCAGTAGTTGAACTGTAGCCTTCACCCAAAACTTTACCACTAAATACAACCGGAAGAAGCAAATAGTTGGGAAACTATTTTAAACCCAATCACTTGTAATCCATTAGGAATCTATTTTTATAGCTGCTTAATAAGATAGACGAATGCATCATTTACGAGAAGAATGTCTGATAGAAAGAATATTATCGAAATGAATCCCAGCAATGAGTTCATTCAGAACATTTGAATCAGGTGAGTTCATTCATGATAATTGACAATTAAAAAAATAATAAGATTAGCGAGTAAGTGGACGACAGGAGCGGCTTTGCTTTCACAGTTATAGGTCACTTTTGGGCAAGGTTAAATTAATGTGTGTTATTTGAGGGCGAGATCTGAAGACATATCACTGAACACACATCTCCATATAAACTACACAAAATTAGAATTCCGAATATATATATATATATATGTATATTAGTCCATTTTTCTAATATATATATAAGAAAAATGGACTAATTCCGAGAATTATTTAAGACATTTTTTATGTTTATACGTTCTTTTTATAGATACAAATATTTAAGTAAATACTATGTTTATAATAAACAGTATTAACAACATTTACCGACCTGAATGTCCGAGAAATTTTTATAGGAAATATGCATCCTCCGACAGGAATCGAACCTGTATTCTATACGGAACTGTCATATAGCCTGACGTACCTTAACCGATTGGACCACAGAGCAGAGGAGCGTTCGGTTAGCAAGATCGATTTTACTGTTTGTAAACACAATTCTCCATGATTTTCTCTCATTCATTCTTATCTGCTCAATGCGTATCCAAATGTAAACCAATGACGTCATACATTATGAAATGGACAAAGTCCGACAATTATTATATTTTAAGACATTTTTATGTTTATACATTCTTTTTATAGATACATTCAGGCCGGTACAGGTTGTTAATACTGTTTATTATAAACAGAGCATTTACTTAAATATTTGTATCTATAAAAAGAACGTATAAACATGAAAATGTCTTATATATATATTTTAAAGGCTAAAATGCGAACCAATCTCGCTAAGCGGGTTTCGACCGTAAGGTCACCACAAACAAGAGGAATGATTCTTCTACTCACCTGAGGAGCAATTCTCCGCTTTGTCGTTACTTTTACATAATTGTAATGTAAATTTAATAAATAAGACCTGACCTAATATAGAACTTGACCATGAATATTATTAAGGGAATAATATCTAAAGAATTACCAATTGTGTTTAGTGAGAGGAATATTAAGTTCACTAGTTTAGCTCGAACTTACAAGTTTAGTGCCGTTTCATCTTCAAAATTTTAGAAATAAGCTATCTTTTGGTTTACGTGTGTTTTTAGGCATCGTCCGTCATAACTCGTTATTGTGGGAGTGGCTAGGCTAGTTTTCTTCGTTAAGTGGTCAGAGAGTTAATTCTTATCTATAATAATATTTTTTTGTTTAAAAATATGATTCCTTCGCTACATAAGAGTTCTCATGTTTCTTATGTAGCGAAGGAATCATATTTTTAAAAAAAATATTATAATATATATATATATATATATATGTGTGTGTGTGTGTGTGTCTATAATGTAAATAGTGTACATAATACCTCATCTTAGAAATATAGATAGCTATATATATATATATATATATATATATATATATATATATATATATGTGTCTATGTTTCTGAGATGAGGTATTATGTACACTATTTGCATTATACCCACACACACACACACACACACACACACACATATATATGTATATATTTCTGAGATGAGGTATTATGTACAATATTTACATTATTCGGACTATTGTCCCCACTTTGTCGCCATATATATATATATATATATATATATATATATATATATATATATATATATATAATATATATATATATATAATAAAAAGGCTTAAACACTAATATTCCATGGAATATTAGTGTTTAAGCCTTTTTATTATATCCTTACTCTGTCCTAGACATTGAGTTCCACCTGGATTCTATCCTCTCGGAATTTTTTATTAAAAAATATACATGTGTATATATGCACCTGTGGATTTTGCATATATATGTATATTTACCACTAATATTATCTATCTATCTATCTATATATATATATATATATATATATATATATATATATATATATATATATATATATATTCTGTTGCATGGATACGTGTTTGTAACCCCGGGTTCACGCTTTTAAGATCATCAGAAGCGTGAAACCAGGGGTTACAAACTACTACCAATGCAACTGAATATATATATATATATATATATATATATATATATATATATATATATATAAAGAAATATAGTCTTAAGGTGTGCTATATTTATGGAATAAAGTGCTCAATATCAGAGATAGAGCGTGTGTAAATATAAAAGTGAACATAGAAGTCAACACTTAGAGGCGACAGTCTGTTTCATGCTATATGCAATCGTCAGGCCACGATGATTGCATATAGCATGAAACAGACTGTCGCCTCTAAGTGTTGACTTCTATGATCACTTATACATATATATATATATATATATATATATATATATATATATATATATATATAGGTCACTACTGCTGTCAATGAAGATATGAAACGTAGATATATGTATATTTATTAATATATACTTCTTAGCTTTGTCTAAGCACACACACACGCACACACACACACACACACATACATATATATATATATATATATATATATATAGGTAAAAGGTTTGGAGACCCCCTTTAGATTTAATAATTAGTAATAAAAATTAAAAATGAATAAACATAACCACAGTACCTTTCAACAGAGATGGTAATGAATGTTTCTATATGCCATGTCCAGTACGATGCGGAGGCATATGCGCGTATTTTTAAATGAAATACTCAGCTTTCATTATCTAATTTTCTATGTATTGATCTATCTTGTTCTCGTCTTATCTAGCTATCTTTCACAGTCTAATTATCTCTTTCTGTCTGTCAAACATGGTTCTGGTATATATATATATATATATATATATATATATATATATATATATATATATATATATATATATCAGTATTGATGTGTATACATGAAATAGCTAGATATTACCAACCGTATACACAGGTAAGCAAATAAATATTTAAGCAATTTAATATAAGGTGTAAATAAACAGTGCACAATGTAGCTAGACAAAGCTAAGTGGTATATATTAATAAATATACATATATCTACGTTTCATATCTTCATTCACAGTCGTAGTGACCTACCATTGCTAGGCTTATGACGTTAATTTCTCCTTTCTCTCTCGGAGTGACATGAATTCTAGTGACTCATCTCATTCCAGTGCTTATATCAAGTTCAGCTTTTCTTTTATTAACTACCTGTGAATGTTTGCAGCATTCTTTTTCTTCGTGAACAGAAATTCTATGACAACGGTTTGCTTTCTAGTGTATCATTGATAGGATTAAAAAAATTCTACAAATTTTACCGTGAGCATCTGAAGAAATTATGGTTAAAAAGAAAGTAATTATGACTAATCTTTTTAAAATTAAATTAGTATCGGTCCGAACTTGGTATTTCAATATTATAAATGTCTGCTTACCTGTGTCGCGGTTTCTTTGATATTTGGTTTCTTAAGGTTTCATCCTTTTTGTGTAGGAGTGGGTGGGGGTTCATCCGAGGTTTGCCGATATCATATGTTATGCATGTAGGCGCGCCATGAGGAACAGTTGTTAAAAAGGCTAGTAAGAAGAAAAAGAGGAAATCTTTTGAGTTACAGAAAACAAAGAAAAATAATTGAATTTTGATTTTAAAAAACTAACGCGCACACATATACAGGCACATACACAGACACACTCACACATACACACACACACATATATATATATATATATATATATTCTTTTTACTAAGGTTCAGTCTATACAAGACCCAAGAGCCAATCCAGGTAGAGGGTTACTGAAGAAATTTGTTGTGCTAGCGGTAAAAGTAAGAGTTAACAATCTCAGTTTATGCTGATATGTGGGAAACGTAACTGGTAACCGTAGACTTGAACAGGTTAAGATTATAGTGGTCGGGGAATATCCTGTTGGGAGTCGACCCCAAAATGTAGAGGTTCGTGGGAAGAAGCTCTTCGAGTGAAACTTACTTCTCACTTAATACAAAAAGAATGAGTGTGGTTCGTTACCGTGTGCGTGGCATGGTTGGTTCTACACACTTGTACAAATTAATTGAAACAAACGCTTTAGTTTCCTTTCTTTCAACATACGGTCAGTTTTAGACTAACTGGAGTTACAGATTAGGTCATTTGCTGTGGTGTGAAGTAATATGAATCTATTTACAGGTGTATGATGAAATTTGTTTGGCCTTGAAAAATATTGCGTCATCCATGATTGCATCAGATTTTCATCGCGCCCAGACACTATTGTCTCGACTGTTGATTAGTTGTCCTACGGCAGTTGTCGCTGATGGACGTTACTCCAAGAAAGTGTACAAACATTTGTAACTGCACGAACACAATGGCAAGCCTTACCAGTGAGCAAATTCAAGTACTATCGTCTGGCTCGGAAACTCTCCTGATTTAAATCCAATCGAGAATCTGTGATCAATCTGCAAGGAACGACTTCGTGGAATGGACATACGAAATACTAACATGTGCACTGGGACATGTTTTATTGAAAAAATACGAAAAAAAGTAAATAATAACGGAATTATTCGTTTTGTTTCAATTAATTTGCACAAGGGTGTAAGTAAGAAGGTTAGAACTCGTGAGAATAAGGAATATAACTTGTCTGGACAATTTCCATGGAAATAGTAGTGGATTAGCGAGAGGCCTATAACGTTTCTTTTTGTCTGTAGGAAAGAGGTTGTAGGATGGGAAATAATCATCACCCATAAAGCTACGTAGACGCTTTTGGTCTCTATCAAGACTGGAGAGTGAAGGCTGTGCAGATAGATATTATCATCAGTTACATAACTGTTTATTTTCACATTGCAACAGAATATTGGGAAAAGCAAAAGTAGGAGAGGAAAACAAAAAGAAAATCTGATGAAAGAAAAGGAGTGCCGACGAAAGAAACGTATAGAGACTTTCTATATTGATTTTCTTTTACTCCTGTAACCCATTGATATTTTAATGTGGGTGAAGCCTTATTTTTTCTTTTAGAGACTGACACACGGACACTTTATGTAGAAAGGGATGTAAATACTACGGTATTAACATAGAGATATCAAGACTAACGTCAGATACGTAACCATGGGTAATTTAGTAAGTATATATATATATATATATATATATATATATATATATATATATATATATATATATATATGGATTTTTGAATAGTCACTACGTAACAACTGATCCCTTTATCAATTCATATCTTCCAACATTGATTATGGAATAGAGTAAGAACCAATCTAGATAATTGCGTAAATTTGATTGGTTCTGGAGCAAATGAAACTAAACTTATATAAAATAAAAAAAATATACAGGTTATCCATAAAGTCTCTTTACAATTTAAAAAATACATTACAGAGGCAATTGATGAGATATCTTAATCAGATTTGTTCTATATACTTAGTAGGTTTTTAATTACATTGCATTTGTATATTTTAGGTACCCTGCTGAGGAAAGAGGTACTGTTAAATGAACCTTAACATTCACAGACCTGTGGATTTGAAGGAGTGATTCAGTTCCTTGACTACCTCGTTCACCAGATATCACTCCCCTGGACTACTTTCTATGGGGTTATGTTAAAGTTATCGTATATGGATCAAAGATATGGGGCATCACTGATCTAAAGCAAAAGATCATGGGGTACCATTGCCATCGTAAGAAACAGAGTACCGTCTTGATATGCTTCGTGCAACTAATGGCGCCCATATAGAGGTGGATTAAATTAATTAAAAAAATTCAATATCTACTCCTCATTTTGTAATAATTTCCACATATTTTTCTGGTCATACGATTTTGTAATAATTTTTTTAAATTGTAAAGAGACTTTATGGACGCCCTGTTTTTTTATTTATTTATTCTTGTGTGCAAGACGTCGGAGAATTGTTTTTTTTTATCTGCGATATTGATGACTTAATTTTTCAAATTTCGTAGGTTAAGCTATTATAACAATTACCGTATTGATGTTGCAAAAGAATTGATAGATTATAATAATAATAATAATAATAGTAATGTGAACAATCAAAGCTAATCGCTTAAACATCGTGATTAGAGGACCGCAAAGACAAAATGTGCCTCCTTATTGACATGGCATTCCCTGCAGACTGCATTGTATCTTTGAAGATCTTCAAAAAACTATCAAAAGGACCTTGAAATCGAAATCTCAAAAATTTGGCACATGAGGAGATTAACAATTCCAGTTGTTGTTGGAGCCCTCCGATTGATTGGAAGAGATTTCAATAGACTCATTGAAGGAATCTCTGGTAGCCAATGCCTTAAAGAAATACAAAAAATTGTACTCACAAGTACAGCCTACACATTACGAAGGGCTTTATCTATGTAAAATATTTGCGATTTTTTTTTCAAAACTACCCAGTGAAAAATGACATGATGCCATTTCTGACTTTATGTCTCTGGTCGGTACCGGGAAAGAAATGGGTATATGCCAGAAACCAAAGGAAATAATAATAATAATAATAATAATAATAATAATAATAATAATAATAAGCAGATATGGTAACTATCCCGTTCAGTACCACAGATTTGCTTATCAGTTGATAACTCTAACCAGATAAACATTCTGTATGTGCTGATACCCTGTGTATTCCTGTTCATAAGCGAAAGTAGTGAGGGAACGTCATGGCCCAATAGCGAGTCATGAGTGTGGGTATTGAGAGGTTTGTTTTATGTTGGAGGATGAGGCAGACAAAGCGACTTGGGAGTTACATCTAAATACTTCAATCAGAATCGCATGAGTGGACTGGGTTACACGACGTAAAGGATTTTCTTAGTAGTGCCCACCTACAAGTTTATATATTGCTTTTATCAAAACCTGTCACCATATTGCGTATGTTTGGCTGTAATGCATGTACTCGGTATACACTTATCAGACCGTTTCCTTCAAAGCAAAAAGACTGATGTATATCATTTCGCATCCCACAAATGGCTAAGGAGTTCGAGACTTAAGGGTGAGAGTAAAGGGTTTATTATTGCAGGACCAGAGTCTGCTTACACGCAACTACCAAGCTAACACCAAAAATGTAGGCCCTGTGACCAATATATTGAAACTATTTGTCACCTTATCTCCGGATGCTCAATGCTCACACCCAATGGATACAAAAACCGCCATGATAGGTTAGGCCAATATCTGCATTGGAAGATCTGTCATCACTAAGTTTTTTATGCCTTAGTGATAATGGTAAAATCTATTAATTGGCATATTGTGGGTTTGAGTCCCATCCCGCTGGAACTGATTAGGACTTTTGAATCTTTAAGTAGCATAAAACCTACAGACAAGAGATTTTGAAAATACTGTCATTCGGCAATAAATTTGTAAATTTTCAATAATTTAAAAGTTATGGGTCAATAGAAACTCGTTTAAGCAATTCTGATTTTTAAGTTTATATATTTATACTTATATAAATAATTTTTGGGTGGACTTTCAAAATACAATGAGATAATAAATAAATCAAAGAATTTAAAAAATAACATCTGCAAGATGGAAAACTGAGAGCTTTTAAACAAATGTTGCGTCTAAAAAAAATCGTTGTATAAAAATGAAACAAAGAATAGGAAAAAGGTCGGGACTTTTTTTTATTCCGTTTCGTCCATGTTTTTTTTGAGTTTTGGTTAAAATAGTCAAGTGGAAGAATCAATACGAAAAAATATTGAAAGAAACGAGAGGAAGAGAGAAAAATATAAGAAAAGAAACAGAAAGAGAGAGAAAGGGAAAAAAGACATAAATAAAGAGAAAGAAATACTTAAAGAAAGAGAGAGGGAGAGAGCTAAGGAAAGCAAGAGAAAGAGCCGAAAGACAAAGAGAGGAAAAGAGAGAATAAGACAAAGAAAGTGAAAGTAAGAGAAGGACGTAAAGAAAAAGAGAGAAAGAAGGAGAAATGAAGAAAAGAAGGAAAGAGAAAGGTAAAGAAAAAATGGAGAAAGAGAGAGGGGGAGAAAGAAATATAGATATATAGAGAGAAATGGAGAAAAGAAAAAGAAAGAGAAAGTGAAAAGAACAAGCTGAGAGAGAGAGAGAGAGAGAGAGAGAAGAGAGACAGAGAAAATAATGAAATTTTCATTAGTTTCTATTAGTAAGTTTTTATTGTTTATCCTTTGTAACAGACATACACACACAAACACACACACACACGTACACACACACATACACACATATATATATATATATGAAAAGATTACTTGACTTTTTAAATATCAATTTTTATAAAAAGTTAAGTAATCTTTTCATATAATATCATTAACTCTCTATTTTTATTATTATTCTAATATTTTTAATATTGTGCACTATATATAAAATATCTGCTGTTTCTTAAATCTTATATATATATATATATATATATAAAGTGCGCGATCGCCATTTTGTATTTTAATTCAGCCCATGCGCGTTGTTTGTTTTTGATTTTTCAACTGCCCCTTATAGCAGGGTCTGTTCAGCAATGTCTGTGAGAAAAAGAGCACGATAACGCAATTTATTCATAAATTTGGAAAAGGCATGCTGTACCGGAAGCTCCAATACAAACATTTCCGAGTGTTTGGGTGTCAATCTGAGGACAGTGCAGAGGATTTGGAAAGAGTTGGATGAGTCTAATGGTGATTAAGAAGGTCAGCAGCTCGGAAAATTCACTCTGGTCGTTCTGATAAGAAAAGAACTCTCGAATTTGTTGGTAAGGGCCTCAGACTCGACACGGCGACATACATCAAATGCCTTGAGGATTTAGTGCTGTTCTGGTTAAAGAGGTGGCTACTGGAAGACATTATGTCTGTCAACAGGACTATGAGTCATGCCACACAAGGACGAGAACCCAATCATGGCTGTCAGACAATTTCTGTGGCCACATCACCCCTTACATATGGCCACCTAACTTCCCAGGCTGCTACTCCTTCGATTATTATGTGTTGAGAGACCAACAAAACTCATTGTAATACGAAAGATGAACTGAAGGCAAGGATTGTGACAGCATTCACCAACTTAAACAGAGAGACCGTCCAGAAGAGTTGCAGGAGATTCCGAAGTCCTCTGGAGGCTGTGGTTGAAGCCAATGGTGATTTTATTGAATAAATTTAGTCTTTAATATTTCAAGATATTTTTGTGTAATTTTGGTAAATAGCTGTCTATATTACTGAGATGAGGTATTATGTACATTATTTACATCAATGGCACAGTGGATAAAGGCGTTGGTTAGATCCAGTGACAGGACTCAAAGAGTGTGAGTTCAATATCCGGTTAAGGCAATGGAGAACTTTCAGAGGGAAATTAACAGGAGATAACTGATAACTGACACCCATTAAAACATGGCACTTGGAACTAGAACAGTCTATCAAGTGAGCGAAATAAAGGGTTCAGTTCGACATCCCAACCAACTGAAGAAGGCCTGAGCGTACAACGGCCGAAACGTTGTAATAAGTTTGGTAAATATATTTGTTAAAATGAGATGTCAGTATCATTTTCATACTTCCGTAATTTAGACGACAATTTATTCACTGCTCCCTATCAGAGATAGAGCGTGTGTAAATATAAAAGTGAACATAGAAGTCAACACTTAGAGACAGTCTGTTTCATGCTAGATGCAATCGTCAGGCCACGAGCACTCGTGGCCTGACGCCTCTAAGTATTGACTTCTATGTTCACTTTTATTTATTTATATATATATATATATATATATATATATATATATATATATATATATATATATATATATATATGTGGCCACATTCGGTCTTGTGTCACATCTAAGCTACACTTAGAAGACCATTAGGACACTTTGACATGGTCCACTGGTTAGGGAGCTTGTCTCGCTAGATCAATTATGACTGGGTGCCCCGTACTTTCGGCATTGTGCCATATTTAATCTACGCTTAGAAAATCTTTCCAGCTCTTCGACGTGATGTAATGGTTAGCAAGCTTGTCTCGTTTTAGTGAGTTCTATCCTCATTGGGTGCTCCTCACTTTCGTCCTTGTACTACATTTAACCCATGATTAGTAAATAAATATATACATTATAAGTTTCCCTTGTTCATTGCATTCAGTGAAGTATGCATAAAAGAAGGACTGGTACCTAAATATACACTATATACATATATGTGTGTATATATATATATATATGTGTGTGTGTGTGTGTGCGCGCGCGTGTGTATTGTCTTAAGGCGGGAAACTGACAGTCATCATGCATGATATCCACACTGCTAATAGACGTTCTACGTGCTCTCTATCTTCAATATTGAACAGTCTTTGCCTATAAATATAACAAATTTTAAACAATATCTATATATGCGCATGAGGGCACTTCGGTGTGGTGTAATGGTTAGCAAGCTTGTTTCGCTAAAAAAATTACGACTGAATAATGAATTCGATCCTCACTGGGTGCTCCATACTTTCGGCCTTGTGCCACATCTAAGCTACGATTAGAAAATCATTTAGGGCACCTCGAGGCGGTGTAATGTTTAGCAAGCTTGTCTCGCTCGAACAATTACGACTGAGTAGTGAGTTCAATCCGCACTGGGTGCCCCTTACCTTCGGCCTTGTGCCACATCTAAGCTATGCTTGAAAAATCAATGTGTGTGTGTTGTATCAACATGTTCATAGACGACACACTTATCAACTGAATTGAGATCTTAAATTTTCATTTTATAATGTTTAAATCGATGTCTCTAATGTAATTTCATTGGGTTAAGTGCATTGTCACAGAAGATGATGATATTGAAAATAGGTTATGAATATATTTATTCATCTACACACACATACACACACACACACATACACACACACACACAGAGAGAGAGAGAGAGAGAGAGAGAGAGAGAGAGAGAGAGAGAGAGAGAGATTGAAATCGAAATAGATACAAAAATGATTTTTTTACGTCTTATCAACGTTTTGAAGCCGGAAAATATTTTAGATTGTAAAGTTTTGGGGAAATAATGATTTACTGACACAAGGTCTACTAATTAACCCATAGCTGGGGGAGAAGAGGTGGATTCATATTTTCCCCAAGTATATCTGTGCTTGAGTGAATATAATGAACACGACTAGAATTTGAACTTGGCTCTCCGATTTCTAAATCCGAGCCGTTAACCCTACAAACCAACCGTACATAAAAGCTTACTGCACGTGGTATTCCCTAGCGGTTACTCATCTAAGTACTGATCAGGCTCAACGTTGCTTAACTACGGTGATCGTTAATGAACCCTATTTCAACGTAATATGGCTGTAAGCCTACAGAAAAATATAGATAAATATCTAGATACCTCCAAAGATTCGCTATATAATGAGCATACTTGATAAAAAAAATGGCCCAAACTTAATAAAAACAAAGTTTCATCGTCAAATCTTTGTTATTAAAAAGAAAGACAAAAGGATTTTTTGATTAATAAATTATATTTTTGGTTCCTTTTTAGAACCTTCGAAAGTTTGTTTTAAAATTTTGTTTTGCTTACGTCAAGGAGTGACCATAAATTATTATAGAAAATTTTAGCATCTTTTTACGGTGAAAAACACATTGATTTTGGAAATTCTTGCAAAAATGAGATACAGTATTTACATTATTCAGACTATTGTCCTCATCTTTGTCGCTATATTTATCACAACGTTTCGGCCGTTGTACGCTCCGGCCTTCTTCAGGTGGTTGGAATTTCGAACTGAACCCTTTATTTCGATCGAAATAAAGGATTCAGTTCGACATTCCAACCACCTGAAGAAGGCCGGAGCGTACAACGGCCGAAACGTTGTCATAAATATGGCGACAAAGATGAGGACAATAGTCCGAATAATGTAAATACTGTACATAATACCTCATCTCAGAAATATAGACAGGCTCAAAAATGAGATAATTGACGGATATTAATGAATTTTTCAGGACTTATTCGCAAATGAATGAAATTATTTTAGAAATGTTTCTTTTCGAAAAAATCTTAGTAAAAATATGTTTCTTTTTACATCTGTTATCCCACCACCCACTTAATTTCATTTTTGTAGTCTATATGTTATAATGTTTATAATGTTTATAATGTTTATCATGTTTATAATGTTTATAATGTTTATTAACCATAAAGACAAGTCCTCGCAGAATTTAAATCATGAATTATTTTTTGTCAAACAGAACTCCCATTTACAGAAAATTTGTTTTGAATAGTAAAATAAAAAAAAAAAAAACAATGAAATAAAACCAAATCATCATTCAATTAGAAAAGCTTTAAGTTGCTTTTATCAATAAGATATATTATAGACATTATTGTCTTAAGAAAAAAGATTTTCGATGAATAATGAATTTTTACAAGAATTATTTTAATTTTCAACAATTTAAGAATAATTTTGAATTTATTTTGTATGTGTATAAATGTGTTTTGTAAATACGGATGTCCCAACGCGTCGTTATCAGAAAATATAACCTTAACTTAATAAAGTATATCGTAAAGTTAAAATTTATTGGTAAATCTTCTAACGTTTC
>OZ010587.1:108275198-108325198 GCA_963932145.1 Acanthosepion lycidas | reverse complement strand
CTTATTTCGTAGGGTTGATCAGATGTTTCCGGCTGTCGGTGTTTCTATGCGACGTTTTTATAGGCATCGGCCTTCAAGGGGCGGGACGAACGGATGAGTCCTGGAAGGTAAAACAAGTGTAAGTGGAGAGCGGGTCAGTTTTTTTTTGGGGGGGGGGGGGATGGGATGGGCGGTGGGGGGGGGGGTTGTTGCCGGGGTTGTACCAGGACACGCCCCCTTCTTTCCTTTCTCGTTCATGAAGAAGATGCTTTCATTCAAATTAATATTTACGAAGTTTATTTAGCGACTTATTTAATCGGATTTATTTGTGTTGATTCCGTGTCGATAATCATTAAGAAGACGATTTAAAATTTAAATCCTTTCAGGAGAGCGTCGTTAACGGTTATTATTATTATTATTAAAAGTACGAGATAAAGTAATTTTCCAGAAGATAACATTAACATCATCTTTGCACGAGCCTGTGCCCGCAGGTACATATACAACACACACACACACACACATAGGGAATCAACAAATGTGGGGGTGGCGCTAGAAACTTCAAATCCCACTTTTTCCTAGAATTAAGTACTAACTAAAAACAGAAACTAAATTTATCCTGTTGACCAATTGCGCATATACATTTACATACACATACATACACATACATACACATACACGTACACGTAAATGCACATACACGTACATACACGTACATGTAAATGCACATACACGTACACGTAAATGCACATACACATACATGTACATACACATACACGTAAATGCGCATACACGCACACGTAAATGCACATGCACGTACATACACATATACACAAGTGTTTCGTCATGATCATTTGTTTAAATAAAGCCATTATTAATTAATTCATTAATTTTGAAAATAAATCAGAAAACTTAATTTTCCTTTTTATCATCGAAACATTAGCTTCTAAAACTTCTACATAAGTCTTACTCTTATATATGGAAAAAAATCTACAGGTTTCATTCTAGAAGATAAGCAGAAAAAAAAATCTGCATTTAATATAAAAACAAAAAAAAATGTTTACAACAGTGAAACAGATATGAAAATATTCATTTTATGACAAAACAATATAGAATCAGGATTCTTTAAAACATAATATTTAATTTAGCTCCCCAAACTTTTTAACATCTGACTGAAGCACACAGTTTTAACAGCTGATTTTAGTCTACTTCCCACACTTTTTAATTTTGTGGCGCTGTGCTTTCAAGATGTTCTTTATAAGAACGAACGTTATTAAACATTTTCAAAACTAAGATAAGGTATCATTTAATTTTAATCTAATATATTAGGTTGGTGCAAAAATAATGTCGTTTTCTCACATAGTAACATATGTGAGAAAACGACATTATTTTTGCACCAACCTAATATTTCCATAATAGGAGCCATTTTTATAACAAACACGAAGAGATATTTAAAAAAAAACAAAACAAAGAAAGCACGCCCGCCCAATATCAGGCCCATCGTATTCGAGGATTCCCGTCTAGTAGGGCGGCTATTTCAAACTCTCGCTTAAGCACATCTGTGTTTAGTTTAACACCCACAATACAAACTACGAAAGCCTTTTTCCTGATAAATTGACCGTGGTGAGATTCGAACCCGGGTCTTATAGTCAGAAAGCGAACGTCCTAAGCACTCGGGTACGCACCCTCATATAAACAGACACATTCACGAACATACACCTATACACACGTGTTTCATCATGATTTACACACTTTTAAAAAATATTTCAAACACTTAAAAAATTTGACACTTGAATTTAAAAATTTTAAGTTAAATTAAAGTAAAATTAAAGAAAAAAAGCAAAATATTTATCCGAATGGGTGATTGTATAAAAGGGCCATTGAAGTCAGCGGCGACAGTCTGTTCTATGCTTTGACGCAATCGTACGGCTTGACGGTTACGTTTAAGTATGAAACAGACTGTCGCCACTGCGTGTTGATTTCAGTGGCCCCTTTTATATTCACATACCCTCTATCACTTTAACCCATAAATATAGCATATCTTAAAATTATATTTTTATCATATATATATATATATATATATATATATATATATATATATATATATATATATATATGTATGTATGTATGTATGTATGTATGTATGTATGCTTAAAGAGAGAGAAAGAGCTTTTATGAGAAAAAAAAGAGAAATAGTTTTTATGATAAAAACAAAGAAAGAAAAAGAAAGACGAAGGAAGAAACATCGAGAGAAATAGAGAAAAAGAACGAAAGCAAAAAAGAAAGAGATATAGAGAGGGGGAAAAGAAAGAGACAAAGAGAGTGAGAGAAAATATCAAACAAACCAAAAAATAATTACGCTGTTTAAAAAATGTTCAGAAAACCAGATCGATCTAAAATTTTACATGCACACTTGCGTGCGCACGCACGCACGCACGCATACATATATGAAAATTCAAATATAATTTAATATTATTAGACAATATTAATGAATTTAACAGACAAATATAATAATTCATATTAATTACATCACTGAGCATCTTCCATAATTTTCCTTTCATGTCCATAAAGCTGAACGTTTTTTTTTTTTTTTTAAATATTTTTATTTATTCTTTTATTTTCATTCTTAACAGAGTTCAAAAGTATCTCAGAGTCCTTGTTGGACAAGGATTATATTTCACCCACCAACCTCTCTCTCTATCGCGACTTTCATGGAAAGTGCCCGGATGAACTAGATTCCTTGGTCCTGTCAGATCTAACTTTCACATCTAGGACCCGCTATGCCACTTACACAGTAGCAAACCACCCTCATTCCGTTCGTATTCCATTGGTGAGAAGTTCCACTCGAACAGTTTCTTCTCGCAAACCAATTTGCCCTGTGGAACAGACTTCCAGAAGGATGTTTCCCCGATCACTACAATCAAGTAGTGTTCAAGTCGAGAATCAACCGTTATCTTCTCCTCCTATCCATATAAACTACCCATCAAAGTAACTCTCTACCTCGAGTGGCTCTCGGACCTTGTTATAGGAGGAACCTTACTGTAAAAAAAACAAAAAAAAAAAAAACAAATTTGAACACATCACATCATTTTGTAGGCGATGCTTTTCCGTGTGTAGAAATCCGGGCTTTTGGTAATAAATCTCTGTATTTTGTCTTTGAGACGAGATGGGTTGCAAAAATAAACTTTCCGATTTAATCAGTTGATTTTATTACCCCCCCACCCCATATATATATATATATATATAAAGAAAGAACAGTAAGATATATAATCTGGTGTTCTTATTGATAATTTTTATTTTTATTTTTACAAAACGGTGCTCAATGTAAATTTACAGAGCATAAATATAAATTAACTGATTTAAATAAGTTATTCCAAAATTCGCTTGAAGATGAAAGAGAACTAATGCTTTTAATTCAATTACATAATGAAATTTTAAGTTTTTAGGTTCAGTTTTTGAAACATGGTTATTGCTGTGTAGCGAAAACATTTTAAATCAGTTAATTTATATATATACATATATATATATATATATATATTTTACATGAAACGTTATTTTTAGTGGATACCCGTTTTTGAGTAGATGCTGCGTTTATATTAAACAGTATGTATTTCGTCTAGAAGTCTGCGTAATCAAGAAAACGCAATAAAAGAATATGTACTCACCGGCAGGATTTGAACCCGTGTCCCTCTTTGTAAGAGGATAGACCGTCAGATCCGACCTAGTTTCACCGGTCGGTTACGAAAAGCATCACAATAAGGCAAGGTAACATTATGCCTCTAAAGAACTCTTACTCGTTCAGATATTTACACGAAACGCATATTTGTTCAGTTTCGTATCCAAGACCAAAACATCATTATATATATGTATATATATCATGTATATTTTTATAATTGAATGAATATATATATAATTTCAACCCAAGCAAGGCAGTAAAGCCACGAAGAAACAAGAGATTTACTGAGTGCGAAAAAAATAAGAGAAAGAAAAAGATTATTAAGGAAAAAGAACAATAAAAAGAGAGGGAATCAAAACGACTGTTGATAACGAATGACATTGTATTGACTACTAGATATAATCTACTTATATCATTTTATATATTTCCCTTTCATCATCATCATCATCATATATATATATATATATATATATATATATATATATATATGATAGATACATAAACATATATGTGTGTGTGTATATATATATATATATATATATATATATATATATATATATAGATAGATAGATAATAAACATATTGAAATAGATAAATACAGTGTAAACCGGATATAAGAGACCCGGATATAAGATAAACCCGTATATAAGAGAGATTTTCTATGGTCCCAAATTAGAGCCTGTCTTAATGTATATATAATAGACCAAACCCTGATATAAGAGAAACACGGATATAAGATACTTCTCCGGTCCCGACAACTCTCTTATATCCGGGTTACACTGTAGATAATAGATAATAAACATATTGATATAGATAGATAGATAGATAGATAGATAGATAGATCAACACTGCGTGGTGAATACCAGCTTTATGCCTCAACTGACCATCAAATTTGATTTTTATTTCACTATCGAAATCTAAAAAATCTCTTATCTCTGTCACTCTTCCTCCATTAACATCAATTTTAAATTGTATATATATATATATATATATATATATATGAATAAAGTATGAAGACGGAATGGTAATATATGACATTTTGGAAACTTAATTTTTTGTTTCTCCTGTTAAAATCTTGAATTTTACCTCAATGGTATCGTTTTTTAATGGTATCGTTTTTAATGGTATCATTTTTTTTAATGGTATCGTTTTTTAATGGTATCGTTTTTTAAATTAGATTTCAGCTAATTTCAACACGGTTCATATTTATTTAATTATTATAATCTATCTTTTTTAAAGTTTTTCGTATCCCACAATATTTCAGTCGTAATTTAGTAAAAGGAGGAAATCAACAGAAATAGTCCAGTTTTATATTAATTTAGAGATGATTCGTAAATGATGGTACAGTAAAATCCCTCATATCCGGAATTCCTCATATTTGGAGTGCCTCATATCCGGAATCCCGCATATCCAGACATGATTTTGATGTGTACGGTGGAGTAATGGATAGCGGCTCGGATTGAGGAATCGGAGAGGCGAGTTCGAATTCCTGTCGAATTCATTACATTCACTTACGTGCTAATACCCTTGGGAACGATGTGAATCCTCTTCTTTTCCCTCCAGCTATGGGTAAATAGCAGGACAGATTTCTTTCTATGGCCTTGGATGGCAACTGGTCTAGGAGAAGGACAAGATACATGATCGCCTAATCGTGTATTACGTATGGCACATAACTGACTGATATTTGAACTATTTCGGTGATATGTAGCTGATTTGAAATTTCTGTTTTTCAGGAAATTTACTTTGGATAATTGCTAATGCTTATTTCACCGTAACATTAACATTACATAATTTATTTCTTTTTTTCTTCCTTAAAATCAATTCCGTTATATT
This sequence comes from Acanthosepion lycidas, assembly GCA_963932145.1. Lineage (NCBI taxonomy): Eukaryota > Metazoa > Mollusca > Cephalopoda > Sepiida > Sepiidae > Acanthosepion > Acanthosepion lycidas. The sequence continues at coordinate 108,319,713 of OZ010587.1, read as the reverse complement.
TCACTCACCATTAACTTATTTTGTTTACTATAAAACATTTAAAATAAATGTTAAACCTGATTTTAGGTCTTTTATTTTAATCTAAATATAACCTCTCATATCCGAACTTTGTAACCAATTCCTCATATCCGGAAGGCCTTCTTAGCCCTGTTGTCAGGGATTACTGTACTTTCAATATCTGTCTAAATTATATTATATATTATAATAAAATTATATTTACTTTTTGTTAGTAAAAATCTGATCTCTATAATGATAATTAAAGTAAGCGTTCATAAATTTAATGTGAATCATTTTGTTTTGTTAACATAAACCAGTAAAGAAAGTAATGCCACTCAGGCTGTCAACCATTTTAAAACTATAAAGATTATACCATCGGAGTATCTAATGTTAGAGGACTCGTGTAAAAAAGAAAAAAATAGGGATTATTGGCTCGGGGCATTGATAGTTATAACATTGTCTCCAAGAAACCAAAGGACTTGATGTAAATACCAGGTTTCGAAACAGTAAAGTATTATAGTTCATGCCATCAATATAAAATAGGAGAATAACGTTCATTGACGTTGGACGACCAATCATAGTACAAGCATCGAATAACAGCATCAAAGAAAGATCAATGAAATTGCATAATTTCCCGTAAAATCTTTGAAGAGCTTTGAAGACCCGCGGCACATTCGTCAGGTAACATAGCACAGAGAGGTTTGAAAAGAGTGATGAAATGATATTTACAAAGTTGCTGATGATGAGAAAACATACTAACTCCAAATCGAAATGGCTCTCACTTTCTTTCTTTCTTTCTTTCTTTCTTTTTCTCCTATTTTCCCAGCATGCTTCAGTTTTTCAGTTCCTTTCCTTTTTTCTTTTATTCAATATTATTTTGAGTTTCATTCTGCTTTTCCACTTTCTTTTATTCACCTTTTTTTTTACTTTCTTTCATCTTCTTTCTTTCTTTCTTTCTTTTTTCCTTTATTTTCTAAGCATGCTTCAGTTTGTTAGTTCCTTTTCTCTTACTTTTTTCTTTTATTTAATATTATTTTAAGATTTATTCTGCTTTTCCACTTTCTTTTATTCACCTTTTTTTTTACTTTCTTTCATCTTCTTTCTTTCTTTCTTTCTTTTTTCCTTTATTTTCTAAGCATGCTTCAGTTTGTTAGTTCCTTTTCTCTTACTTTTTTCTTTTATTTAATATTATTTTAAGATTTATTCTGCTTTTCCACTTTCTTTTATTCACCTTTTTTTTACTTTCTTTCATCTTCTTTGCTTTCTTTCGTTCTTTCTTTCTTCTCTTACTTCAGTGTTTTATTTCCTTTTTTTTCTTTTATTCAATATTATTTTAAGATTCATTCTGCTTTTCTACTTTCTTTTATTATCCTTTTTTTTACTTTCTTTTATCTTTTTTCTTTCCTTTATCGTTTTTTATCTTTTTCTTCTGATAATTTTTCTTTCTTTCGTTCTTTCTCTTTCTTTCTTCATTCTTTTCTTTTTTTATTTCCTATTTGTTCTTCACATCTACTTTTTTCATTCCTATCTATCTCTGCTCGATCTTTTATTTATCCTTTTGATTTTTATGTTTTTTATTTCTTCTTTCATTTTCTCTCTTTCATTTTCCTTCTGAAAATTTCTTTCTTTCTTTTTCTTGCTATTTTCTTCCCGCTTTTTTCTTTGATTTTCCTTCTTTGGTCGCCTTTTTTCTTCCCGTTAACTTTTTTCAGTCTTCCTTTTTATTTTATTTCTCTCTCTCTTGTTCTTTCTTCTGATGCATCACTCCTCCTTTTATTCTTTTTACTTTTGTTCTCTATCATCCTCAATTTTCCCCTTCTTCCAGATTCTCTTCTTTCTTTCTTTCTTTCTTTCTTTCTTTCTTTCTTTCTTTCTTTCTGCAAACTCTTTCCTTCTTATTTCTTATTTCTTCTTTCATTTTTCTTTTTTGATTGTTCTCGTTCTTTTCATTTTATTATTATCTCTTTATCTCTTTTTTCTTTCCGTCTTTCTTTTTATTCTTCCTTCTCTTTCTTTTTTCGTACTTTTTCTCTTTTTCTGATGCTTTTGACCTTTTTTTATTCTCTTTCATCGTTATTTTCTTCGTCCTTCTGACTCTCTCCTCTTCTTCTTTCTTTCTTTCTTTCTTTCTTTCTTTCTTTCTTTCTTTCTTTCTTTCTTTCTTTCTTTCTTTTGAGTCTCTCCTTTCTTGACAGATGAGGAAAGCGCAGTTTGGTTTCAGTTGCGATCATAAAAAAATCATTTGTTCTTAAAAGAGATTGACAGATGTCGTTTTCGACACCCCCCGTTCGAAATGGGCCTCCCTTTTGTTAATAAAGTGTATAAATATTTCCTTTGAAGAGAATCGCGTTTTTACGTTGAAAAAAATATCATTGCAAAAATCTCATTAGTTTTCGTAAAAAGATGGCTTAAAAATATAGTTCTTGTCTTTATCTCCTTCTATTATTTCCTTCTCTCTTTCCTTTTGTGTTGTTTTTTTTTCTTTCTGTCTGTCTGTCTTTCTTTCTTTTTCATGTTTTTATTCTCTTTTGTCTTATTATTTTCATTCGTTCTCTGTTTTTATTTTCATTCATTCACTGTCTTCTTTCTTAGATTCATTTTCTTTCCTTTTCCTTCATTTCATTTCATATTCTTTTCATTTATTCTTTGTTTTATCCATTTTCTTTACATTTTTGTCTTGTTTTTTTTTCCTTTTTAGCTCGTTCTTTTAATTCCTTTTCTCTTTGTTCTCTTTCCTTCATTTTTCTCTTGTTCTTTTTCTTTTGTTCTTTGTCTTCCTCTTTTTATTCTCTCTCGCTTTTTCTCTGTTCATTTTTTTTCTTATTCTTTTAATTCTTTCATTGTTGTTATATTCTTTCATTTTCTTCTTCTTTTAATTTATTTTTTGATTTTTTCATTCATTCCTTTCCCTATTATTTTCATTCATTACTTTTTCCTATTATTTTCATTCGTTCCTTTTTCCTATTATTTTCATCCATTCCTTTTCCCATTATTTTCATTCATTCCTTTTTCCTATTATTTTCATTCATTCCTTTTCCTATTATTTTCATTCATTCTTTTTTCTATTATTTTCATTCATTCCTTTTTTCTATTATTTGCATTCGTTCTTTTTCCTATTATTTTGATTCATTCCTTTTCCTCTTATTTTCATTCATTCATTTTCCTATTATTTTCATTCGTTCCTTTTTTCTCTTATTGCATTCATTCTTTTTCCTATTATTTTCATTCATTCCTTTTCCTATTATTTTCATTAATTCCTTTTTTCTATTATTTTCATTCATTCCTTTTACTATTAATTTCATTCATTCCATTTTTCTGTTATTTGCATTCATTCTTTTTCCTATTATTTTCATTCATTCCTTTTCCTATTATTTTCAGTCATTCCTTTTTTCTATTATTTTCATTCATTCCTTTTCCTATTAATTTCATTCATTCTATTTTTCTGTTATTTGCATTCATTCTTTTTCCTATTATTTTCATTCATTCTTTTTCCCATAATTTTTATTCATTCTTTTTCCTATTATTTTCATTCATTCCTTTTCCTCTTATTTTCATTCATTCCTTTTCCTATTATTTTTCATTCATTCCTTTTTTCTATTATTTTCATTCATTCCTTTTTTCTATTATTTTCATTCTTTTTCCTATTATTTTCATTCGTTCCATTTCCTATTATTTTCATTCATCCCATTTCCTATTATTTTCATTCATTCCTTTTCCTATTATTTTCATTCATTCCTTTTTTCTATTATTTTCATTCATTCCTTTTCCTATTAATTTCATTCATTCTATTTTTCTGATATTTGCATTCATTCTTTTCCTATTATTTTCATTCATTCCTTTTCCTATTATTTTCAGTCATTCCTTTTCCTATTATTTTCATTCATTTCTTTTTTCTATTATTTTCATTCTTTTTCCTATTATTTTCATTCATTCCTTTCCCTATTATTTTCATTCATTCCTTTTCGTATTATTTTCATTCATTCTTTTTTTCTATTATTTTCATTCTTTTTCCTATTATTTTCATTCATTCCTTTTCCTATTTTCATTCATTCCTTTTTTCTATTATTTTCATTCTTTTTCCTATTATTTTCATTCATTCCATTTCCTATTATTTTAATTCATCCCTTTTCCTATTATTTTAATTCATTCCTTTTCCTATTATTTTCATTCATTCCTTTTTTCTATTATTTTCATTCATTTCTTTTCCTATTATTTTCATTCATTCCTTTTTTCTATTATTTTCATTCTTTTTCCTATTATTTTCATTCATTCCATTTCATATTATTTTCATTCATTCCTTTTCCTATTATTTTCATTCATTCCTTTTTTCTATTATTTTCATTCTTTTTCCTGTTATTTTCGTTCATTCTTTTTTCTATTATTTTCATTCATTTCTTTTCCTATAATTTTTATTCATTCTTTTTCCTATTATTTTCATTCATTCCCTTTCCTCTTATTTTCTTTCATTCCTTTTCCTATTATTTTCATTCGTTCCCTTTTTCTATTATTTGCATTCATTCTTTGTCCTATTATTTTCATTCATTCTTTTTCCTATTATTTTCATTCATTCCTTTTTCCTATTATTTTCATTCATTCTTTTTCCTATTATTTTCATTCATTCCTTTTTCCTATTATTTTCATTCATTCTTTTTCATGTCTGTTTTCTTTCATTTTTTGTTTATTCTTTCCTTCGTCATGTCTCTATTCTTTTCATTCCATTTTTGTTTCCTTCTATTTTCGTTTATCTACTGTTTTTTTCCGCGTACCATTAATCAATCTGTTTTTAAAATTTATCTTGACAATTCATTATCTACGATATTGATAATATCTTCATCTGCATTCTATTATTTTATGTCACTTCACTCCAAGTGCAGCTGGCTACCATTTTACACTATTGCATGTTTGACTTATAAATAATAAAAAAAAAAATTCAACAACAACATTTACTCATTTTCGTTTATTAGACACTAAATTATAGAATTTACTATCCGGCATAGTTTACCTTGACTTTCACAGTCGGTTTTGAAAGCTTAACGATATTTTTACTTTTTTATTTTGCAAGATAAAATCTTTAGACTTGTCTTGATAAAATCCATTAGAGGATGAAACGCGTCGGTAAAGAAAGTTTTCCTTTTGTATTGATCCATATTATCTTTTTACAGATATATTTTATTTATATCTGAATACACACACACACACACACACAGTCACTCACACACATATATATATATTTATAAATGTAAAAGACAATAGAAAAATTTTAATATTAACCGACGCGTTTCGTCCAATGTAGACTTTTTCAAGGCAAAAACAAAATGAATTTATTAAAACAAAGTAACTATTAATAACAAAACAAAATGTCCTTAGAAACTGGAAGAATTTAGAAAATGCTATTGTATTCATAATATCAACTGAAAATTACGTCAAGTACTATCACGTGAGCAAATATTGCTTTTATTGTTGTGTTGACGAATTCAACCGTTTTCTTTTGATTTCTTGATACAGTTGTGTACGTTTGTTTGGCAGAGCAGTAATTCTGTTAAGAAAGGTGAAATAGGGAAAAATCCTGGGCGTAGATTAATATTTGGATAATATTCAATGGCGACACTCTTGAGGATTTTCTTCCTGAGTGAGTTATTTTGTTTTTTTATGAGTGTAGCATTTTTAAAATAAAAATTGTGGTTGAATTTACTTCTATGTATGACTAGTGCATTAGTTAAGTTGTTTTTTATGAGGTCTCTTTTGTGCTCATTGATGCATTTTAAAAAAAAAAATGTTTCTCCAATATATTGGGAGGAACAGTTTTGGCAATTTATTTTATAAATGCTAGCTTCACAAAATATTATTGATATTATTATGTTTGAGGATCTGAGTATATCCATAAGGATTTTGCAAGTGTTTGTTACTATTTTAAGATTATTTAGATGAGATAGTGCATAAGGTCACTGTATTAAAAAAGTGTGGTTAGTTCTGCACAAAACCTTCTCCACTATAATCAAATCATATATATATATATATATATATATATATATATATATATATATATATATATATATATATATATATATATATATATATATATATATATGAGTCACGATGGATAGCGGCTTGGATTGAGGAATCGGAGAGCCGAGTTCGAATTCCAGTCGAATCCATTACAATCACTTACATGCTAATACCCTTGGGAAAGGTGTGAATCCTCTTCTTCTCCCTCCAGCTATGGGTAAATAGCAGGACAGATTGCTTTCTATAGCCTTCGATGGCAACTGGTCTAGGAGAAGGACAACTCTGAATTCAAAACCTGCGGAGAGTCGTTTGGGGCCTTGTAGCACGTAGTGCACCAGGTCTCTGTATTCGGCCCTCCAAAAAGTGTGGCTGGTCTTGCACGAAACCTTCACCACTATAATCAAATCTCATGTGCTGTTGTCGGGCTGTCGGTTTCCTAGGAACTGATCTGCTTGACCCTCATACGTCGAATTCGACGGGAGAGTCGAGTATATATATATATATATATATATATATATATATATATATATATATATATATATAAGAAATATTATGGATTGAAAAATTGTCACAGTGAGCCATCTATCTTAGCAGCAGAGCTAGAAATTGATTCAATATAATCTTTTCACTTAATCTGAGAAGGCGCAAGAATCACTCTCTTGCAAGTTAGCATCAGCCATATTAGTGAAAGACAGAAAGAGTTCTCTCAAATGATTGATAGAGAGTACTTTCGTTTTGGAGGTTTTAAAATTAACAAGTCATTTCTTTGCCCAGTTAACAGCAGATTGCAGGTAATTTTGAGATCAGCTTCCAGTTTGACTATATCAGATTTATAGAAGTAAATAGTTCTAACAGCCTAGATACCGAGTTTAAAACTGATGCCATCAGGAAGGTCATTGCTGAAAATTATCAATAGCATTTACTTTCTTCTTGTCATACGTCTTGCTCACCTGCATTTTTGTCTCTTAATCACTTCTATAATGTCCTTTATTTTGGTCTGTTCTGTCAGTAGCACTTTCTGTCATTGATAGAAGAAACATCATAGAACTTATGGTTCCATCTAATCATTTCAACTGTAAAATAATGAGATCTTGCCGCCAATCTAGTACTGCAGTTAAATTCATAAAGTCTGGGTACCATAGAATGAAGTTCATCAGAACAATTACCATTAAAGTATTTAGAGAAAAGGCAATGGGGAAAATGACTGAAGCCGAGATGCCAGGTTCTTCAAGAATTCACAAATTTTAGACTTATAAATATGTTAGAGATTCTGGAGAGAATTATCTAGCAGTACATAGTGGACCAACTTTCCAAGCATCAGACTTAGCAATTAATTCTAATCTTTACACTTCATGTCACTGAAAAATGTTTGCCTGGAAAGACTTGGTGAATCACTTTCCAGAAGGTTAGCATCAGTCATGATGATGGAAAGCAGAAAATGGTCTCTCAGATGACTGATAAATGAGTTTTGGAGGTATTAAAATTAACAAGCCATTCCTTACCACATTTAACAACAGATCGTACGTCATATTTTTTTTTAGATCAACTGCCAATTTGACCATATCAAACTGATCGAACTTACTATCGAGACAGGAGTAAATAGTTGTGTCATCAGCATACATATCATTTTGCGAACTGATGCCATCATTAAGAACAAAATAGGTTCAAAGATAGGGCCCTTGGGGGCATCTGCTTTAGTACAAAATGGGTCTAGAAGAGTGGCTATTAAGAGTCACTTTCATTTCATGATTTCATAAGAAAAACTGAATCATTTCAAAAATTCATCCAGAAATGACATAACCTTTCCACTTGTGAAGAAGACAGGTATGTCAAACCCTGTCAAGCGCTTTCGAGATATCCAAAACAACAGTCCGAGCTTCACCATAGCAGCTGTGGTGGTAGTGAGCGACGTAATATAATTTCCCCCAAAATACAATTTCTCAGTTCAAAAATAACCCAGTTTAGTCAATTATGGGTAACATGTTCCATTGAATAATATAGACATATTTTGTCTATTCATTTTTATAATAATCCTCTCTAGTTATCTAATTCGTTTCTTGATTAAGGAAGGCGCCATAGGAAGGCGCCATAGTTTTTTCCTACTCAAGTACTTTCCATCACTTCCTTGTTCATCTTCAGGGGTGAATTACAAAGACAAACTTATTGTAACTGTAATTGTTGTGATGTTGATTTTTAAAACGCGCTGTGTTATAATTATTTCAAAATAATTATAATATCTAAAATTTTAAAATAATTGTAGTAATATAATATTTAGTGTTGGTTGGCAATCAGTCTAGGAGAGATATTTTACCATCTACCAATTCAAAGAATACTGCGCGACTCGTTCGACGTTGCTGGTTGGTTAATATATATGAATACAAAGATTCAAATACTTGGAGCCAGTTTTGTACAAAAATTGAGTTTTCAGTGACAGTAATCAAATATATTCGTATTTTTCTACAATTCTGAAACGGGGCTCCACACACACACACACACACACACACACACACACACACACACACACACACACACACACACATTTATATATATATATATATATATTCAAACATGTTTCATTGAATAAGATTGAAATATTATGTCTATTTACTTTTATAATAATCCTTTCTAGTTCTCTCGTCAATTTCTTGATTGTTAACATGAAATTCATCAAGGAAGGCGCCGTAGTTTTTTCCTACCCAAGTACTTTCGACAAACCTATTGTAAATGTGATCGTTGTGATGGTGATTTTTAAAAACACACGTGAACGCGCTCTGCTATAATTATTTTAAAATTTCAAATTTATCTGTTGTAGGTATGAATTTTTTGCAAAACAAGCGTCTCAACATAAAATTGGTAGAGATGTAAAAGCAATTAAATATTACTTAAATGCAATAGAATATGTTGTTGCTACACTCGTAATAAATTTTGTTCTGATATACAGGGTTTCGAGAATTTGAAGTTTTTGTTTATTATTTTCACGGTGTAGTATATTGATTTTGTCAACAAGTATTTTTCTATATTGTGAAGGTGGACACGAATGTGTTTTTAGATGTGAAATAGAAGTTGTGTCCGACAAATGAAGTATAAGACGTCTTGATAATGTTGTGGTTGTCAAACCAACATATGTACTTACTTTTTTGTCAGACACAATCTCCTAAAGGACATCTCAGAAACGTAAACAATGAAAAAAGGTGCATATTTGCTACGTTCGTCTTTTATAATAACGATACTGTGGAATCTTCCACATTAACCTTCCACCCCTTTCGGAAAAATGTTTCCTTCTATAAAACAAAGCCTTAACCAATCAACATTTCGTTTCAGTAAAATTCAATCTTCTATTGGTTAAAACTGTAGCAAAGCCACAACAGAACCTTTTCCCGTCTAAGGTCTCTGGAGCCGAATTTTAAACACCCAACTCTATATAAACAAACACATGACTCAATTCAAGTCAGTCAGTCATCAAATTTCAAGAGATCCATACAAACTCCACGCTGTTCAATTTACTGACTCGCAACCACTTAAAGTTTCTCAACAAACTCAACGCAGCATTCAAATAACCATTGTCCGCGTGGATATTCATCACCTACAGTTAACTTAAAGAGTGAGCATTTTCACTACGTCAAAGTAATTGTAAATTCATCAATTTAGCTTATCAGTTAAAGGCAAACAACTCTTAGCAACTTTAATTCTGACTCATAAATAACACACGCACACACACTAACAGTTGAACAATATATTTTAATATTTTACTGCGCAGAAACAAAAATTATTTTAATTTTAATAACAAGCTAAAAGCATCAGCATTTACTTACCACAATTCTGCACGAACATTCTTCACAACATTATCTCAATTACCAGAACAACAAAAATTATGTTTAACTTTGCATGTGTATTTATTGTATATAAAAATCTCTTTATTGTTGATCTCTAATCGCGTTGTTCAGTCATTCCTTGCTATGCAATTGTCCTCATGTTCTTTGCGGGTTGCAAAAACATTCTAGTATATAATATTTTTATTTGAAGAATAAAGGTTGCTAGTATAGCGTGAGATCTACCTCAATATTTCGTCTACCCAGGTGCAGGGCGTAGGTCTACTTTTTAAGAGAACACTATCTGCCGGATACAGTTCAACAAGCAGATCCATGCCATAAATGCGATTCTAGGAATGACACGAATGGATCATTGGAATTTTTTTTCATCATCATTCAGCAAAAATGATGAAGATGTGACTGGAACAGTTGACTATCTACACCTCGCATTTTCTTGATATACGAAGTGTTTATCGCCAAAAGTAAATGTATGCATTGTATTTGATAGCGTGTTTATTTTTACCTCTCTGCCTTTAATATAAATATAAATAGTATATAGATATATAAATCTAATAAAGAGAATAAAATAGATAAGTATGGACATACAATATTATATTATAGTTCGATGCTGTGGTAGACCTAACGCTATAGACGAAACGGGGGGTAGACCTCACGCTATACTGAGGTAGACCTCACGCTATACTGAGCTAGACCTCACGCTATAGACGAAACGGGAGGTAGACCTCACGCTATACTGAGGTAGGCCTCACGCTATACTGAGGTAGGCCTCACCCTATAGACGAAACAGGAGGTAGGCCTCAAAAGTCAAGAAAATCCGAACTTTTAGCAAAATTATCATAATATATGAAAAACAAAAATGACGAAATGATGTGTGTGAAGTAGTGACTTTAAAACAACAAAAAAGATTTTTGGTTGAACTATTATTATTGAACAAATAAGCAAAAAAATACCTGCCTGAATTTCTGGGATGAGGAATTATCATTATTTACCATCTTATTTTACATCATTTCGTATAATTCAGAAAATAACATTCTTAAAATTAGAATACTGACGAGAGTGAAAGAATACTTAGGAAGATTGTTATGTGATCTTGAAGTTACAACGCACATAAAAGATTAGTGACTAAAAAATAAGAATAAAGAGAATAAAATAGATAGATGAATAGATAGGTATGAACAGACTGAGACAGATATGAAAAGACTAAGACAGATATGAACAGACTGAGATAGATAGATAGATAGATAGATAGATAGATAGATATGAACAGACTGAGATAGATAGGTATGAACAGACTGAGATAGGTAGCTATCTAGCTAGCTAGATATAAACAATGAGATAGATATGAACAGACTGAGATAGATAGGTGGCGGCGGCGGCGGCGGCGAAAATGAATGTCCTAAATTGGAAAAATAGGAATAATGCCCAATAACCTATCGCTTTAGAAGCCTGTGTTGCTTTACACTAAAATATTTTGCGAAATTAGATTATCTTTCTCTGATGTCATACGGCGGTTAAATTTTTTTTTCACAGTAAACAAACAGAAATTACGAAGACAGATTGACGTTGCATTTAAAATTTTGAAGATAAAACTTGACTGGAAAGCAAGAAGAGAGTTTCACAAGTGCGAAAGAAGAAACTGTTAGCATAGAACTTACGATTGTATCTAGCCATTTCATCTGTAAAATGATGAGACCTAATTGCCAAACTAGTGCTGCGCTTAAATTCACAGAGTTTAAGTACCATAGAGGAGAGTTCATCAGAACAATTACCATGAAAGTATTTCTAGAAAAGGTAAAAGGAAGCTACATTTTGACAGTGGAAAAGAAACTGAAGCCGAGATGCCAGGTCACGACCTATAACATTGCAGATTCTTTATTGGTTTTTATCAAGTATCTCTAAATATATAGCTGGAGCAGCAGATCATGTGTGGCAGCAATATTCAAAGTAAAAATTGTAGACTTATAGTTTGGTTTCGTTTGTTTTGTTTTACGGCATATCAACCTCAATCGGTTATTTAATGCCGACATATTTTTTATTGCTGGTAATATATTTTTTTTCAAAAATCTATTTCTGGGAACATTTTTCCTTGAAGAAATCTATAGCTGGTAATATTTTTTCCAAAGAATGTATAGCTTTTGTATTGCTAGTATTTTTTAAAAAAGTATTGCTGATAATAATTATTCCTTCAAAAATCATTGCTGGTAATAATTTTTTTATTACAAAGTATTTCTGGTATTAAAACCTATTTTTACACAAGTTTGGGTGTTAACTATTTGCCCATAGCTGGGACCCTGACAGGAACTACCACCCCGGGTCAGGGTGGACCTGGGAACACCAGCAATTCCATGTTACTGAAAACGTCCTGATCAGAGGCCTTGCCGCTGGATGTAGTTTATCGTCTTACCCAGGACGGGGTAGATTTATAGATATTTAAGATAGATTCGGTTTGATGAAAAGCATCAGTAATGCAAGGTCTCCGGTTGAAAACGAAATCATGCAAGATTCTTGAGTATGCAGAGAAGTGGGACGAGCAATCACCATCGGCAGTAGCTGAGACTGAACAAGTTAGGCACATGTGAGATACAACCTTTCATGACTGGCAAGAGCTTGCAATCGCCCTGATATCACCCTTGTGCGCAAGAGCATCCATGAATGGATCCGCATAGACGTGGCGGTACCTTGGGAAGAGAACGTCGCGAAGGCGCAACTGGCGAAAATACAATGGTACCAAGACCTGACAGGGAAAATCAGAGAAATGGTCCAAACAGTCGGTCTAGTTATTCTTTTTGTGCTATCCATAAAATCCTTGCAAAAACATTATCAACGCTTGTAAATAATCCCAATAAAATCCAGGAATGGATTACTGAAGGTATTACATACCTCATGCCAAAAACAACTGAAACAGACGACCCGAAAAATTATAGGCCGATAATATGTCTCTCCACCACGTATAAGTTGATCACGTCTGTCCTGACGAACCGTACTTATTCCTTTTTCGAAACAAACAGCATTCTTCCCCTGGGACAGAAGGGATACAGGAGAGGTTCATATGGCTACAAAGAGATCTATCTATGTAAAATACGTGTAATCTTAGGTTTAGTTTTTATGTTATGAAGCCATTTCTGACCTTAGGTCTCTAGTTGGGACCCGGATAATAATCCAAACAAACTTCAGATTGTAATGTATCTTTCAAGATCTTCAAAAAACTAAATAACAAAATACAAGGATCTTGGAATGGAAATCTAAAAAAAAAAATGTGGCGCATGAAGACGTCAATAATTCCAGTTGTAGTTGAGGTCTTGACATTGACTGAAAAAAGTTCTGATAGACTCATTGAAGGGATTCCTGGTAACCCAAGCCTTAAATAAATACAAGAAAAAAATGTTCTCACAAGTACAGCTCACACATTACAAAGAGTTTTATCTATGTAAAATATGTGTGGTTTATTTTATTTTATTTTATTTTTCACAAAAATGTTCAGTGGAAAATGTCATTGATGCCATTTTTGACCTAAGGTCTCTAGTTGGGATCCGGAAGGAAATGAGTAGACAACAGAAATCAAAGGAAATAATAATAATAATAATAATAATAATAATAATAATAATAATAATAATACTAAATTGTTCTCACAAGTACATCCCACACCTTGTGAACAGTTTTATCTATGTAAAATATGTGTGATTTTTTTCAAAACTGCTCACTGGAAAATGTCATGATGCCATTTCTGACCTTAGGTCTCCGGTCGGGACCCGGAAAGAAAGAAACTAGAAATCAAAGGAAATATAATAATAATAATAATAATAATAATAATAATAATAATAATAATAATAATAATAATAATAATATCATCCGACATATGAATTATGAGTATTATTGCTGTTAGTTTATTTCGATTTAAAAAAGCAAAAATAACAGAGTAGTCACTTGTCTTCAGCCTCGTTTTGGCCCAAATTTAAAATAGAAAATGATTATCTCCTCTCTGCAAACATTAAATGTCACTCTTTTAATTGCTGTGCTCATGTAGTCAGAATTATTCTTTTCTTTCTTCCTTTTCTCTTAGCCGCCATCTTTTCGCCTCTTCCCGCCAAAATTTTGATATTTTTCGAAAAAAGGAACATGACTAATAAAGGGAAACTATAAACTAATTTACGGCATAGCAAATCACTTTAGCTTGATTTCTTTTTAACCTGCTCAAAGTTTAAACGCGGCAAAAAGTAAACGAAGAGATTGGTCGGTGAGGAGGAGTCTGAGAAAAAAAAAAAATTGCGATTGCCGATAAGCTAGCAAACGATACTAATCCGTCATGGGATTTTCCGCCCAGTGCTCAAGTCCAGTGAACCAGATTGAAAGGGGCAAACAGGTGTGTCCAATTGAGTATATAAGGTAAGGACAAACATTTCAGTAAGGTCTTCTCTCTTGTATAACAACAAAGCAGTACGAATCAGCGTCAATAATTAAAAAAAAGCAGAGAATTTTATTTTCTGGAGGCTAAAGTGGCATTTTTTTTTCGTCGTTTAAATCTTAAGGGGTAAAACCGTTCTACTTCGTAACTAAAATGAATTACGTTGAACGGAGTGGCTTCTCTCAAAGAAAGTTGGTTTTGAATTGGGAGGAGGAGATTTTGGAGAGGAGGGAAACGTGAAAAAGGACAAAAGAAACTGCAGAGAATGGGAGAGTGAGATCAAGAAAGAAAGAAAGAATAAAAGGAAGAAAGAAAGAGAGAAAGAGAGAAAGAAAAAGAAAGAAAGTGAAAGAGAAGGGGAGAGGAAGTTAAATAGAGAGAAGGAGTGAAAGGCAGAGAGGGAGAGAAAGAGAGTTAGAAAGATAGAAAGAAAGAATGAGAAAAAAGACAGTGCAAAAGAGGAAGATAAAGATAAGGAGAGAGAGAGAGAGAGAGAGAGAGAGAGAGAAAGTGTGAGTGAGATAGAGTAAGAGAGAGTAAGATTGGCATATATATATATAGAGAGAGAGAGAGAAAGAGAGAAAATATAAAAGCGCCAGAGTGAAAGAGAAAGATAACAGAGGAAGAGAAAGGAACATAGGAAGGGTGAGAGTGAGTGAAAGAGAGCTAGAAGCAAAGGAAATAAAAAGAGAGTGGTAAAAGAGAAAGAGAGAGAGAGAGAGAGAGAGAGAGAGAGAGAGAGGGGGGAGAGAGAGAAAGAAAGAGATAATGAGAAAGCGAAAGCGTGCAGAAAGTGAAAGAGAGTATAACATGAAGAAAGAGAACGAAATTAAAAAGATAAAAAAAGAGAGAAAGAAAGAAAAGAAGTACAGGGGTGTGCAAAAGTAGGTATACAGTAATGAAAAGACAAAACGGTCGGAGAAAATTGTTTGTATTGATTATACAAACATCACATTAATAAACATATTGGTTCCTCAATTTACAATAAGATTTACAATATACATATTTACAATATGATTTCTAGCCCACGATTTACATAATAAAATCTACGCCATCAAATAAGTTATTATAAATTTAAGAAATAAAAACAGATATTATGAAACCTGAAATTCACATGGTGTATTTATCATACAAATGAATACAGGGGGGTTGCAAAAGTAGGTATATAGTAATGAAAAGACAAAATGGGCACACAAAACAAAAAATGTATTGATTATATCGATCCGGCAAATATTCAAATTGTTTACCCCCGTCATTCACACAATCTTCTTTACACGCAAAACATTTATTACTATTATTTATAAAAAAAAATAAAAATTATATTAAATGTATTATAATAAAAATTATGGAAATAAAAACTATTAAATGAATTCTGGTATTAATTGAATCCGACGACCACTATTATAATATCGCTAATACTGGTATAATACTTACTTATATTTACATTTTAACCGCACTGTACGTAGTAAATGTATATTTTCTTAATCAATTTTCTACAACCACCAAGAAATTAATTCGTGGACTTGAAAGGATTAAAACTAAAATAAATAGAATACATCTAAATCATTTAAACAAACCGACTTGAATGAAAATATGCTGCCTAAATATATATATATATATATATATATATATAAATATAAATATGTTTGAAACAGTACAGAAACGTATTATGGCATAAAAAGCAAGAAATTTTATATTATAGGCCATGATAGATTTAAAATAAAAACAAAAACACACACACCAGTCGACCGGTTTCGTCCCCTCTCATCAGAACTGTTAACGGGGAACACAAATTATGAAGAGAAAAAAAAGAAAGTCTGTCATGGATGACGTGAATTAAATGGACAGGGAGAAGGAAAAAAATTATTATAAAAATTATACCAACTAAGATGCTAGAAACGCAGCACAGCAAGTCCAAGCAAACAATCTCTTTGTTGACAAAGTGCAGGTCGCCTGGCCCTGATGTACAACGTCTCCAACACCTTAAGATGGAATAATGGAAATAATTAAAATGGAATAATTGTTTTTATTTTAAATCTATCATGGCCTATAATATAAAATTTCTTGCTTTTTATGCCATAATATATATATATATATATATATATATATATATATATATATATATATATATATATATATATATAAACAGAAGATGCAAAAGTATGTGTACAGTAGTGAAAAACAAAACGTGTGCACAAAATGTTGCATTGATTATACAAACATCTCAATAATAAATATATCGATCCGTCAAATATTCAAATTGTTTGCCACCTCTTATTCACACACTCTTCTTTACGTGCAAAATATTTATTATAATTATTTATAACAAAATAAAAATTATAATAAATGTATTTTAATAAAAATGATGAAAAAAATATTAAAAATTATTTTAATGAATTAAATGAATCCTAGAACCAATATTATAATATTGACAATTCTGGTATAGTGCTGACTGTATATCTAATTTGCAGACCCCACCCCCTGTATAAGCAAGGAAAGAAGATAATGCGAGAAAGAAACAATCAAAGAACAGGTTCATTAGGTCCTAGGATCTAGATCAACGGCGTTTTATGTTAGACTTATCGATTATGACGTCACTTCCGTTTTCTTCTTAACCTGCTCAAAGTTTTAACGCAGCAAAAAGTAAATAGCGATAGGGTGGCGTGAAGGTGGCGTGAAGGATGGCCTGACTTTCTATTTTTAGTCTGATCAGACTCTACAAGAAGCAGATCAAACCAAAAAAAGACTATTTTCTCGTTCCAGCCCATAACAGATCTCAAAAGCTTTTACGCGGCCTTGCGAGTAATGAATTATTTTCCTTTTTACAACACCTGTTCCACGGCCGAATCGTTGCAAGCCTATCGCTACGCTCTCGTTATTTTCATGAAAAAATATTCATAGGAGTTGCATTTCTTTAGTTCCACCAGGCACAAAGGGTCAACTCATCCTTATTATCTTCATATTCCATTCGTAAAGAGGAAGTTCCACTCAGCTTTTTCCCCGGGAGTGTTACTCTGTTGAACAGTCTCCCGAGAGAATGCTTCCCCGACCACTACAATCTTAACCTCTTCAAGTCAAGGTCAACAGTTATCTTTCCTACATATTCTTATAACATTCCCTTTGTATTCCATTCGCAAGGAGGAAGTTTCACTCAGAGAGCGCCTTCCCCAGAATTACTACTTAACAGAATAGACACCTGAGAGAATGCGTTATTTACCTGCCTCCTCACTAGGACAGGATGTGACACAAGGTTTTACTTATATAGTGGGCCCATATGGCAACTTTCACGCTGGTGTCGATATTATACTGACCCTATTTCTCTTAGTGTAATGAGGAGGCTTTCCCGATTACTATGATCTTAATTTCTTCAAGTCTAGAGTCAACCGTTATCTATCGTGCATATATTCATAATATGTACTTCTTCCTTCTTTTACACTCTTGTAATCAATTCATTTAGTAACCCCCCAACTTGAGTGGCTCTTGGGGCTTCTATTGGGTGAACAAAAGTATTAAATGTCTCTCGAGCAAGCAATGCTACTTAGGGGCACACATATAGTTTATATGCTACTAGTGGCAGAATAGAATTCTTGACCTGATTATAATCTTTGTCGAGATGTAAAAAGGATGTAAAAAGATGACAAAAGATGAAAAAAAAAACCCTGTGAAATAGATGCAGAAAAGATATAAAAAAGATGTAATAAGATGAAAAATCTCTTTGAAGAAGATGTAAAAAGATGAAAAATACACTTTGAAAAAGATGAAAAAAGATGAAAAAACCCCTTGAAAAAGATGCAAAAAAGATGTAAAAAGATGAAAAAGATGTAAAAAGGTGAAAAAACCCTTTGAAAAAGATGAAAAAAGATGTAAAACGATGAAAAAACTCTGTGAAAAACAGAAAAAAGACATCACGAAGGACAACAAAGAAGTTATTAAGTAATAAGTAAGTGGGAGAAGCTTAAGATAGATAAGTAAATAAATAATCACATATTTTTCAAAATTTTAATAGAGCAATAAAATCAGCTATATTAAAGGGCATTCACTAGAAAAAAAAAGAAAGTTTTGTTAATTTTAACGTTCAAAAACGAAATTACTCTCTTTTAATTAACTTAAGGAATCCTTTCTGCCTTCCATCAGCATAAGGCTGATGCTAACCATCAGTTGTTGCGCCTTTTTGAGTTAACGTTTTCCGCTGACATGAAGCAGAAAAATGATATTGAATCAAATGCTAGATCTGTCGCTAGTAAAGTTGCTTCACTGTATTGTGCTAGACAATTTTTCTCGCCCGAATCTATTTATAAGTCTACCATTAGTCCATGCATCAAATATTGCTGACACATCTGGTCTGATACTCTTGCTATATACTTAGAGATTCCTGATAAAATCCAAAGAATCTGCAATATTATTGGTCCTGACTTGCCATCTAGGCTTCAGTCCCTTTCCCACCGTCGTAATGTAGCTTTTTCTGTGCCCTTTCTATAAATATTTTCATGGTAATTGTTTTGATGAAATTTCCTCTTTGGCACATCGACTTCACGACTTCACGACTTCACGCAGTACTAGATTGGCAGTTATGTCTCATAATTTTACAGTTGAAATGGCTAGATGCAACCGTATGTTCCATGCTAAGAGTCTATTCTCTTTCATCTCTCACCCGTGGAACTGTCTTTTGGCGTTGTACTTTCCAGTCAACTTTGATCTTCAAAATTTTAAATACAATGTCAATCGTTATCTTTTGTCTTCTTATTTCCTCTTCTTTTATTGTTCTTTCTCCTTAAGAACAAAAAAGAAGCGCTGGGGATAGAAAGAGAGACAGAAAGAAAGAAAAACCAACAAGAGAAAATAGGAAGAGAGAAAAAAAAAGAATGTTTTTAAGAATATAATGTGTTGTAAATTACTAAATGACAAAAATGAAGTCATTAATCCATTAATCCAATAATCCATGAAACCCATAATCCATTAATCCAATAATCCAGTAATCCAATTATTTGCTAGATAATAAAAATGGTGTCATTAATCCATTAATCCAATAATCCATTAAACCAATAATCCATTAATCCAATAATCCAATAATCCATTAATCCAAATATTTGCTAGATAATAAAAAATGGTGTCATTAATTCATTAATCCAATAAATCCTTAAACCAATAATCCATTAATCCAATAATCCATTAATCCAATGATTTTCTTGATAAGAGCATACACACACCCTTGTGTAAATTAATTGAAACAACCGCTTTAGTTTTCTTTCTTTCACCGTACAGTCAGTTTTAGACTCAATGGAGTGACAGGGTGTAATCGATTTTTATTTTTTTCTCAGATTAGGTCATTTGCAGTAGTGTGAAAAAAATATGCATATATTTTATATGATGAAATTTGTTTGGCCTTGAAAAATATTGCGTCATCTGTGATTGCATCAGATTTCCATCATGCCCAGACACTATTGTCTGGACTGTCGATTAATTGTCCTATGATCATTGTCTGCAATGGTCGTTACTCCAAGGAAGCGTATGAAAATTGTAACGCTGCACGGACACACTGGCAAGTCTTACCAATGAGCAAATCAAAGTTCTACAGACTGACACGAAATTTCTTCTGATTTAAATCCAATCGAGAATTTGTGATCAATCTGCAAGGAACGACTTCGTGGAATGGACATACGAAATACTAACATGTGCACTGGGACATGTTTTATTGGAAAAATACGAAAAAGGTAAATAATAACGGAATTATTCGTTTTGTTTCAGTTAATTTGCACAAAGGTGTAAATGAAAAATGCTCAAAACAGAAAAACTAAATTAATATCGTCAAAATCTTCGTGTTATTATTAAGAGAAAAAAACTAAAGGACGTTTTATTTAAAAATTATTTTTAATCCATTTTAGAACCTTCAAACTTTTGGTTAAAATCTTGTTTTTCTGGCGTCAAAGGGTGGCCACAGATTATTAAGTGAAATTATGTGAAATTGAGTGTCTTTTGCGGTGAAAAACACAGTGATTAGAAATTTACAAAAGTCAATTGTCAGATTTTAATGAAACATTCAGAACTTATTAACGAAATTAATTTATTTTTGAAAGGTTTCGTTTTTAGAAAATCTTGTTAATAAATATCTCTTTTTACATCTGTCACCGTCTACTTATTTAATTTTAAGAAATTTCGTGAATTTCCTTTTTGTATCGCTTAAAGTTTAATTTAGTTATAAGGATAAGTTATTTGAGAATTTAAATCATCAACGTTTTTTGGTCCAACAGGACACACAGTAAGAGAAAATCTGCTCTGAATTGTAAAATAGGAAATGCATTAAAACTAAGACATTATTTAATTAGAAATGCTTTTCATTGTTTTTATGAATAAAAAAATATTGTGGAGACTATAGTTTTAAGAATATTTTTTTTCGATGAAAAATGAATTTTACAAGGATTGTTTCCATTTTTTAAAAAATTAATTAGAATAATTCATAAACTTTTAAATCTTAAATTTATATCGGTCAAGTGCTATTTTTATTAAATAAAAACTATATTTACAAATGATAAATAGAAAAGCTCGTGAAAATTCAACGACTACTAATATTTTTAAAATAATTTTGAAGTTTTTCGCGTGTGTATAAACGTGTTGATTTTTACAAATACGGATGTCCATAGACGATATTGCCAGAAAATAAAAACAGTAACTATAGTAATCTAAAATTGATTGGTAATTTTCTAATATTTCTCAAAAGCGTCTTCGTAAGTAAGACTTTATAAAGCTAAAGTACGAAAATTCAGAAAATATTAGAATGTTGAAAATATTTAAAATTTTCAAAGATTACTGAGTAGTTAAAATGATCTGAAAAAAAAGGTGTTTATCTTGTATATTCGTCATTTAATTTTAAAATGTCATTCCTAATTTCCTAACGCAATCGTCATGTTTTCGATATTATGTGTCAACACCACATAAAACTACCTACTTCTGTTTAAAAATGCTTTTCTGCGATATTTAAACTGAAATTTTTGAAATATTTTTAATAAATATAAGTATGCTGTATTGACAGATTTGTCAATATTGACGATTTTAACGATTTTCCTGATTAAAAAAATCATTCCAATCAGTCTAAATATGGTTTGAAATACAGGAAATATTAAATTTAATCTATTACCTTGTAATTAAAGCTAAAAAAAAATCACTAAAGTTTTTTTTTCATTTTTAAAATGCATTTTAAACCTTAGGTATCGTCTTTTGGGGTGGGGGGCCTACATTAATTTTTGGGTACCTACATAAATCTTGGAGGTATCTACATTAATTTTGGAGGTACCTACATAAATTTTGGAGGTACTTACATTAATTTTGAAGATACTTCCATTAATTTTGAAGGTACCTACATTAATTTTAGAGGTACCTACATATTATTTTGGAGTTACTTATATTAATTTTTTGAGGGACCTACATTACTTTTGGAGGTACCTACATTTATTTTGGAGATACCTGGATTCATTTTGGAGGTACCTACATTTTGGAGGTACCTACATTTATTTTAGAGGTACCTATATTAATTTTGGAGGTATCTACATTAATTTTGGAGGTACCTACATTAACGAGTTATTATAAAAAAAAAGACAAATACATATGAGAAAACTAAAAAGAAAATGAAAAGTAATGCTTCTGAGAATTTCCGACAGAAAGAAATATGTTAAAGAATTGAAATGAATAAGCAAATAAATAAAAGAAAATAAGTAAGAAAGAAAAAAATTGAGAAAGAGAGACAGAAAAGATAGAAAAATAATAATCTTAAGAAGACTTAATGAGAAAAAGGGAGTGTTGAGAAAAGTTAAAACAAACAGCCTCTCCAATTTTCTTTCATCGCCCCTTTTTCTTCCTACCCCACCCCCCGTGTCAGGGGATTTGTATTTTCCTCTCATGTCAGTGACATGTTCTTAGCATTGAAACCGGGAAAGCTTGAAAAGATGTCATTCGGTGCACTAAAAAAGAAGGAAAGAATGAATCTTTAAAAAAGAAAGATGGAGATAACCGTTCCTTAAATTAACACATTATCCTATTATTAAACATTATAAAACATTATAATCCTCACACACACACACACATCCGCGTCCTGGGTAAGACGATAAACTACGTCCAACAACAAGGCCTCTGATCAGGAGGTTTTGAGGAGCGTGGAACCACCTTTTAATTTCTGGTGTTCCCAGGTCCACCCTGACCCGGGGTGGTAGCACCTGTTAGGGTCCCAGCTGTGGCCAAATAGTTAACCCTGAAACTGACGTAAAAAGCATTATAAAAGTGTAAAAATGGGTCTTAATACCAAAGATACTTTGTAAAAGAATTATTACCAGAAATAAATTTTTGAAGAAAAAAACTATTGCCAGCAATACATTTTTGAACAAAAATATTATTAGCAATAGATGTTTTAAAATAGTATTACCAGCTATACATTTTTGAGGAAAAAATATTACAGAAATGGATTTTTGACAAGACAAAATATTACCAGGAAAACAAGTTGTTAGTATTAAATAACCCAATGAGGTTGATATGCCGTAAAACACAACAAACCAAACCACACACACACACACACACACACACACACACACACACACACACACACACACACACACACACACACACACACATATATATATATATATATATATACATACATGTTATCAACAATACGATTTTATATAAATTGTAAAATACGATTACAAATGTCAGAAAAAAGCATAAAAAGAACTATTTTCCTCTGTGCCTCTTTCATTTAATATGTTCTGTGAATGTCAAATTTTCCTAGCCCTATTTCCTCATTATGTACGCTAGAAATTTCAAATCTCTTTCTGATGTGTCATTTTTGTTTGCATTTTCTCTAAAACTTCGTCATTGCTCATACGTTCACTCCATTGTATTCTCAGCGTCCTCCTGTAGAACCACATTTTTCTTGCCGTAAGTTTTTTCTTCATCAGTGAGGGGATTATCCAGCATTCACTGTCAAATAGAAGGACTGATATTACATAAGATTTTTAGTTTTAACAACGAATATACAATGTATTTTTCACAATTAAAAATAAAAAAAAACAAAATTCAAAAAAATGATACAGTATGAGAAAGTAACGTGTGAAGACCAGTCAGTCAGTTATGTGCCATGCGTGATACACGCTTAGGCGATCATGAATTTTTCGATACATGACTGAAGAGGCAGGTTTTTTTTCGCTGTAGGTTGCCATTTCTTTCTGCGGTAGATCAGTTGCTACCCAAGGCTACAGAACCCGGTCTGTATTTACCCAGCAATAGGGGCGGGGAGAAGGAGAGGATTCATACCTTTCCCAAGGGTATTAGCGCATAAGTGAACGTGATGGATTTTGACTGGAATTCGAACTCGGTTCTCCAATTCCTCAATCCGAGCCGCTATCCATTACTCCAACGTGAAGATACGATACTTGAAAGAAAACGACAGGACACCAATCGATGCATGAAAAAGCTAAATTCGAAAATCCCCAAATGTTCATATATAGACACTTCCTGATCAATCCACAAAGAAATCTCCAAAATGAATGTAGGTACCCCCAAAATTTACGTAGGTACCGCTAAAATGAAGATAGGTACCTCCAAAATTTATGTAGGTACCTCTAAAATGAATGTAGGTACCCCCAAAATTTATGTAGGTACCTCTAAAATGAATGTAGGTACCCCCAAAATTTATGTAGGTAGCTCTAAAATGAATGTAGCTACCCCCAAAATTAACAAGCTTATAAAAGATGAAAAACGTTCAGAAAACATTCAATTTTCTCCAGAAAAATTTGAAAAAAACTACAAAGAACTTTCATTAGTCTTTAAACAAACTTAAACATGCATGCATGCACACACACACACACACACACACACACACACACACACACACACACACACACACACACACACACACACACACAGATATATATATATATATATATATGAAGAAAATATACGGAAAAAAAACAAACAAAAATCCTTATATGCAATTATGCTGTTTTAATGTTAATATGTCAACGTCGGACGTTTCGGTCTAATAAAACATCTTCAGGACATATTCATAAAATATAATTAACATTATTAATTCAACATGACAAAGACGATAGACATAAGAACAAGACTTATCGAAACAGATAACAGAAAGTTTTATATGATCAGCGTTCCGTTTAAATATGGTCACTATCAGTTATCTGTTTGGATAAGTCTTGTTCTTATGTCCATCGTCTTTGTCATGTTGAATTAATAGTGTTAAGTATATTTTATGAATATGTCCTGAAGATGGTTTATTAGACCGAAACGTTCCTCTTTTTCTTTCTCTTCTTTACCTTTTTCTCTTCTCTTAATTTTTTTCCTATTTTCCTCTTTTTCTTTCTCTTCTTTACCTTTTTCTCTTCTCATACCTTTTCTCCTATTTTCCTCTTTTTCTTTCTCTTTTTGCCTTATTTTCTTAATTTTTTCTCCTATTTTCCTCTTTTTCTTTCTCTTCTTTGCCTTTTTCTCTTCTCTTAACTTTTTCTCCCATTTTCATTTTTTTCTTTCTCTTCTTTACCTTTTTCTCTTCTGAAAATTTTTTCTGCTATATTCCTCATTTTCTTTCTTTTCTTTGCCTTTTTCTCTTTTAATTTTTTCTCCTAATTTTCTCTTTTTCATTCTCTTCTTTATCTTTTTCTTTTCTCTTAATTTTTTTTCCTATTTTCCTCTTTTTCTTTCTCTTCTTTACCTTTTTCTCTACTCTTAATTTTTTCTCCTATTTTCCTCTTTTTCTTTCTTTTCTTTGCCCTTTTCTCTTCTCTTAATTTTTTCTCCTATTTTTCTCTTTTTCATTCTCTTCTTTATCTTTTTCTCTTCTCTTAATTTTTCTCCTATTTTCCTCTTTTTCATTCTCTTCTTTATCTTTTTCTCTTCTCTTAATTTTTTCTCCCATTTTCCTTTTTTTCTTTCTCTTCTTTACCTTTTTCTCTTCTCTTAATTTCTATTCCTATTTTCCTCTTTTTCTTTCTCTTCTTTACCTTTTTCTCTTCTCATACCTTTTCTCCTATTTTCCTCTTTTTCTTTCTCTTTTTACTTTTTTCTCTTCTCTTAATTTTTTCTCCTATTTTTCTCTTTTTTTCTCTTTGCCTTTTCGCTTCTCTTAATTTTTTCTCCTATTTTGCACTTTTTCTTTCTCTTCTTTGTCTTTTTCTCTTCTCTTAACTTTTTCTCCCATTTTCATTTTTTTCTTTCTCTTCTTTACCTTTTTCTCTTCTCAAAATCCTACTGCTATATTCCTCATTTTCTTTCTTTTCTTTGCTTTTTTCTCTTCTCTTAATTTTTTCTCTTATTTTTCTCTTTTTTTTCTCTTCTTTGCCTTTTTCTCTTCTCTTAATTTTTTCTCTTATTTTTCTCTTTTTTTTCTCTTCTTTGCCTTTTTCTCTTCTCTTAATTTTTTCTTCTATTTTCCTCTTTTACTTTCTCTTTTTTACCTTTTTCTCTTCTCTTAATTTTTTCTCCTATTTTCCTCTTTTTCTTTCTCTTCTTTGCCTTTTTCTCCTATTTTCCTCTTTTTCTTTCTCTCTTTACTTTTTCCTCTTCTCTTAATTTTTTCTCTTATTTTTCTCTTTTTTTTCTCTTCTTTGCCTTTTTCTCTTCTCTTAATTTTTTCTTCTATTTTCCTCTTTTACTATCTCTTCTTTGCCTTTTTCTCTTCTCTTAATTTTTTCTCCTATTTTGCACTTTTTCTTTCTCTTCTTTGCCTTTTTCTCTTCTCTTAACTTTTTCTCCCATTTTCATTTTTTTATTTCTCTTCTTTACCTTTTTTTCGTCTCTTAAATTTTTTCTCCTATTTTCGTCTTTTTCTTTCTCTTCTTTGCCTCATTCTCTTCTCTTAATTTTTTCTCCTATTTTCCCCTTTTTCTTTCTCTTCTTTGCCTTCTTCTCTTCTCTTAATTTTTATTCCTATTTTCGTCTTTTTCTTTCTCTTTTTACTTTTTTCTCTTCTCTTATTTTTTCTCCTATTTTCCACTCTTTCTTTCTCTTCTGTGCCTTTTACTCTTCTCCTCATTTTTTCTCCTATATTCCTCTTTTTCTTTCTCTTCTTTACCTTTTTCTCTTCTCTTAATTTTTCATTCTATTTTCTTCTTTTTCTTTCTCTTTTTACTTTTTTCTCTTGTCTTATTTTTTCTCCTATTTTCCCCTTCTTTCTCTTCTTTGCCTTTTTCCCTTCTCCTCATTTTTTCTCCTATATTCCTGTTTTTCTTTCTCTTCTTTACCTTTTTCTCTTCTCTTATTTTTTCTCTTATTTTCCTCTTTTTCTTTCTCTTCTTTGCCTTTTTCTCTTCTCTTAATTTTATGTCCTATTTTCCTCTTTTTCTTTCTCTTCTTTGCCTTCTTCTCTTCTCTTAATTTTGTATTCTATTTTCGTCTTTTTCTTTCTCTTTTTACTTTTTTCTCTTCTCTAATTTTTTCTCCTATTTTCCTCTTTTTCTTTCTCTTCTTTGCCTTTTTCCCGTCTCCTCATTTTTCTCTTATATTCCTCTTTTTCTTTCTCTTCTTTACCTTTTTCACTTCTCTTAATTTTATCTTCTATTTTCCTCTTTTTCTTTATCTTCTTTGCCTTTTTCTCTTCTCTCAATTTTTGCTCCTATTTTCATTTTTTTCTTTCTCTTTTTACTTTTTTCTCTTATCTTAATTTTTTCTCTTATTTTTCTCTTTTTTTTCTCTTCTTTACCTTTTTCTCTTCTCTTAATTTTTATTCCTATTTTCCTCTTTTTCTTTCTCTTCTTTACCTTTTTCTCTTCTCATACCTTTTCTCCTATTTTCCTCTTTTTCTTTCTCTTTTTGCCTTTTTTCTTCTCAAATTTTTTTCTCCTATTTTCCTCTTTTTCTTTCTCTTCTTTGCCTTTTTCTCTTCTCTTAACTTTTTCTCCCATTTTCATTTTTTTCTTTCTGTTCTTTACCTTTTTCTCTTCTCAAAATTTTCCTGCTATATTCCTCATTTTCTTTCTTTTCTTTGCCTTTTTCTCTTCTCTTAATTTTTTCTCCTATTTTTCTCTTTTTCATTATCTTCTTTATCTTTTTCTCTTCTCTTAATTTTTTTTCCTATTTTTCTCTTTTTCTTTCTCTTCTTTACCTTTTTCTCTTCTCTTAATTTTTATTCCTATTTTCCTCTTTTTCTTTCTCTTCTTTACCTTTTTCTCTTCTCATACCTTTTCTCCTATTTTCCTCTTTTTCTTTCTCTTTTTGCCTTTTTTTTTCTCAAATTTTTTTCTCCTATTTTCCTCTTTTTCTTTCTCTTCTTTGCCTTTTTCTCTTCTCTTAACTTTTTCTCCCATTTTCATTTTTTTCTTTCTGTTCTTTACCTTTTTCTCTTCTCAAAATTTTCCTGCTATATTCCTCATTTTCTTTCTTTTCTTTGCCTTTTTCTCTTCTCTTAATTTTTTCTCCTATTTTTCTCTTTTTCATTCTCTTCTTTATCTTTTTCTCTTCTCTTAATTTTTTTTCCTATTTTTCTCTTTTTCTTTCTCTTCTTTACCTTTTTCTCTTCTCATACCTTTTCTCCTATTTTCCTCTTTTTCTTTCTCTTTTTGCCTTTTTTCTTCTCAAATTTTTTTCTCCTATTTTCCTCTTTTTCTTTCTCTTCTTTGCCTTTTTCTCTTCTCTTAACTTTTTCTCCCATTTTCATTTTTTTCTTTCTGTTCTTTACCTTTTTCTCTTCTCAAAATTTTCCTGCTATATTCCTCATTTTCTTTCTTTTCTTTGCCTTTTTCTCTTCTCTTAATTTTTTCTCCTATTTTTCTCTTTTTCATTCTCTTCTTTATCTTTTTCTCTTCTCTTAATTTTTTTTCCTATTTTTCTCTTTTTCTTTCTCTTCTTTACCTTTTTCTCTACTCTTATTTTTTTCTCCTATTTTCCTCTTTTTCTTTCTCTTCGTTAACTTATTCTCTTCTCTTAATTTTTCCTTCTATTTTCCTCTTTTTCTTTCTCTTCTTTGCCTTTTTCTCTTCTCTTAATTTTTTCTCCTATTTTTCTCTTTTTCTTTCTCTCTTTACTTTTTTCTCTTCTCATTTTTTCACCTATTTTCCTCTTTTTCTTTCTCTTTTTACTTTTTTCTCTTCTCTTAATTTTTTCTCTTATTTTTCTCTTTTTTTTCTCTTCTTTGCCTTTTTCTCTTCTCTTAATTTTATCTCCTATTTTCCTCTTTTTCTTTCTCTTCTTTGCCTTCTTCTCTTCTCTTAATTTTGTATTCTATTTTCGTCTTTTTCTTTCTCTTTTTACTTTTTTCTCTTCTCTAATTTTTTCTCCTATTTTCCTCTTTTTCTTTCTCTTCTTTGCCTTTTTCCCGTCTCCTCATTTTTCTCTGATATTCCTCTTTTTCTTTCTCTTCTTTACCTTTTTCACTTCTCTTAATTTTATCTTCTATTTTCCTCTTTTTCTTTATCTTCTTTGCCTTTTTCTCTTCTCTCAATTTTTGCTCCTATTTTCATTTTTTTCTTTCTCTTTTTACTTTTTTCTCTTCTCTAATTTTTTCTCCTATTTTCCTCTTTTTCTTTCTCTTCTTTGCCTTTTTCCCGTCTCCTCATTTTTCTCTTATATTCCTCTTTTTCTTTCTCTTCTTTGCTTTTTTCTCTTCTCTTAATTTTTTCTCCTATTTTTCTCTTTTTCATTCTCTTCTTTATCTTTTTCTCTTCTCTTAATTTTTTTTCCTATTTTTCTCTTTTTCTTTCTCTTCTTTACCTTTTTCTCTTCTCTTAATTTTTATTCCTATTTTCCTCTTTTTCTTTCTCTTCTTTACCTTTTTCTCTTCTCATACCTTTTCTCCTATTTTCCTCTTTTTCTTTCTCTTTTTGCCTTTTTTCTTCTCAAATTTTTTTCTCCTATTTTCCTCTTTTTCTTTCTCTTCTTTGCCTTTTTCTCTTCTCTTAACTTTTTCTCCCATTTTCATTTTTTTCTTTCTGTTCTTTACCTTTTTCTCTTCTCAAAATTTTCCTGCTATATTCCTCATTTTCTTTCTTTTCTTTGCCTTTTTCTCTTCTCTTAATTTTTTCTCCTATTTTTCTCTTTTTCATTCTCTTCTTTATCTTTTTCTCTTCTCTTAATTTTTTTTCCTATTTTTCTCTTTTTCTTTCTCTTCTTTACCTTTTTCTCTACTCTTATTTTTTTCTCCTATTTTCCTCTTTTTCTTTCTCTTCGTTAACTTATTCTCTTCTCTTAATTTTTCCTTCTATTTTCCTCTTTTTCTTTCTCTTCTTTGCCTTTTTCTCTTCTCTTAATTTTTTCTCCTATTTTTCTCTTTTTCTTTCTCTCTTTACTTTTTTCTCTTCTCATTTTTTCACCTATTTTCCTCTTTTTCTTTCTCTTTTTACTTTTTTCTCTTCTCTTAATTTTTTCTCTTATTTTTCTCTTTTTTTTCTCTTCTTTGCCTTTTTCTCTTCTCTTAATTTTATCTCCTATTTTCCTCTTTTTCTTTCTCTTCTTTGCCTTCTTCTCTTCTCTTAATTTTGTATTCTATTTTCGTCTTTTTCTTTCTCTTTTTACTTTTTTCTCTTCTCTAATTTTTTCTCCTATTTTCCTCTTTTTCTTTCTCTTCTTTGCCTTTTTCCCGTCTCCTCATTTTTCTCTTATATTCCTCTTTTTCTTTCTCTTCTTTACCTTTTTCACTTCTCTTAATTTTATCTTCTATTTTCCTCTTTTTCTTTATCTTTGCCTTTTTCTCTTCTCTCAATTTTTGCTCCTATTTTCATTTTTTTCTTTCTCTTTTTACTTTTTTCTCTTATCTTAATTTTTTCTCTTATTTTTCTCTTTTTTTTCTCTTCTTTACCTTTTTCTCTTCTCTTAATTTTTATTCCTATTTTCCTCTTTTTCTTTCTCATCTTTACCTTTTTCTCTTCTCATACCTTTTCTCCTATTTTCCTCTTTTTCTTTCTCTTTTTGCCTTTTTTCTTCTCAAATTTTTTTCTCCTATTTTCCTCTTTTTCTTTCTCTTCTTTGCCTTTTTCTCTTCTCTTAACTTTTTCTCCCATTTTCATTTTTTTCTTTCTGTTCTTTACCTTTTTCTCTTCTCAAAATTTTCCTGCTATATTCCTCATTTTCTTTCTTTTCTTTGCCTTTTTCTCTTCTCTTAATTTTTTCTCCTATTTTTCTCTTTTTCATTCTCTTCTTTATCTTTTCCACTTCTCTTAATTTTTTTTCCTATTTTTCTCTTTTTCTTTCTCTTCTTTACCTTTTTCTCTTCTCTTAATTTTTATTCCTATTTTCCTCTTTTTCTTTCTCTTCTTTACCTTTTTCTCTTCTCATACCTTTTCTCCTATTTTCCTCTTTTTCTTTCTCTTTTTGCCTTTTTTCTTCTCAAATTTTTTTCTCCTATTTTCCTCTTTTTCTTTCTCTTCTTTGCCTTTTTCTCTTCTCTTAACTTTTTCTCCCATTTTCATTTTTTTCTTTCTGTTCTTTACCTTTTTCTCTTCTCAAAATTTTCCTGCTATATTCCTCATTTTCTTTCTTTTCTTTGCCTTTTCCTCTTCTCTTAATTTTTTCTCCTATTTTTCTCTTTTTCATTCTCTTCTTTATCTTTTTCTCTTCTCTTAATTTTTTTTCCTATTTTCCTCTTTTTCTTTCTCTTCTTTACCTTTTTCTCTACTCTTAATTTTTCTACTATTTTCCTCTTTTACTTTCTCTTTGCCTTTTTCTCTTCTCTTAATTTTTTCTCCAATTTTCCTTTTTTTCTGTCTCTTCTTTGCCTTTTTCTCTTCTCTTAATTTTTTTCCTATTTTCCTCTTTTTCTTTCTCTTCTTTGCCTTTTTCCCTTCTCTTAATTTTTCTCCTATTTTCCTCATTTTCTTTCTCTTCTTTACATTTTTCTTTTCTCTTAATTTTTTCTCCTATTTTCCTCTTTTTCTTTCTCTTCTTTATCTTTTTCTCTCCTCTTAATATTTTCTCCTATTTTCCTCTTTTTCTTTCTCTTCTTTGCCTTATTCTCTTCTCTTAATTTTTTCTCTTATTTTCCCTTTTTTCTGTCTCTTCTTTGCTTTTTCTCTTCTCTTAATTTTTTCTCCTATTTTTCTCGTTTTATTTCTCTTCTTTACCTTTTTTTCGTCTCTTAATTTTTTCTCCTATTTTCGTCTTTTTCTTTCTCTTCTTTGCCTCATTCTCTTCTCTTAATTTTTTCTCCTATTTTCCCCTTTTTCTTTCTCTTCTTTGCCTTCTTCTCTTCTTATTTTTATTCCTATTTTCGTCTTTTTCTTTCTCTTTTTACTTTTTTCTCTTCTCTTATTTTTTCTCCTATTTTCCACTCTTTCTCTCTCTTCTGTGCCTTTTACTCTTCTCCTCATTTTTTCTCCTATATTCCTCTTTTTCTTTCTCTTCTTTACCTTTTTCTCTTCTCTTAATTTTTTTCTCTTATTTTCCTCTTTTTCTTTCTCTTTTTCTTTTTTCTCTTCTCTTATTTTTTTCTCCTATTTTCCTCTTTTTCTTTCTCTTCTTTGCCTTATTCTCTACTCTTAATTTTTTCTCCTATTTTCATTTTTTTCTTTCTCTTCTTTGCCTTATTCACTTCTCTTAATTGTTTTCTCCTATTTTCCCCTTTTTCTTTCTCTTCTTTGCCTTCTTCTCTTCTCTTAATTTTTCATTGTATTTTCTTCTTTTTCTTTCTCTTTTTACTTTTTTCTCTTGTCTTATTTTTTCTCCTATTTTCCTCTTCTTCTTTCTCTTCTTTGCCTTTTTCCCTTCTCCTCATTTTTTCTCCTATATTCCTTTTTTTCCTTTCTCTTCTTTACCTTTTTCTCTTCTCTTAATTTTATCTCCTATTTTCCTCTTTTTCTTTCTCTTCTTTACCTTTTTCTCTTCTCTTAATTTTTTCTCCTGTTTTCCCATTTTTCTTTCTCTTCTCTTAATTTTGTATTCTATTTTCATCTTTTTCTTTCTCTTTTTACTTTTTTCTCTTGTCTTATTTTTTCTCCTATTTTTCTCTTTTTCTTTCTCTTCTTTGCCTTTTTCCCGTCTCCTCCTTTTTCTCTTATATTCCTCTTTTTCTTTCTCTTCTTTGCCTTTTTCTCTTCTCTCAATTTTTTCTCCTATTTACCTCTTTTTCTTTCTCTTCTTTGCCTTATTCTCTTCTCTTAGTTTTTTCTCCTATTTTCATTTTTTTCTTTCTCTTCTTTGCCTTTTTCTCTTCTCTTTATTTTTTCTCCTATTTCCCCCTTTTTCTGTCTTTTCTTTCCCTTCTTCTCTTCTCTTAATTTTTTCTCCTATTTTCGTCTTTTTCTTTCTCTTTTTACTTTTTTCTCTTCTCTTATTTTTTCTCCTATTTTCCTGTTTTTCTTTCTCTTCTTTGCCTTTTTCTCTTCTCTTAATTTTTTCTCGTATTTTCCTCTTTTTCTTTCTCGATTCTATTCATTTTTTTTCTTCCTGTTTTTCTTTTCTTTTTTCTTCTTTTTCTTTTATTTCTTTTTCTTTCCCCTGTCTCATATTTTACGTTCTCTTTTCTCACTCATTCCTTTTTCTTTCTGGTTCATTTTATTTTTCTCTTTTTCTCACCTTTCACTTCTTTTTCTTTCTCATTTTCTTTTCCTGTTTTTTTTTCTTCTTCATTTTCTTTAACCTCTATTTTACGTTACTCTCTTCTTTTCTCTTCTTCATACCTTTATCTTTTCTTTTCATTTTCTATTCCTCTTTTTCTTTCGTTTTTTCTTCTTCCTCGGAATTCCTCGAATAGTACTGGTCATTTAAAAACGAGATCCTCATTTGTAATTAATGTTCGATCAATTAACAGAAGTAACATAAGAATGTACTCTTGCACTGTATGAACTGTGGTGCAATGGATAACGACTCATAATGAGAAATCGGAGAGCCGTGTTCGAATTCCAATCGGGTTCGTTATAATTACTTATGCGCAAATACCTTTGGGGAATGTATGTATACATCTCCTCTCTCCATGAGCTGAATAGCAGAACAGACTAGCTGGATAACTATAGCCTTGGTAGGCAAAAAAAAAAAAAATAAATAAAAAATACAACCTACTGCGGGAAAATCTTCTGCCTAGTCAGTTATGAATGAAGAGAGACATGATCACCTATCATCATCATCATCATCTTTCGACCTCATTATGATTGGTCGGAATTCCATTGACAATCCCTTTTCACATTGTTCGGTCCTGCATTGATGTCCCCTGATCCCCAATGTCTAACCCTGAGTCCCATGCTATGGTGTCTGGGAAAGTCAATTTTCGAGAGATGCCATAGTAGTAAGGATGAGACAACTTCCCTGGTAGATAGATAGATAGATAAATAAAGAGACTAGAGATAGATCATCATCATCTTTCGACCTCACTATGATTGGTCAGAATTTCATTGACAATCACTTTCCACATTGCTCGGTCCTGCATTGCTGTCCCCTGATCCCCAATGTCCAACCCTGAGTCCCAAGCTATGGTGTCTGGGAAAGTCCATTTTTAAGAGATGCCATAGTAGTAAGGATGAGACAACTTCCCTGATAGATAGATAGATAGATAGATAGATAGATAGATAGATAGATAAATAGATAGATAGATAGATAAATAAATATAAAGAGATTAGATATAGATCATCATCATCTTTCGACCTCACTATGATTGGTCGGGATTCCATTGACAATCCCTTTCCACATTGTTCGGTCCTACATTGCTGTCCCCTGATCCCCAATGTCTAACCCTGAGTCCCAAGCTATGGTGTCTGGGAAAGTCACTTTTCAAGAGATGCCATAGTAGTAAGGATGAGACAACTTCCCTGATAGATAGATAAAGAGACTAGAGATAGATCATCGACCTCACTATGATTGGTCGGAATTCCACTGACAATCCC
The DNA here is from genome assembly GCA_963932145.1 of Acanthosepion lycidas. Taxonomy (NCBI): domain Eukaryota; kingdom Metazoa; phylum Mollusca; class Cephalopoda; order Sepiida; family Sepiidae; genus Acanthosepion; species Acanthosepion lycidas. The sequence goes on along the minus strand of OZ010587.1, from coordinate 108,285,682 downwards.
TCTTCACATTGTTCGGTCCTTCATTGCTGTCCCCTGATCCCCAATGTCTAACCCTGAGTTCTGAGCTATGGTGTCTGGGAAAGTCAATTTTCGAAAGATGCCATAGTAGTAAAGATGTGACAACTTCTCTGATAGATAGATAGATAGATAGATAGACTAGAGATAGATCATCATCATCTTTCGACCTCACTATGATTGGTCGGAATTCCATTGACAATCCCTTTCCACATTGTTCGGTCCTGCATTGCTGTCCCCAGATCCCCAATGTCCAACCCTGAGTCCCGAGCTATGGTGTCTGGGAAAGTCAATTTTCATGATAATTTACTTCCAGAAGGATACCATAGGAGTAAGGATGAGACGATTTTGCTGATGGATTGATAGATGGATAGATAAATAGACAGGGATAGAGACTTGAAATAGATAGATAGATATGGGAGGAAGGGGATAAGAAATATGAAGAGAAATGAAAAAAGGTAGGTAAATATATATAGAGAAGGTAGATAGATAGATAGATAGATAGATAAGGAAAGTGACCGGAGATACATAGATCATCATCATCATCATCATTCGATCTCCTTTTGGTTGGTCAGAATTCCATTGACAGTACATTTCTACACTGTTCGATCCTGCATTGCTGTCCCCAGATCCACAATGTCCATCCCTGAGTCCCCCGAGCTATGCTGTCAATTTTCGCGAGAAGACACTCCCAGAAGGATGCCATAGGAGTAAGGATGAGACCATTTCTCTGTCCGCTCCGTTGCAGTGACCGGCAAACTGATCACCCAAGCGTGTATCACTTAACTTCCTAACTCATTTATGAAGCTATTTAGCGTATAGACTGACTCTTGAATGTTGAATATTAAATCAATTATTAATTATATATATTATATGTACCGGAGTCGGCCTCAATATAATGTGACAGAAAAAAAAAACTAATTCACGTAAGAAAGCACCGTATTTCTGACCACTTTAAACCCAATTGTGGAAATTGGTGAAGTAATGAATTGCCGTGAAGATTGAAGAATCAATTTCGAATTCCAGTCGAGTTCATTACATTTATTCATGTGATGATACCCTTGGGGAATGTATGAATCAATCTCTTCTCTCCACCCCCTCCAACTATGAGTAAATAGCAGTTCAGACAATTAGTTCGGCAATTAGTTGGAGATTCGTCTCCAGCTGAGCTGGTCGTACAGAGAGGAACCCAGACGAGGCTCTGCCTTCAGGTAGAGTCTCATCTGCTGTGGTAGACAGCTACCCGACCCCGTGTATACGGGGTCGACGGGGAATTTTTGTCCGAGCCCATGGGCTCGGTTTTAACCCCGCATTAAAAACGGCCTTGTGCCACATCCTGCCTCGCCGGGAGGTGAGGTAAATAACCTTGGGTGTCAACCGGTCTAGGAGAAGGAAGAAAAAATTGAATTCAAAACGTTATATAGCCCTGACGAAGCACATACTATGCAGCCAAAGGAAAGAATCGTTCACATTGAATTAATGATACCGATTAAGATCGAAAACCAAATTCAGGAAATTCGATCTTTTATACCGTTCTTTGTTATTTCATTCTATATAGTTTTTTTTTAATGATAAGATAGGAAGGATGCTGAAAATACCATGGACCGAACATGTGAGCAACGACGAAATTTTAGAGAAAATTATACTTGGCATCAGAAAGGGACACTTGAATTGAGACAGTTGAATCTAGGGCAAATAATAAAGAAAATAGGCTTGGAGAAATTGACATTCACAGGGTGTACTGAAGTGACAGTGGAAATCAGCAAATAACCGATCTAACAGGTTTGTGTAAATGAATGGCAGTGTTGGGTTTAGGATAGGTACCTCTGCTTTTTCGCTGAAAAAACAGCATAGCATGATGAAAAAAGGCCCGAAACTTGATAAAAACAAAGTTTTATCGTCAAAATGTTTATGTTATTATTAAGAGAAACAAGCAAAGTATTTTTTAAAATTATTTTATTAATTATTTTAATCTTTTCTAGCACGTTCGAAATTTCGGTTAGAAATCTTGGTTCTTTCTTTTGCGTTAGCGGTCGACATAATATTTGCGATTAGTGTTTTAGTGTCTTTTTTTTCTGGTGAAAAACATTGATTTGGAAATTTCTGACAATAATCAAATAATTGTCGGGTTTTAATAAAATTTTCAGGACTTATTCATAAATGAATTAAATTATTTTTTGAAATTTTTTATTTTAGAAAACCTTGTTAAAAATATTTTTTTACATATATTACAACCCCACTTAATTAATTTCATGAAATTTCGAGAAATTAAATTTTCATCCAGTTATATTTTTATTTAGTTAAAAACAGGACTTCTTGGAGAATGTAAATCATCAATTGGCTTTTTCAGACTGATACTCATTTCCCGAAAATCTGCTCGAATCTTAAAATAAAAAAATGAAATAAAATTGACATTATTTAATTAGAAAAGCTTTTAATTGCTTCTATAAATAAAATTTATTAAGGACACTATTGTCTTAAGAAAAAAAAGATTTTCAATGAATAACGAATTTTTACAAGAATTGTTTTCATTTTTCTAAATAAATTAATTATAATAAATTATATAAAAATAATTAAAAAAAAATTAATTATAATAAATTATTTAAAAAAATTAAAAAAAAAATCTTTTAAAATTCTACATTAGTTTAATTACGTTAAGTGAAAACTATATTTACTAATCAAAAATTTAAAAGCTTAATACAAATAATTTTTCACCGAGACTTAAAAATAATTTTTAATTTTTTCATGTATATGAAATATTACATAATGTGCCCATTTTTGAAAGTATGATCGACCATACAGGACATTATCCAAAAATAAAAGCGATGACTATAGTAAATTTAAAGTCAATATTCCTAAAATTACATTATGGAGAATATTTTTAAACATTTTTAAGGTTACTGAGTACTTAAGAATTATATAAAAAAAAGTACACAACTATCTTTTTCTTAAATTATGTTTTAACAGTTTCCATAGAACAACAATAAAACTGTCAACACTTTATCAGCACTTGTCATCGCTCGTTAATAAGTTAAAAAGACCTAGTGACGGTAGAATGTCGACCCGATGGTGTCCCTGTAATAATCATTAAGAAGTGTGCCCCCGAACTGGCTCATGTTCTCTCAAAACTGTATGATAACTGCCTCGCTTCCCACTTCTTTCCTGTCCACTGGAAGTCATCGTCTGTTGTTCCAGTTTTAAGAACTCTTGTGAACCGCCCGACCCATCCAATTATGGCATCCGGTAAATTGCTCGACAGTAAATTGCTCGAAATCAGTTGACCGACAGTAAATTGCTCGAAATCAATTGCTCGACAGTAAATTGCTCGAAATCAGTTGACCGACAGTAAATTGCTCGACAGTAAATTTATTGTCGAGGAATTTCTGTATTATTTAAAACTTAAAGTAAATAAATTTTTTTTCAAATCAGATTAATTATACTTTAAATCTGCTAATATTCCTCAAATAAAGTTTCAGAAAAATATATTTTATTTTTGGAAGATTTTATAATAAAGAGAATTACACTGCGATGAAGGCGACTAAAAAGGGCGCTAATGAGCTAATTTAGACAAAAAATCGAATCCAGTTTTTATATATATTTTATTATATTTTATTTTGTATTTTATTTATTATATTTTTATATATATTTTATTTTTGAAATACACTATAGAGTATTGTGCTTACGGGAAATAGTGAATTTAATCCTTTCGCTTACAATTAAAGCTTTAATAAAAGCTTCAAGAAAGCTTTTTTATTTCATAAAAAATCATTTTAAACCATAGGTATCGCGAATTAGTGGAGGTACCTCGTTTAGGAGTGATAACGAAAAGGCAAAATACAGTAAGAGCTATAAGAGAAGGAAGTTGTGGAGAGCCAAGATCGCAAACGTCCTGAAGTGAGACTGGACAAAGAAGGTTACCCCTCGCTTCTAAAACTTTCTTTTTCCAACATCCGTTGAATTCTCCCTCTATCCTTTCCCTTTCCCGTTCTCGTCTCGTCTCGTTACGTCCGTATTCAACCGGCGATTGATTCCCTAAAACCTAAAATGTCTACCATTGACAAGCCAAATGAGTATAAATACGATTATAATTTCCCCTTGGTTGGGTTTCCGCTGTTTTTAATTCTGTCTCGCTTTTTTTTTTTTCTCCCCTCTTTTTTTTTTCTCCCCTCTTTTTTTTTTCTCCCCTCTTTTTTTTTTCTCCCCTCTTTTTTTTTTTTTTTTTTTTTTTTTTTCTATTTCTTCTACTGAACTGTTTTAAGTGCGATCCGGCATCAACACACAATGGTCGAAATAGTGGCAAATAGTTTCCTAAGCACGTGTAACTGAGTCATCATTTCGCTCGGTTTGCTGGGGAAACGTACATACGCTTTGTATTATCTCGATGCGGGTGTGTATACGTGTCAAAGAGAAAAAAGCCGAAAATTGGCGACACACGTGTTCGAATTAAACATTGGAGATGTCGTTCATAGCGATATACAAGATGGGTTCATCAGTTGCGTGCCATATCTGAAGTGAAGAGAGAAAGATTGTTTCTTTAAACTTTTGCAGTTCGTTTGAGCAATTGCCTGAAGTTCAAAGATGATGTATGATAATGACCTGACAATTTGTTAAGTTTTATGTTTTCCTTTGTGTTGCTTTCAGCACAATCTGGTCTATTCTCGAATCATTATCAGGTTAATGTTACATTCAGTGATCTTCAAGCTAAATTTTGCCGAGGCCATATTTCTTTTATAAATCCTCTACTTTTACAAGAGCCAGATCAAGCTAAAAATAGATTACTACTGCCATATATGGGTAGGTGCTGTCTAGTTTTCACTTTCCAGCCTTCAAAACTATCTACGCGGCCTTGTGGGTGTTGAATTATTTTCCACCCTACAATCCCTTTCCCCACAGACGAAACGTTGCTGCTCTATCGCTATTTCCATGGAAAGTGTTCAGACGACCTACATTCTTTAGTTCCATCAGTTCTAACCTTCACGGCCATGACCCACCATGCTACGCAACTTGTAGCAAACCACCCTCATTCTCTACATATTCCGTTGGTGAGATGTAAGTTCCACTCGAGCAGATACCTTCCACAAACAGCTGCTTTGGGGAACTGACTCCGAAGAGGATGTTTCTTCGCTCACTACAATCTTAAACTGTTCAAGTCCAGGGTTAACTCTTACCTTCCTACATATCCACATAAACTGTATTTCTTATTCTGTAACCTTGACTGGCTCTTCGGCTTTGTACAAAGTGAACATCATTGTAATATATATATATATATATATATATATATATATATATATATATATATATATATATATAGTTTTAATTTTTCCACGAACAGCTGCGTTGAGGTATCAACTCCCAAGAGATACTTGCCCGATCACTGCAATCTGTTCAAGTCTAGGGTTAACCCTTATCTTCCCGCAAGTCCTCATAAACTGTGTTGATTATTCTGTAACCCTCTTTACATCATTGTAATATATATATATATATATATATATATATATATATATATATATATATATAGCTAACCACTCGTATTCAAAGATACTCGTCTATTAGGGCCGCTAGCCAGTCCCTATTGCAGACTCTCGCTCAGGCACATTTGTGTTTGTTCAACACCCAAAGAGCCTAACCTGTGGTTTATACTGCAACTATGCAGAGCAGACCTTAGTTACAGTTTCTGGGAGAGACGGTGTTAACTAGAATGGTCAACAATCTGAACAACACCAGTACACTCAAACCCTTGGTGATGATGACTTGTGACCATTTAATAAGGTTATGGTTGGAGTTTTGTGCGTGCATCTATTTTTGTGCGGGTGTGGGTTTATCTGTGTGCCCATGTATGTCCACGTGTGTACGCATGCTTACATACAAACATGTATGTACACACGTATCCGCGCGTGTATGTTTATATATTCGTGTATGAATGCCTAACCGTGTTTGTGCTTATGTTTGTGCGTGTGTTCAACTGTATATGTATTTTTAGTAGTTTGTGTTATTTAACTTTACTTAATGTTTGAGAAGTCTTTTGCTTTTAGTTGTATGAAAGAACAGTTCTTTCTTTCTTGATCATATTGGTAAACCAATTAATTGTTTCTTTTGTATTTTTCCTTGGTTTCTTTAGTTTGCTACTTAACTTTGGTTTATTGCTATTATTTTGACCATTTAGTTTAGTTTAGGGTTGAATTTTTATGTGTGTATGTGTGTTTGTGGGTGTGTTTATATGTGTGCTTGTGCATGTGCACGCAAGCATGCATACATACAAATATGCAGGCGTACACGTATCCGTACGTGTATGCGTCTGTGCTTGTGTGTGCGCGTCTGTTTGTTTGTGTGTTTATGTTGGTGTGTTATACATTCGTGTCTCTGTATGCATTCATATTTATTTTTCTGTTTTCGCTTTTTATATTTAGTGTTTGTTTTGCGTTTTGTAAACAGTGTAGTTATGTTAATTTTCTTGTATTTTGTGAGAGTGGGTATTATTTTGTTGCTTGTTATTTTATTGATATTGTGAATGTTGGGAAGAGCGTTTGTGTTTTTTTGCGTTTTCTAAGGGGTGTAGTTGTGGTGCTTTGTATGTTGGGTTTTGTGCATGTTTTATATGGTTGGCATTATTTTGCTGGTTATTATTTGTTGATATTGTGGTTACTTTTTTCTGGGTGGATTCTGTTTGCGATTGGTATGGATTAAATATTAGGTATGGTAGTTTGTGTTTGTGATGGGATTGCGTTTTGCGTTGTATTTCTTACTTTTTATATGAGTATTTAGCTAACGAAGTAGATGTTTACATAAATGTCTGCATTTCCCCATTATTTCATTCCTATTGTTCAATAAGCTGTTTTGATCCTTGGTGGTGATAATGGTTAATTTTTTCTCCAGGCACAATTTACAGTTTCTGCTGTTGTTACTGAGTGGGGCTGCATCTTTTAAAGTAATTTCCCATTTAATCTTGGCAATGATGTTATTTTGTTTCTGGCTCCATATGTATTTTGATAGTGTTGTGTTGTTTTTGTATTTTTTTATTTTTAAATAAGTTTTGATGATTATTAAATCTTTCTTTAAAGGTTGTTTCTGTAGCCGCTATGTAATTTTTTTTTCTTCCGTGTGTTTGTGTTGCTTGTTACAGTAGCTTTATATATTATGTTGTTAGACATTTGTTGCTAAGTGGGCAACAGTTTTTATTTCGACAGTTGCATTTCCTGTTGTTATTTTGCTGATTTATGCAGTTGTGGTTATTATTGACTTTGTTGGGTATTTTTTATTTTGTTCGGTTATTGTTATTGTTTATCTATGCTGCTGCAACTGATTTTTACTGTATTTTTGTTGATGATTTTTGATAGTTTGTTGTGTTCTTCAATTATGTTGAAAAATATTTTCCTATTTTTGCTTTTATCGTATTATTGTAGGGTGGATTGAACCACATTCTGTTTCGTTTTTTTTTGTTCGAATAACCGCCATTCCTTAATGATGTTTCATATATTTTTTGTTTACGTTGAATATTTTTATGTTGCTGGAATTTTTTGATATCCTTTCTTAGGTGCATATTGTGCCACTGGAGAAAAATGCTTTGTTGATCTATTTTATTCAGGATAGGCACTGCCTACTTTGCCGACCTACACGCCACGTTCCTTATATATATATATATATATATATATATATATATATATATAATTTCTAAGGAATTAATGGGGTTTCATTTTAATGCGACATCATTTCTCATTGCTTTAAACATTAGGTTTGTGGATACAGGTGTTTGAGTAGACACCTTGGCTTTTTTAAACAATGCAAATTGCATCTACAGGCCTATGCTATTTTATTAATACTCTCGAGTGTACAGTCCAACACATGGCATAAAAATAGGGAGTTTACACAAATAAATGTATCCACTAAAATATAACTTTTAATATATATATATATATATATATATATATATATATGTGTGCACCCTTGTGAAAATTAATTGAAACAATTGATTTAGTTTCCTTTCTTTCACCATACGGTCAGTTTTAGATCCACTAATGCGACAAGGTGTAGTCGATTTCTATTTTTGCCTCAAATTAGGTCATTTGCAGTGGTGTGAAGTAATATGAACCTATTTTCGGTGTGTGTGTGGGGGGGATGAAATTTGTTTGGTCTTGAAAATACTGCGTCATCTGTGATCAGATTTTCATCACGCCCAGACACTATTGTTTTGAGTGTCGATTAGTTGTCCTAAGCGCATTGTCTCCGATGGACGTTACTCCAAGGAAGCGTATGGAAATTGTAATGCTGCACGAACACACTGGCAAACCTTACCAGTTAGCAAATCAAAGTACTACAGACTGGCTCGGAAACTCTTCTGATTTAAATCCAGTCGAAAATCTGTGGACAATCTGCAAGGAACGATTTCGTGGAATGGACATACGAAATACTAACATATCCACTGGGTCATATTTCATTGAAAAGATACGAAAAGAAAGTAAATAATAACGGAATTATTCGTTTTGTTTCAGTTAATTTGCACATGTGTGTGTGTTTGTATATATATATATATATATATATATATATATATATGTGTGTGTGTGTGTGTGTATGTGTGTGTATGTGTGTGTGTGCGTGAGTGTGTATGTGTATGTGTGTGTCGAATAGATTTTTCATTTATTAACTCCGATATATTATTATTTTATTGTTTAAACTTTATTAATATATTATTATTTTATTATATTATTATTTTATTATATTATTATTTTATATTATTATTTATTATATTATTATATTGTTATTTTATTATATTATTATTTTATTATATCATATTATTATATTATTATATTAATATATTATTATATTATTATTTTATTATATCATTATATTGTTATTTTATTATATTATTATTGTATTATATTATTATATTATATTATTATTTTATATTATATTATTATATTATTTTATTATATTATTATTTTATTATAAAATTATTATATTGGTATATTATTATATTATTATTTCATTGTTTAAACGTTATTATTAGTGGATACCCATATTTTATTAGCCGCTCTGTTTTTTTTGTTAACCCGTATATTTATTTATTATCCTTTACCGTCCTGAATATTCGAGAAATGTTTTTGTAATAAGGTTTCTCGAATATTCAGGCCGGTGATTGGAAATAATTTAATATGTTGTTTATTAAATAAAAGCACAGCATTTACTAATGTAGGTATTCACTAAAAACACGTTGAAACAAGAAAATAAAAATAATTATTTTTCTGTTTCGAGTCGACACGCCCTCAGACTTTGCTAATTATAGATTAGATAACTCTCAGGTGAGAATCAGAGCGGCTAATGAGAAGAATCCATATATTGTATACCTGTCTGACTTTGCTATTTATTTAACAGTCATAGAATGACGATGCTAGAGTTGAGATAACGAGCAATGGAAATAAAAAAACAAAACAAAATTTAAAAAAATAATAACTTCCTGAGTTTGTTAGTTAAATTCAGCTTCAACGTTTAAGATATTTCGTTCGTGCCAACTCCTCCTACAACTCTCTCTTCTCTCTCTCTCTCTGTTTGTCTCTTTCACTGCCACAATCCATTCGTTCTTCTCTCTTTCTGAATGTCCGCGTGGTTCTCGCGTCAAATTGTCACCATATCAGCCATAATTGAGATCACGTGCCGATATTTCGCGATCCATCAGCGCCACCTGTGTGCAAACTTCCTTCGTTTTCTTTTTGTTTCTTTTTCTTTCTCCCCTTTCTTCCTCTTCTTTCTTTCCTTTTAATTCTCCTTCCCTTCTTACTCTCCACCCAGTCGTCATCGTAAAGGACATAATTGCTGCTTTCTGACAACCGTATCAAATGTCTATCATTTATACACGGGCTAAAAACAAAATGAAAACTAAATCGACAAATATCGGCAGGCGACCGCTTGTTGCCTTTTCTCCACTCTGTCAACGGTAGCCATTTTACTCTGGCTTTCAAATGATTTTTTATTTTCAATCGTAATTGCCAGAGACTGACAAAAAACACTTCAGCGTCAGCGACCTCTGCGATATGAAAGATTTTCTCAGTTGTATTGTGAACAGGAGTCCTCTTTCTAAGAATCTATCACGTAGTTGGCGAGATACACGTGTATGTAGATAACTCAATAAATTCGTAGCCTCAACTCACAATAATCTTTCAACACACTCTCTTTTGTCAATCACATAGAACGGTCATTATACAATGAAACTTTACGATCGAAATTAAGTTATTAATTGTATCAGGCCATTGAATTATTGAATTACCCTTATATATATATATATATATATATATATATATATATATATATATATATATATATATATAATATTAGTGGTCAACACACACACACACACACATATATGTATATATATAATATATAAATATATATTTATATAAAAATATATAAATAAATTTCCAAGAGGATAGAATCCAGGTAGAACTCAATGTCCAGGACAGAGTAAGAATATAATATAATAA